>CM046444.1:80104600-80680506 GCA_025506515.1 Flaveria trinervia | reverse complement strand
AGAAAACTACTGAAGACCGTGTTTTGACTTCAGGTGATTGAAACAACTGAGGACATGGTGTTTGTCATCAGTAGTTATGAAACTACTGAAGACAGTGGTTTTGTCATCAGCTGTTGTAAACAACTGAAGACTTGGTATTGGTCATCAGTAGTTATAAAAACTGCTGAAGACGTGGTTTTGCTTCAGTTGTTTAAAATGAAACAGCAGTGGTACAAACGACTGAGGAGAAAGTTCTCTTCAGTTATTTTCGTCAATTCTTAGCTTTTCAGCTGTTTCAAACTATCCTCAACACATTCATCAGTCTTTATGGATTTCAGTTGTTTCATAGGACATCAGTACTTATCTGTTTTACTGATTTCAGTAGTTATGACTACATCAGTAGTTGTAACTACTTCAGTAGTTTAGAGCAGATGAAGTACTTCAGTACTTGTGAGAACTTTTAGCCTTCAGTAGTTATAAAAGTAATGAGGTTAAAAGATTCATCAGTACTTATATGTGACAGGCACTCATGATCATCAATATGAATTACTGAGATCATCAGTAGTTGTCACTATTCTAGCTGCAGCATACCAAGCCTTAACACCAGGTTTGGAAAGTTGAACTATCCAAAGGCTTAGTAAAAATGTCTGCAAGCTCATCAGCACTGGGCACAAACTTAGGATCAATCAGACCTTTTCAAAACAGTCTCTTATAAAATGGTGTCTGATCTCTATATGTTTGGTCCTAGAGTGCTGGACTGGATTTTTGACAATGCAAAGAGCTGAAGCACTATCCATTAACATGGAGTCTTAGTCTCTGTAATGCCATAATCCAAAAGTTGGTTTTGAAGCCAGAGTACCTGAGATGTACAGCTTGCAGCAGCAATGTACTCTGCTTCCGCAGTGGATGTAGCAACTGAGGTCTGTTTCTTGCTCTTCCAAGAAATCAAGCAGTTGCCTAGGAATTGACATCCACCAGAAGTTGATTCCTGGTCAACTTACACCCTGCATAGTCACTGTCAGAAAAAGCAACTAATTTACCAGAATGTCTGGTAGAATACCATAAACTAGAGATGGAGTGCCTTGCAGATATCTAAAGATCCTCTTGACTGCAATCAGATGAGACTCTTTAGGTGCAGCCTGAAATCTAGCACAAACACATGTAGCAAACATAATATCTGGTCTAGAAGCTGTTAAATACATCAAGGACCCAATCATACATCTGTAAAGTGTTTCATCACCACTTACCTTTCTGATCTGAATCCAGTTGTGTGGTGCTGCTCATAGGAGTAGAACAGGGCTTACAGTTTTGTAAATCAAACTTTTGCAAAAGATCTTTTGTATATTGGATTGATGAATAAAAATTCCATCATCCTTTTGTTTGATTTGCAACCCCAGAAAGAACTGTAATTCTCCCATGGCACTCATTTCAAACTTCTGTTGCATCAACTTTGTAAAGGCATCACACAACTTTGGATCAGAGGATGCAAAAATGATATCATCTACATAAATTTGAACAAGTAGATTATGCTGCCCAGCTTTCTTAATAAATAAAGTCTTGTCTATGGAGCCTCTAGTGAAATTGTTTTCCAGAAGAAAGTTTGATAATGTCTCATACCAGGCTCTGGGGCTTGTTTTAACCCATAAAGAGCTTTATCAAGCTTATACACCCAATTAGGATGTTTGTTGTCCTCAAAGCCTGGAGGTTGACATACATAAACCTCTTCTTTAACTTTTCCATACAAAAATGCACTTTTGACATCCATTTGAAAAACTTTAAGTTTTTGATAAGCAGCATAAGCTAAAAACAATCGAATTGCTTCCAGTCTGGCTACAGGGGCAAAGGTTTCATCATAATCAATACCTTCTTCTTGTGCAAACCCTGAACAACCAGTCTGGCCTTGTTCTTAACAATAAGCCCATTTTCATCAGTTTTGTTCCTAAACACCCATTTAGTGCCTATTGCACACTTACCTGGAGGTAGAGGAACCAGTTCCACACTTGCTGTTTCTTGAACTGAAGAAGCTCAAGCTGCATGGCATCAACCCATCCATTGTCCTTTAAAGCAATGTGATAATTCTTTGGCTCTTGCTGACTGATGAAGAGAGCATAGAAGCAGAAATTTGACAATTGACTTCTTGTTGATACTCCAGCAGTGATATCACCAATGATTTGAGACATGGGGTGATTCTTCAGATCTTGATACACAATGAGATCTGTGCAAGTGTTTGTAGCCGGTTCAGCAGCAACAGATGGTGATGGTGAATCATTTCCTTGAAACCAATCAGTGGATGGTAATTCAAAGGAAGTTGAATTCAAAGAAATCTCATCAGCATTTGTTGTGGATGGTGCTACTGGCGCTACAGGAACATCAGGTCTAGTGAATCAGGCAGCTGATCACTAAACCTGAAGAGGTGAGTACTGCAATCATCATCATCATCAGCAGTACCACCAGGTGGTGAACTGTTGACAGGAGCAACAGCAGGAGTTTGATAAGGAACATATTGCAGTATGTCCAGATCAAATAATCCACAGGACTTTGTGGAATCTTGTCCTTTGGAGATTCATTAAACTTAACATGTAGAGTTTCTTCAACCATCTTTGTTCTGCAGTTGAAGACTCTGTATGCTTTGCAAGTAGATGAATAACCAACAAAGTATCCTGCATCCACCTTAGGATCAAATTTGTGAGTTGATCCTTTGTGTTGAGAATAAAACAGGGACACCAAATGCTTTGAAAAATGAAATCAGTGGAGCCAAATGATGGAGAACTTCATATGGAGTCTTCATCAACCTCTGATTTACTAAAACTCTATTTTGCACATAACAAGCTGTGTTGACAGCTTCGGCCCAAAAGGTCAATGGCAACCTGAGTCAGCCAGCATGGACCTTGCAGCTTCAATGAGGGTCCTGTTCTTTCTTTCCACTACTCCATTTTGTTCCGGAGTCCTTGGAATGCTGAACTGCCTTTTGATTCCCTTTGAGAGATAGAAGTCTCTAATATCTGTCTGAACTAGCTTCCTTAGACTATAACATCTATGACTGAATCAGTATCACTCCTACACTTGAGGAAGGGAATACTGCTTCTCAATGTACAGCACAAAGTGGATAATCTTCTGAGCAGCCTCATCCTTTGAATGTAGAAAGAAAGTCCATACAAATCTGGAGTAATCATCCACAATTACCAGACAGTATTTCTTCTTTGCCATGCTCATTACTCTCACAGGACCAAATAGATCCATATGCAGTAATTGCAAGCAGGCAGTGGACTTGGACACTTCAATAGGAGGAAATGAGACCTTGTGTGTTTCCTTTTAACAACAGTGCAAGTTTCATCACAGTGGAACTCCTTTATGGTAAGCCTCTGACTAAACTATTGTGGCTAAGCTGATTCATGTTTTTGAGATTAACATGACCAAGCCTCCTGTGCCATAGTTTAGATTCTTGAAAAGAGGCTTTGGAAAATAGGCAAGGATTACCTTTGAGATCTATCTTCTTAGAGAGATCTAAGGCATACACTCTTCCTGTCCTGTTGGCTTTCAGGAGAGTGTGATCATCCAACACCTTGTCAATCAGGGCAAAACTTTGGATGACAGAATCCTACAGTTTTGACTTGTGAAAAGGGCAACATGGCCTTTATCACACATTTGACTGACACTCAAGAGGTTGTACTTGAGATTTTCCACATGATTAACATCATCAAATTTGATTTCTCCATTGGAGACAAAGCCCTTACCGATGATGTAACCCTAGCATCATTGCCAAAAGAGACAAATCCCTTCTTTCTTGAGAGTAGTCATGAAGAAGAGAGATGTTCCCAGTCATGTGCATGGATCCCCCACTGTCTACATACCAGATGCTATTTTGGCATGTTGAAGAACCCTGCAATAATAAACAATCAGTTAGTTTTAGAGACCCAAACCTTTTGGTTTTGGGCCTGGTCTCATCAATAGATGGTAAACTAGCATGTTTATTTGTAACAACAGCCTGAGAGGAAGAAGATGGTACAGAAGAGGAGTCCTTTGGCTTAGACCTCCTTTTCTGTGGTTTCAACATAGGAGAATCTAGTTGGTTAACTCTACCCAACAGATGTTGTACCATCATCACCAGCTGTGTCTGATTTTGTGATAAAGCTTTCAGCTCATCAGACACATTGCTAGTGGAGTTAGATAAGGTCCTATGTTGCACCTTCTTCTTTTGAGCACCCTCAGCTGTCCTGTTTAACTCCTTCCTTTTTGGATTGCATTAAGGACTTAAGGGTTACAGGATTTGATGTTGCTGATACAAATGTGGTCTCAAACTCAGTTCTCATTTTTACATTTTTCATTAATTTCTTCCTTTTGTTTGAGTTTGGAACCTCTTTTGTACCAACAATCATCTGTAAGATGATTGAACAAACCACATACTTCACATGGTTTCTTTCTCTTAGGTTGATCATCAACTAAAGATGGTGTGAAGCAACAGAAGACTTGTTCTTCAATGCTTTGGAAGCATTGGTTGCTTTCTTGACAGCATCTTTAGTAGTCTTCAAACTCTTTCTACTGCCAGTTTTCTTCTCTTCAGTACTGACAGCAGTTGAAGTTTGAACTTCAGGAGTTGAATCCTGCTCTCCAGTCCTTTCAGGACCTTCAGGATTGACTCCTGAGTTGATCAACTTATTGATCATGTGAATGTCAGCATTTGGACCATCAACATCAGCTGATAGGTTCAAAGAGGACTTGATACTGACTGCTACTTCTGATTGTGCTGTATCAGAAGGTAGATCACATGACTTGATGGATTGGTTATCACTCTCACCATCAGATTCTACCTCTGCTCTTGGGGTAAAATCTGTAGGTGGAGCGGTGTGATTGTAACCAATTCCAAACTTCACATTTGAAGCAGATTGCTTACTAAGAAGCATTTCAAAACCTTTGCATGATTGTACCCATCTATCACACTCGACCTGGGTAACTGCAAGGGTTTCTTTGAGATCTTTGTACTTCTCTAAAGTACATCTTCTCTAGCCTTATCATCAATTATTTTGCAATTCAGTTTATAAACCTCATCATTTTTATCTTTGAGCACAAACTCAAACTCAGCTTTGTTTTTGGAAATTACTTGTTCTAGCTCAATGTTCTTATTAATTAAAGCTACATTTGCTTCTCTAATGGAAGCAAATGTGCTATGCATTGTTCAGAACATAATTTGGCTTTTGCCTCAGAGGATACCTGTGATACCTGTGGTGTAGAGGCATTGGAAGGAAGAAGTATCAGCAGACTCCAAAGCCATAAGAGCTAGATTCCCAAAGGGACTGTCACCACCATGTTGACCAGCACCTGAGAACAGTTGATCATGACCAGACAAGTCATCTGGTAAACTGCTCCAGTCAACAACTCCTGGGGTGAAGAAGCTGTGTGTTGAGATGAAGGTTGTTGATGAGATAGGGAAGGCTGAGGTTCTGGTAATGCATGAGGTTGTGGTGTCATAGGAACTTGAACTTGACTTGACGTGGCATGTAATAACAAGGGTACTGATAAGGCATTTGACCCTGAGGAACAAAATATGCCGGAGATTGTTGTGAGGATGATGACTAGATGTGACAGGATGTTGCCCTCTGTTTGTTGACTGTTGCCAGGAAAAGTCACAAAGGGTGCAGTAGAGTTTGATCCAGTTGATCTACACTCTCTTGCAAAGTGTCCAAGCCGTTGGCATTTGTGACACCTCAACTTGCTCTTGTCAAAACCAACTTTGGTTTTGCCAGAGAGTCCTGGGAATTTCTTCCAGTTCTTTTGTAGAACTTCTGAGATCTGATATTTATCAAGGCCATTTGGCTCAAAATATCCATCTCTTCTAAGTCATCATCAGCAATCCCCTTGAGATCATCCATAATGAAACATAAATTGTCATTATTACCTCCAGTAAACTGACCATCAACACTTACAAATGCAGAATTAGAAGTGCTCGAAGAGAAATTAATATGCTCATCATACTGGCATTCAGATGCAGCATATTCTGACTCATGACCCACCAAGGCAGTGTTGCCTTGTATAAAGTCTTCAGTGAGCTTTCCAGATGAAGACAGCTTTCTCTTCTGTTCTATCTCTCTCTCAAAAGTGAGCAATTTCCCATGGAGTTGGGTGAGAGATAGTTTGTCCAAACTTGCACTGGAGCGTAGGACAATAGTATATGTGTCCCATCTCTCAGGCAGTGATCTGAGAAATCTGGTATTCATCTGAATATTGGTGTATTCAAGTTTGACCATTTTTAGTTCAGAGATCAAACAAAAAAACCGCTCATATTGTGAGTCAGTGTCTCACCCTTTCTATGAGAGAATGTCTCATATTGTTGGGCAAGAATCTCTCTATTATTTGCCAAGACCTCATCTGTTCCTCCAAATTGTTCTTTCAAAGCAATCCAGAGGTCATGGGCAGTTTCATGATGCATTAGCCCAGAATAGATTTCATTGGGCAAAGCCATGGCCAGAATTCCATGGGCTTTTGCATCAATCTCAAGCAACTTTTTATCCTCATCTGAGTATTGCTCCCTCCTCTTCGGAACCATTTGATTGGTTCCGGGTTATTCACCATAGGCTTGTGTGGACCATGTACCACTGATGTCCAACACCTGCGCTGTTAACAGACAGGTGATGGAGCATACGTCTTTGCCATATGTTATACTCATTCCTAACCAGCATAGGAGGCTTGGTGAGGAACCAGTATTGTGAGGATCATTGGAGGGAGTGGTCATTTCAGTTCAAAAATAGTTGAGTTCAAGTTTAAAAAGAAGTTTTAGACAAACCACAACAGACTCAATGAGAACCAAGAATAAGATCTCAGGATGAATGAGCAGAAATACAGAAAATTCAATCTCTATAACCGTTTCTTGCAAAAACAAAAGCTAATTCAATCAAACTTGGATCTTGAATAGCAGTTTCAATGATCAATTATTAGATCGATCAATGATTAACCTGCTCTGATACCATTTGACAGGATCAGTGATCACAAGTTTGATGTATCAGAATGTAAAGCAGCGGAATACACAAACGAATTAGACAAATTGTAGCAAGCAAACAATATATGTAAGCGTTAAGATCGCATACGGTTATAGGGAGAGAATATGAATTTCTGATTTCTAGGAATGTTTATAGATGTAGAATATTTCAAATCAAATCAATCAAATATTCCATTCAATTGCTCATTTCACTCTATGATTACAATGGGTTGTCACTCCTTATATAGAGTGCAACAGTCACTGCTGTTATCACGGAAAGTGACAACTGGCAGATCCAATACAGAAATAACTAAATCTTAACAAACTACTGAAATGTTCACAACTACTGAGAACATATCAGCAAGTTAAGTACAAAATATAAAACTACTGAAACTACAACGACTGAAGAACAAGCTCTTCAGTCGTTTTACAAAACTACTGAAACATAAAACATAAAACTACTGATATCACAACTACTGAAGAAGTACTCTTCAGCAGTTGTGACAAACTACTGAGGCTTCAGTACTGTCTTCAGACTTTGACCTTCAGGCGTTTCATCAGCTGATGACTTCAGTAGATATCATCAGCTGATGTCTTCAGTCTTGTCTTCAGACTTTGTACATCAGTTGTTGATCTTCAGCACTTGTGAACTCTTCAGCTGTTGTTCTTCAGTACTTTGGTCTTTCAGCTTCAGCACTTGTGTTCTTCAGCTGTTGTACTTCAGCACTTTGGTTCTTCAGCTGTTAAGGTCTTCAGCACTTGATCTTCAGCTGTTGAAGTCTTCAGCACTTGTCAAACTACTGATGAGGCTTTCAGCAGTTGTTGTGATGTACCGTGTGGGTTAGAGGTTTTCTGATCTTGGCTCATTGGTTCTTTTGGTCCAACACATCATCACCAGCTGTGTCTGATTTTGTGATAAGCTTTCAGCTCATCAGACACATTGCTAGTGAGTTAGATAAGGTCCTATGTTGCACCTTCTTCTTTTGAGCACCCTCAGCTGTCACCTGTTAACACCCTTTTGGATTGCATAAGGACTTAAGGGTTACAGGATTTGATGTTGCTGATACAAATGTGGTCTCAAACTCAGTTTTCATTTTTACCATTTTCTTATTAATTTCTCCTTTGTTTGAGTTTGGAACCTCTTTTGTACCACAATCATCTGTAAGATGATTGAACAAACCACATACTTCCACGTTCTTCTTCATTTAGGTTGATCATCAACTAAAGAGGATGAAGCAACAGAAGACTTGTTCTTCAATGCTTTGAAGCATTGGTTGCTTTCTTGACAGCATCTTTAGTAGTCTTCAAACTCTTTCTACTGCCAGTTTCTTCTCTTCAGTACTGACAGCAGTTGAAGTTTGAACTTCAGGAGTTGAATCCTGCTCTCCAGTCCTTTCAGGACCTTCAGGATTGACTCCTGAGTTGATCAACTTATTGATCATGTGAATGTCAGCATTTGGACCTCAACATCAGCTGATAGGTTCAAAGAGGACTTGATACTGACTGCTACTTCTGATTGTGCTGTATCAGAAGGTAGATCACATGACTTGATGGATTGGTTATCACTCTCACCATCAGATTCTACCTCTGCTCTTGGGGTAAAATCTGTAGGTGGAGCAGTGTGATTGTAACCAATTCCAAACTTCACATTTGAAGCAGATTGCTTATAAGAAGCATTTCAAAACCTTTGCATGATTGTACCATCTATCACACTCGACCTGGGTAACTGCAAGGGTTTCTTTGAGATCTTTGTACTTCTCTAGAAGTACATCTTCTCTAGCCTTATCAATTATTTGCAATTCAGTTTATAAACCTCATCATTTTTATCTTGAGCACAAACTCATACTCAGCTTTGTTTTTGGAAATTACTTGTTCTAGCTCAATGTTCTTATTAATTAAAGCTACATTTGCTTCTCTAATGGAAGCAAATGCTGCTATGCATGTTCAGAACATAATTTGGCTTTTCTCAGAGGATACATGTGATACCTGAGGTGTAGAGGCATTGGAAGATGAAGTATCAGCAGACTCCAAAGCCATAAGAGCTAGATTCCCAAGGGACTATCACCACCATGTTGACAGCACCTGAGAACAGTTGATCATGACCAGACAAGTCATCTGGTAAGCTGCTCCAGTCAACAACTCCTGGGGTGAAGAAGCTGTGTTGTTGAGATGAAGGTTGTTGATGAGATAGGAAGGCTGAGATTCTGGTAATGCATGAGGTTGTGGTGTCATAGGAACTTGAACTTGATTTGACTGTGGCATGTAATAACCAGGGTATTGATATGGCATTTGCCCTGAGGAACAAAATATGCCGGAGATTGTGTTGAGGATGATGGCTAGATGTGACAGGATGTTGCCCTCTGTTTTGTTGACTATTGCCAGGAAAAGTCACAAAGGTTGCAGTAGAGTTAGATCCAGTTGATCTACACTCTCTTGCAAAGTGTCCAAGCCGTTGGCATTGTGACATCTCAACTTGCTCTTGTCAAAACCAACTTTGGTTTTGCCAGAGAGTCCTGGGAATTTCTTCAGTTCTTTTGTAGAACTTCTGAGATCTGATATTTATCAAGGCCATTTGGCTCAAAATATCCATCTCTTCTAAGTCATCATCAGCAATCCCCTTGAGATCATCCATGATGAAACATAAATTGTCATTATTACCTCCAGTAAACTGACCCTCAACACTTACAAATGCAGAATTAGAAGTGCTCGAAGAGAAATTAATATGCTCATCATACTGGCATTCAGATGAAGCATATTCTGACTCATGACCCACCAAGGCAGTGTTGCCTTGTATAAAGTCTTCAGTGAGCTTTCCAGATGAAGACAGCTTTCTCTTCTGTTCTATCTCTCTCTCAAAAGTGAGCAATTTCCCATGGAGTTGGGTGAGAGATAGTTTGTCCAAACTTGCACTGGAGCGTAGGACAATAGTATATGTGTCCCATCTCTCAGGCAGTGATCTGAGAAATCTGTTATTCATCTGAATATTGGTGTATTCAAGTTTGACCATTTTTAGTTCAGAGATCAAACAAGAAAACCGCTCATATTGTTGAGTCAGTGTCTCACCCTTTCTATGAGAGAATGTCTCATATTGTTGGGCAAGAATTTCTCTATTATTTGCCAAGACCTCATCAGTTCCTCCAAATTGTTCTTTCAAAGCAATCCAGAGGTCATGGGCAGTTTCATGATGCATTAGCCCAGAATAGATTTCATTGGGCAAAGCCATGGCCAGAATTCCATGGGCTTTTGCATCAATCTCAAGCAACTTTTTATCCTCGTCTGAGTATTGCTCCTCCTCTTCGGAACCATTTGATTGGTTTCCGGGTTATTCACCATAGGCTTGTGTGGACCATGTACCACAGATGTCAACACCCTGCGCTGTTAACAGACAGGTGATGGAGCATACGTCTTTGCCATATGTTATACTCATTCCTAACCAGCATAGGAGGCTTGGTTGAGGAACCAGTATTGTGAGGATCATTGGAGGGAGTGGTCATTTTCAGTTCAAAAATAGTTTAGTTCAAGTTTAAAAAGAAGTTTTAGACAAACCACAACAAACTCAATGAGAACCAAGAAAAGATCTCAGGATGAATGAGCAGAAATACAGAAAATTCAATCTCTATAACCGTTTCTTGCAAAAACAAAAGCTAATTCAATCAAACTTGGATCTTGAATAGCAGTTTCAATGATCAATTATTAGATCGATCAATGATTAACCTGCTCTGATACCATTTGACAGGATCAGTGATCACAAGTTTGACGTATCAGAATATAAAGCAGCGGAATACAAACACGAATTAGACAAATTGTAGCAAGCAATCGATACTTGTAAGCGTTAAGATCGCATACGGTTATAGGGAGAGAATATGAATTTCTGATTTCTAGGAATGTTTATAGATGTAGAATATTTCTAATCGAATCAATCAATCATTCCATTCAATTGCTCATATCACTAGCTATTACAATAGGTTGTCACTCCTTATATAGAGTGCAACAGTCACTGCTGTTATCACGGAAAGTGACAACTGGCAGATCCAATACAGAAATAACTAATTCATAACAAACTACTGAAATGTTCACAACTACTGAGAACATATCAGCAAGTTAAGTACAAAATATAAAACTACTGAAACTACAACGACTGAAGAACAAGCTCTTCAGTCGTTTTACAAAACTACTGAAACATAAAACATAAAACTACTGATATCACAACTACTGAAGAAGTACTCTTCAGCAGTTGTGACAAACTACTGAGGCTTCAGTACTTGTTCTTCAGACTTTGACTTTCAGGTGTTTCATCAGCTGATGACTTCAGTAGATATCATCAGCTGATGTCTTCAGTCTTTGTCTTCAGACTTTGTACATCAGTTGTTGATCTTCAGCACTTGTGAACTCTTCAGCTGTTGTACTTCAGTACTTTGGTCTTTCAGCTTCAGCACTTGTGTTCTTCAGCTGTTGTACTTCAGCACTTTGGTTCTTCAGCTGTTAAGGTCTTCAGCACTTGATCTTCAGCTGTTGAAGTCTTCAGCACTTGTCAAACTACTGATGAGGCTTTCAGCAGTTGTTGTGATACCGTGTGGGACTTAGAGGTTTTCTGATCTTGGCTCATTGGTTCTTTTGGTCCAACACAAGAAGTGCTACGTGCTGAAAAATGATTACATTATCTGGGAGGACAAAGTCTTAATGTCAGCTTTAAGATATAATGGTTATATGTCTTGGATCTACAAAAGCCTCCACAACTGATCATAAAGTTCAATGCTTCTTGTCAAAGGCAACAGAGAGGGACTCAATCTCCTGGCATAGGAGAATGGGACACATAAATCCACAGAAGATGAATCATCTAATACAAAATGATTTAGTGAATGGTGTAAATGTCAAGAATTTCCAGCTTCTGGATGTCTGTGTAGCATGTAAGAAATGGAAATAGACCAAGAAGTCTTACAAGGCATAGAAAGTTAATTCAATCGAATTGCCTCTCGAGTTTCTACACATGGATTTGTTTGGCCCTGTCAACATAAAAAGCATTGCTGGTGATTCGTACTGCTATGTAGTTACAGATGATTACTCCAGATTCTCTTGGGTGATGTTTCTAAAATCCAAATCAGAGACATTTGAATCATTAAAACAGCTAGTAACTACTTTGGAATCTCTCTACAAGCTAAAAGTTAGACATGTTCGATCAGACAACGACACAGAGTTTAAGAACCAGTGGATGGATGCATTTTGTGAAGAAAAAGGGATTGTATATCAATTTACGTCTGCCTACACCCCACAGATGATTGGAGTTGCTGAGCGAAAGAATTGAAGCTTGATAGAGACAGCAAGAACGATGCTAGCCGACCCAAAACTGCCTATCCAATTTTGTAACGAGGCAGTGGCCAATGCATGCTACACCCTCAATCGGGTCTTGGTGGTCAAACGTCATGGTAAAACATGTTATGAGTTGCTCAAAAGACGTAAACCTAACCTGGAGTATCTCAAACCATTTGGTGTACCATGTACGCTGCTGAAGAAAACTCACATGGAAAACCCACAAGTATAGTGGTGGTCGTAGAGTACATAAAAAACTTGAAATTTAAGAGTCAAAGGTGATGTCCTAAATGATAAAAAGAACAATAACTTGAGGTTGGAACTCATTACAAGAAATTAGGACGTTTAAAGAATGCTAAAAACGAATGGTAGATTGAAAAAGGATTATTGTATCAATTTTAGATCTTGGACAGAATGTTTGGTATGTGTTTGAACAGGTTTTAAATATAGAAAACGGTTTTATAAAATTATAAAAGTTTATATTTAATTAGCTCAAAGTCTCCCGGACAAGTTTAATTCACAAACAATTTTATGAAAAGATCTTTAAATAGGTCAAACAAGCAGCACAAGACAGAAGGTGCTGAAAGGCGCACTTATCTTGTGAAGGCTATTTTTGAGTTGTCCGATTCAGTTTGAAGACGTATAAACTGTCGTTGAAAAGGTAATTCAAAGAAATTAACACTGGAGTCTGAGTTTACTCAAATTTATTTTGTTATGATCAAGTTTTGATCAGTTAAAGGTAAGATTATATTCTGCCAGAATTGTAATAAGGCACGTATGTGCACTTTTAAAATCATTAAAGCATAAAACGGGTTAGAACATTTTATTATGTCAATATATGGTATATTAGTCTTCATTTGAGTTATAAAAATAGTCTAAGACTTTGGCATAGCCATCGTTTAGAACAATAATCTTGTGGAATAACCGAATGCGGCGGCATAGCCGTCCATATGCAAACGGGATTCTTTGTTTATGTTAGTGTGTTGTTAGCTTGATTTAGGAATGTTAGTGATTATTATAAGGTTAGTGATTATTAAAATGTTAATGATCAAATGATAATGATTAAAATAAAAAGAGATCTGTTGGACCAAAAGAACCAATGAGCCTGATCAGAAAAACCTCTAAGTCCCACAGACAATACAACTGCTGAAGAAGATTACAACAGCTGAAGACATCAACTGATTACAAGGTCTGAAGATAAAATGTGAAGACTTCTACTGAAAACAAAGTCTGAAAGTAAAGTACTAAAGACAAAGTCTGAAAGTAAAGTACTGAAGACAAAGACTGAAGACAAAGACTGAAGACCAGAGTGATCAGTAGTTGTCACAACAGCTGAAGTTATTAACTTCAGTAGTTGTGATGGTTTTCCTTTCAGTACTTGTAATTTACTTTTCAGTAGTTTATAGTTTCAGTAGTTTTAGTTCAGTAGTTTTATGTTTTTGTACTTAGCATTCTCTGAGATGTGACCAGTTATTGAGAACATTCTCAGTAGTTTGCATAGTTGCAGTGCTTGTATAATTCTGTTAGATGTCACTATCAAGTGACATCAGCAGACGTCACATTCCTTATATAAGGAATGTTGACCTAATTGTAACGTGTGACATTTAGCCACACGAAAGCATTTGAATGAAATATTCCTTTTGCAAAATTCTCTCTCTCTCTATAACCTTGTGCTATTTCATTGAATATCAATTGTGTTCTTGCAAAATTGTTAATTCATTGATCAAATTCCGCTCCAAGCTACTCTAATCAATCAAACTTAGATTGCTAATCCTAACAAAATCTGGTAGAAGAAAGAATAATAGTAAGAACATAAAAACATGAGAACAATGGATGTTAGGATGATTGAAAAAGCAATAAAAGATTACCTTAGTATTAAGAATTCTTGAAAATTCTTGTAAAATAAAATTTTCAATTTGGTCATAACAAATAGATGAAAGAAAGATGTGAGAGTGAGTTTTTTAGAGAACGAGCAAATAAAAAGTGAGGCCTAAGTCTTGCTAATGGTGATTTATAAGTATTTAAAAAGGGGGTTATGATTTTGAAATAAATATAAGATTAAATAAACAAATAGATAAAAGAATAATTACAATTTATTTTCTTGTAAAATCTTTATAACTTTTATAAGACTTGTAACTTTATAAGTTTATTAAAATTCATTTTATAACTTTATAAGTTTTAATAAGTCTTTTCCATTTAGTTATTTATTGTAAAATGATAAATAAAGATTTGTATTTTTATTAAAAATATTTACTTATAAAATAAATAAATTATTTTTCTTTGTTTAAATGATAAAATGAATAAAACATTTTAAATATTGCTTAAATTGCACATTTAACGCGTTTGATTCAATAAAATAAATAATAAAAATTTTAAATATTAAAATTTCCATCGTAGGAAAGTTTAAAATGAGTTCGGGTTTGGTTTCATAATTTTGAAATTCGACGGATGTTACAGTCTCCCCTACTTTAAGAAATTTCGTCCCGAAATTTAATATCGAGAAGACTAATTTTGAGGATATGGGGAGACTTGGATTTCATTTCACGTTCTCTAGTGAACTCTTAGGAGCGCTTAAATTCAATAAGTTTAATTATGATGTTTTGCTATGCTTAAGTTTGTTAAATTTCATAATTTATGATGTCATGTTTTTCTTGGCGAAAGGGTGCAGGATTATTAATTTAGAATTTCAATTGATAGGCTTTTACATGTCAAGCAGTTCAAGACGATTAGAAAGGTTTTGACACAACACAAAGTTTTAGATAAACACGAGACTCAGCTTAACGAGCATGAGAAATATATTCAGGACACTTTTGGATGGGATATGAATTCATAGGAGCTTCTCAAGCAAATAACTTTAACAGGGTTCTAGATGATTTATTCTTGTTTACTTATGTCATTGAGGTTTCAAAGTTGCATTAGTAAAATTTGATACGTGAATCGTGTTTGTTAAGATTAACGGTTCAGTTCAGAATAAAAGTAACATTAAGATGAGGTTGTAGAATAAGTGCGGTTTGAAAGGGAAGACACTCAAAAAAAAGATTATTAAGGGTCGTTAAAAGAATCGAGTAGTGAGTTTTAAGATCCAAAAGACAAGATCAATTGTAGAGATTAATGAAGAGGCTTATGCACCCTAAACATCCAATGTCAATCCTGTATGCTGCACAAGTACTATGAAGAAGAATGCTTAGGAAGTTTCACACATGCAACAGAAATATTCTAAGTGTAAAATCTTCCAAAGGCAAAACCAATATCTTCCGAAGCCAATATGTAGTCTTCCGAAGCCTCAGAGAGAAAGTATTCCGAAGCATCGACACATGAAGACAGATTTCTTCCGAAGACTTTAACACATGCTTTATCTGATATACTTTTCCATAAAGCTGGACACCTTTCCACTGCACCTCTGTAAGGTCACCAACTTACATGAGTTGGTGAAAAGGTCCATGCTTTTGGTAACTATACATTAAGGTCTTGAGTCTGTACCTTTCTACTTCATGTAATTTATCCTTTATGTAATAGATAAGGATGTGAGCTATGGCATGTCATAGTCACTAGTCAAAAGCCAATCTGCCTTTTGACTGTACAATTGATTTTGTTTTGTGTCTAGTGAATTGTATCCAACTGGCTTTCAAAGTATAGCCGTTGTAGGATGTAGTATAAGTATCTCATGTTCTTGTATCATTGAATTATGCTTTGTAACACTTGTAATAGAACATAGAGAAAGCAATATACTACATTCTTGAAAACCATATCCTTGTGTTCTTGTGTTCTGTCTCTTTCATTACTTGTGTTCTTAGTGTCTTACCTTGGTTAATCTAGTTTACCATTTGATTAAGTTTAGTTAATCTCCTCTTTGTGTTTGTGTTGTAACTGACCCCCTTCAACGATCCTGCATTTGGTATCACAGCATTTCAGGCTCTTGATATAAGATCTCACCATCTTAAGATCCCTCACACACACAAATACTAAACTTTTCAGATGGCAGCCATTTCCAAGACTGATATGGAAACTGGAACCATGAGCAAGTCCCCACTGATCACTCTTGATGAGTCTGACACCTGGTGTTTAAGAATGGAAGGTTTCATTAGGTCTCTTGATTCAAGAATATGGGAGTCTATTGAGAATGGACCTTTCATACCTAGCACCTCTTCTGCTACTAGTGCTGGTATGATCCCAAAAGATGTGGCTAACTACTCTGATGAAGATAGGAAGAGAGTAGAGATTGATAGAAAAGCCATGACAGCCCATCAAACTGCCCTTCCAAACTGTGTATAGAGGTTTCAAGAAGTGCAAAACAGCCAAGCAGCTGTGGGATGCACTCAAACTGATGTATGAGGGTGCCTCTGAAGCCAAGGAGAATAAGAAGGATCTCCTGAAGCAGTAGTTTGAAAACTCCACTTTCAAAAGAGGTGAAACCATGACTCAGCAGTACTTCAGGTATGTTGAGATTGTGGATACCCTAGTGGATGGAGGAGTCTCTCTTGAGAATAGAGACATTGTAAGGAAGCTCATGTCCTCACTTCCTATGCAATGGACACACTACTATATGGTGATCAAGAGAACTGAAAATCTCAAAACTCTTACTCTGACAGAGTTATATGGGATTCTCAGTGGGTACCAGATGGAGATGAACATGAAAGGTTCATCTGCTAACTCCAACAATCAAATGGGTTCAGCCGTACATGTGGTTGAAAGGGACAACATAGAACCCAAACATCATCTCATATGCTACCCTGACAACTCACCAAAGGGTCCTTTCATCACCTTCCCAGAGACACCAAGAAAGAACTACACTCAAGGAAGCCCATTCCAAGAGACAAGCTCTTCTTAAGCGTTTGTGTCTTCTGATGAAAGTTATGGCAAGTCTCTTTTCACTCTTGAAAACCTGGACTGTATTCATCCAGATGATCTGGAATACATGGAAATAGTCCAGTAGATGGCTATTCTCACTCACAGAGCCAAGAAATTCTACAAGAGGACTGGAAGGAAGTTTCCAAGCAATGCAACCAGTGGAAAGTTTGGCCTGGACAAAGGCAAAGTCAAGTGTTACAACTGTAACTTGATGGGCCACTTTGCCAGAGAGTGTAAGGCACCAAAAACAAATGGTGACTAAACACAGTCCAGACCAAACTACACTGACAATGCTCTCCAGAATGCGAAGTCAAAGCAGCAGGCAGCTATTGCTGTTGAAGAAGGAGGCTTTGACTGGAGCTTTCAGGTGGAAGATGCTTCTCCTAACCAAGCACTGATGGCAGATCATGATGAAGCCAAGTTATTGGAACATCTCTATATTTCTGAATGCATTGCTAAAGATAATAGATACAGGTCCTATGACCTGGAGATGAGATCTGACCTTGAGTCCTTAAACAT
The DNA here is from genome assembly GCA_025506515.1 of Flaveria trinervia. NCBI lineage: Eukaryota > Viridiplantae > Streptophyta > Magnoliopsida > Asterales > Asteraceae > Flaveria > Flaveria trinervia. Next base: position 80,662,883 of record CM046444.1, on the reverse strand, counting down.
TTTAAAATCTGATTTTAGAAAGTCTGAAAATGATTATAAACTAAAGACAGAGGACCTTGAGAAAACCATTATAGTTCTAAAACATGAACACATAGATTTTAGGACTCAAATCAAAGATCTCATAACCAACTTAACTGAGTGCCAGGCTGAGCTTGTGATCAGCAAAGCCAGGGCAAAAAAGAGTGTTCTTGAAGAAGAGACCTTCAAAAATATGATATCCTCATCCCTGCACAACAAAGTGTGCTATCAAAATAGGCAGGGACTGGGATCAAATGAGATAGCTCCTCCACATATGATCTTGTCTGTATGATCTCCTAGGTGTGGAACTTGTGAAGATGAGCTTCCTCTCATAGATCCTATAAGTGAAGAGGATGAACAAGAGATAGTGAGGAAGTCCTCTGAAAAGAGTGAAGAGGAAGATTCTAAGAAGGGCCACTATCCTTCTGAGGAGAAGAAGAACAAGACTGTGATGACCATGTCCATGAGAAAGAACATGATCAGAAAGAGCAAAAGAAAGGCAAGGAAGGCTCAAGAGATCAAGGCTACTTTTGACTCTAAGCAGAAAAAAGTTTTCATCTCTACAGGGTTTAAAGTGGTAGGGACTAAAAACATCAACCCAAACTCTTCTGCTAAGAGTTCTGGTTCTTGTTCAACTCATCTCAGTAACAAGAAGACTGATCTGCTGTGTACCACTTTTGCACAGCTGGACCATCAAACTCCAAGAACAGTTCCCAGCCGAAAGGAACTGTTTTAGTATCTGGAAAGATGAAGGTGGAGAAGGGATGTGACCAAAGGAAGTCTTGTTCCCAACAAAAGACTCTTGTGAAGAAGAAAATGATGTGTGTCATGTGTGAAAGTACCTCTCACATTGCTAAGGATTATGCATACAATCCTAAAGGTACTGTCCATATGACTAGTACAAATACTTCAAAAAGTTCTAAGAAGATTCAAGCTTTGGAAGGAAAACCTATTTCCTTTGGAAGCTCCAAATCTAAGAAGAAGGGAAGTGGAAAATTACCCTCGGAAGAGAAGTTGGTCTCGGAAGAATGGAGTTCTTCCAAAGCACTGAAGTCTACTGTAGTGTCTTTAGAATCTTCCAAAGGTTCAGTCATCAAAACTTCTGATGTTCCTAAAGCTTTCGAAGTTTTGAAGGTCAAGTCCAAGACTCCAAAGGTGGTGTGGAAGTCTAAGAAAGACCAAGTGACTGAGAATTCTCCATCAACAACAACTCAAGATCCTGTTAGCACAACCATAGGATCTATCACTGTTGAATTACCTTCTGTTAATGAGCCCAAGACAAGCAAGGCTTGGGTTTCCAAATGTAACTAATCATTTCTTTGTGCAGGGATAACTGAAGACAAACAAAAATGTCTGGATCATTGATAGTGGCTGTTCCAGGCACATGACAGGCAATAGGTCACTACTCCAGAACTTTGAAAGAATTGCTGGAGGACCAATAAGATTTGGAGGAGATGAAGGTGGTTACATTTCTAGAAGGGGCAAGGTCACAAATGGTAAGCTCAGCATTGATAAGGTAAACTTTGTCAAAGAGCTTGGGTACATTCTTCTGAGTGTATCTTAATTTTGTGATCAGAGTCATAACATGCTCTTCACTGAGCATGAGTGCATTGTTCTCAAACCTGGTGCGGTCATTCCTCATGAGCATATCCTGCTTAGAGCCCCCAGGAAAGGGAACATGTACAAGATGGATTTGCAAGAAACATGTCCCTTTGGAGAAGTTTTATGCTTTCTGTCTAAAGCTAATAGTGATGAGTCTTTCCTATGGCATAAAAGAATGTGCCATGTAAACTTTAAGAACATGAATAGATTAATTAAAAATGATTTGGTAACTGGAATACCAAAGAAAGAGTTTACAAGTGATGACCTTTGTGTTGCATGCCAGAAAGGGAAGCAACATAAGGTATCTCACAAGCCTAAGGAAAGGAACTCCATCATTACACCCCTACACTTGTTACATATGGATCTCTTTGGCCCCACCAGTGTAATGAGTTTAGGAAGAACCTCTTATTTTTAATGATCACATATGACTTTACAAGATTCACTTGGGTTTTCTTCCTTAGAACTAAGGATGAGACTCCTGAGTTCTGAAGAATTTCATCTTAAGGATTGAGAATCAATCTGATTACAAGGTCAAGATCAAAAGATGTGATCAGGAACTGAATTTAAGAACCAAATCCTTGATACATATTGTGATGAAAAGGGTATTACAAGACAATACAGTGCTCCCAGGACTCCTTAGCAGAATGGTGTTGCTGAGAGGAGAAATAGGACACTGATTGAAGATGCAAGACCATGCTGTCTGACTCTAAGCTGCCCATCACCTTCTGAAGAGACAGTCAACACTGCCTGCTATGTGCAGAATAGAGTTTTAGTGGTTAAGACTCATGGCCAGACTCCTTATGAACTTTGGCACAAGAGGAAACCTTTCATTGGTTTTCTCAGGTCATTTGGTTGTCCTTGCACCATCTTCAATACCAAAGATCAAATTGCCAAACTTGCTGAGAAATCAGATGATGGACACTTTATTGGATACTCTTCACAAGCTAAGGCTTATAGAGTATACAATCTCAAAACTAGAGTTGTTGAGGAGTCAGCCAATGTGACTTTCAATGAACACACACCCTGTGTTGCTGGTTCTGGTCCAGATTGGTTACTTGATCTTGATTTAGTTACCAACTGCTTTAACAAATCTTTTGAGAATGTTTCAGGATCTACAGAAAATTAAATACAGGTGATCTTGATCCAAGATTTGAGCTAAGAAGACATTCAAGTAATACATCTTCAGCTCCAGTTGGAACTTCTTCTGCAAATGTGGTTTTTGTCAGCACTACAATGACAAACTCAGCTGATACATCTAGGGTGCCTTCAATTTCTAGCTCAGAGGCTCCACGACCAGATAAGAACACTCAATTGTAGAAGACAACAATGGTGGTGGTGACAGTGATCAAGAATTTCTTGATGCCACTAACCACACCATAGATGAGAACATCAATGATGTCACACACTGCATGGATCAAGTCTCACTTGAAAAGTGTGCTGATGTGGGGAGAACCTCTATCCGGATCTAAATTTCTCAAATTTAGATCTTTCTCAGTAACTTGCTGTGATCCCTCAACTTAGGATCCATAAGTCTCACCCCGCCACAAACATCATTGGAGATGTTGTCTCAGGGTTTAAACAAGAGGACAAACCGATGAAGCAAATGTTTGTCTTCACTCTTGTTTCTTATCCTAGATAGAGCCAAAGAAAGTTGATGAGGTTCTAAAAGATGGAAGTTGGGTTACAGCTATGCAACAAGAGCTGCTTCAATTCAAAAGGCAGAAAGTTTGGAACCTTTGTCCTCTTCCTTGTGGGAAGACTTCCATTGGAACCAAATGCGTGTTTAGGAACAAGAAGATGATAGAGGCATCATCATCAAGAACAAAGCTAGACTGGTTGTTCAAGGATACATAAGAAGAAGGGATTGAATACACTGATGTCTTTGCTCAAGTAGCAATATTAGAAGCTGTTAGGATATTCCTGGCATTTGCTGCATCCAAGAACTTCAAGGTCTTTCAGCTTGATGTAAAGTGTGCTTTTTTGTATGGAGTGATTGATGAAGAGGTATATGTCAAATAGCCACCTCGTTTTGTAGACCCAGATCATCCTGATTATGTCTGCAAGCTTGACAAAGCTCTCTATGGGCTGCATCAGGCACCCAGGAAATGGTATGAGACACTGTCTAAGTATCTTTGTAAACATAGATACAGGAGAGGTACTATAGATGGAACTCTCTTCATCAAAGGATAGGGAAATGACATATTTCTAGTTCAAGTGTATATGGATGACATCATCTTTGGTTCAACTAATCCAAAGCTCTACAAAGACTTTGAGAAGCTGATGAAAGACAGATTTGAAATGAGTGCCATGGGGGAACTCAATATCTTTCTGGGAATTCAAGTGAAGCAAGTTGAAGATGGCATCTTCATAAGTCAGTCAAGGTATGTTCAAGACATACTCAAGAGATTCAACATTACTGATTGTAAGATTGCTAAGACACCCATAGCTAGAAACCACTCCCTTGGACCTGATCTTGAGGGGGAGTGTGTAGATGAGCACTTATACAGGGCTATGATTAGGTCTCTTATGTATCTTACTGCCTGATATCATGTTTGCTACATGCATCTGTGCAAGATATCAAGCTAACCCTAAGATGTCTCACCTCATTACTGTCAAGAGGATTCTAAGATACCTCAAAGGTGTATCAACACTTGGTTTATGGTACCCTAAGAATCCTGAATATAATTTGTATGCCTATACTGATAGTGATTATGGTGGTTGCAACATGATTGCAAAGTCTACATCTGGGGGATGTCAGTTCCTTGGTGGAAGGGTTGTCTCATGGCAATGCAAGAAACAATCCTGTGTCTTTGCATCAACTGCTGAAGCTGAATACATTGCTGCTGCAAGCTGCTGTGCTCAAGTGCTTTGGAATCAAAATTAGATGCTGGACTATGGGTTAAACTTCAAGGAGATTCCCATTCACATAGACAAGAATAGTGCTATCTCAATCATAGAGAACCCTGTACAACACTCAAGAACAAAACACATCAATATCAGGTATCATTTAATAAGAGATATCCATAAAAAGGGATTAATTAAACTAGTGAAAGTTCACACAGATGAACCATATGCTGATCTGTTTACAAAGGCTTTTGATGAACAGAGATTTAAATATCTTATATCAACTATTGGGATGATAACTTTGAGTAGGCTTTTCTTAAAACTAATTCTTATTATTTCTTAAAATATGTGTGTCCTAAGTTGTCTAGTTCATCACTTTCATAAGCTCATGTTTTCTTTCGATGAAAATTTCATTTTGAAGACTTTCCTTAGATTTTTGAAAATTTATGATACTTCGGAAGTTTTGCTTTTAACTTCGGAAGCAAATCATGTCTTCAAAATTAATAACTGTCTGAAAATTTTACCTTCGAAAGAGTTCTCAGATCAATCTTCCGAAGCATAAATACTTGTATCAGACAATTACTTATTTTCAAGCACCATTTACTTCCAAAGCAAAATAAACTCTCGGAAGCTTTGTTGTTTTATATACAAAGCACTCAAGTTTTAATTTCTCTTCTGAAGCAAAATTCTCAAAACTCTCAGGAAATTCTTCCGAAGTTATTTTAGCTTCGGGAGCCTTTTTAATTAAAACTTTCGAAGCAAACTACTTTTTGAGCAAAAGTAAACTACTTTTTCAGAGGTGGGACCGACATCCGGATTTCAAAGTTTATCCTCTTTCATTAAACTTTATCTGAAATCCCTCTCACATATAAACCCACGGTTTCCCCCTCTTTCTATCATCTATTCTTCCTCCAAACCTAAAAACCCAAATTTCTCTTTGAAATTTCTTTCTTTCCTCTTTCTTCATCTTTAGCTACCTCAAAATGACCAACCTTGATCACAAAAATGATCCCAACTTTACCATGCAGCTACACAGGCAACACAATCAGGTTGCTCTGTTAAGCTCTGAGAAAGATCCTCATTATTCAAGGGTTTGTCATTTCATAGCTTTATCAAACTACTTCACCTCCCTAACCATTGATCCTCCTCTCTATGAGGATCAACTACTTGATTTCTGGAAGACCTGCCAAGAGGTCATTATGGACGGGGAGAAGGCACTGTCTGCCACAGTGCAGGGGAGAACAATCTTCATCACTCCGACCATCATCAATAGGCATCTTCAGCTGGATGATTAAGAATGTGAGGTGTTCTTCCCAAAGGAAGCTGAGAATCATTCCTTTGAGCATATGGGATATGAGGGAGATTTCTCTGTAAAGACCTTTAGGAAAGGAAGGTCTCATCCCAGTGGAGATTCCTGCTCCATGTGGTCATCGATGGGACCAGATTCCTGAGGATCTCTCCTTCATAATCCATGGAATGGTTCAGGGGGTCAAATTCAGGTATTCTCAGTTTGTTTATACCAATTTACTTGATAATTTAGACTCCTTAGAGTATTACATGTTTCCTAGATATGTCATGTATGTTCTTAATTGTGAACAAGGCTCACAGTTGAGGGAAACAGGTAACATTCTTAAATTGGGACAGATGAAGCCTGACATCTTTAAAATACTGAGAAATCCTACTGTTGGCTTCTCTGGGGTAGAAACAACCCTTGTCCCAAAAATGTTAGAGCTCATTGCTCAAGGTGACAACCTAGCAGCACAAGCTAGTGTTGAGCCCACACATGCTACCTCCCAACCACCCACACAGCCTCAAATCACCATCACTTACCAAAGAAAATCCAATGAACCCCTGCTCAAGCTATTCAGATTGTGGAGGCTCCTATATACTCACCCATACAGGAAGAAGTGGACATTGGAGCTCCCACTTCTCCTGAGGAGCAGACCACTCCCATCTCTTCAAGAATCAGTGCTGAGGTTCCTCATGCTCAGCCTGATGAGTTCATTACCCAAACTGCCTTAAGCCATCACTCTGAGTCTCAACACTCAAGTGATCAAACTTTAGGGGACAGTTACCATCCCCAACCTATAGATCTCAACTAACCAATTCGCAACCTGATTTCTATACTGATGAAGATCTAGGTTTCAGTGAGTATAATGAGTCTCTCTTCTTTACCCCTACTCAAAGAGAGATGAATGCTCCTGAGTCTCTTACATCTTCCCACATCAATCACCTACAACCGATGTGGACACTTCTGAACCTGTTCAGGATGTCCATATGGAAGAGGCTCTCACTTCTGAAAGTGATTACATCATTAAGACCTCAACCATGGCAACTCAGCCCACTAACATCTCAACTGAGATTGCTAGTGAGCAGAGGAAAACCAACAGCCAAGAACCTGAAGCTGGTGGTGAGAGAGAGGACTTTGGTCCAATCATCTCATCCACCAATGACTCTTCTGATGAAGATGAGGGGAATCTGAGACTAAAGGTGCACAAACTGACGAAAAGATGTGCCTATTTAGTCTCAAAGGTCAGTCACCTTGAATCTCAGGTGACTACCTTACACAAAAGGATCAATGATTAGCAACTTGAGATTTCATATCTTAAGGAAAAACTAGCTGGGAGACCCTTAAGAAGAGCTCAACCAGGAACACAAGAACCTGTGGATGTGATTGACCTATCTTTCCGCTCACCTATGCAAGTGGGTGATGCTACCAAAAAGGGGGAGAAAGTTATTACAGCCACATAACTTCCAATTGTTATTACAGTTCTTCAAAGAGAGTGGACATTGAGGACTCACCATCCTCACTTGCAATTGTGCATCCTCAGCAACCTCCTCAATTCACATTGATGTGGACTACACAGACTCCTTCATACAGAGTTTGTTTGAGGATGGGATTCCAAGGGCTATGTCATCTTCATCATCTTCCAATCATATCATTGGGTGGAGATATGACAACATAAGGAAAGCCCTAATCATCATAAGAGTTCAAGGACAGAAAGAAGTCTTCAATTTTCAGACTTTGAACTACTATGAAGGTCTGGATTTAGTCAACATGCCACTTGTCAGTCCAAGCAAATCAAGACAAGCTGACAGACTGGCTCAAAGAATCCAAGACAGGATCACTGCAGAGTTAAGCTTAAGAAGGAGACTTAGGGAATCAGGCAATGCCATCAGTCAACTGGATGTTGAGGCAGACCCTAAGATTAGTTTCATAGGGGAAACCTTGACTGAAGGCCCAGTGGCAGAACCTGAGACCCCTGTCTCATCATCATCAACTGCGGCAGAGATCCACACTCCTATTGAGACACCTACTCGTGAAGGTGCTTCACAACCTCTCTCTGGCCAGAGCTTCGACGCTGCAACAAGCAATGAAGGCCAAAGCTCTCTCCACCCTGAGTCACAAAGGTCTGTGAGTGACAAAAGGAAAAGAAAGATGACATCTGAGGAGATTGAGGAGGAGGAGAGAGAGAGAGGAAAAGGAGGCTAAGGGGAGAAAGTTCCTCTGCTGAGTCTTCAAGACTCATGGAGTCTGCTATCAGGGCTGCCCCCAGATCAAATACTCAGAATGATGAGTTAAGGGCAGTCAGGATAAATTACCTGCAGACTAGGAACTATGACATAGACAGTGTCATTTCTCTCCCCTTAGATAAGCTGAATGAACTGGTTGACCTGGAAAGGTCTAAAGAGAAGAAGGAGGCAGAAGATACAGAGCTTCTAGTACAAGTCAAAGAAGAGAGAAGAAGAAAAGGACTGTACAAGTATATGCCTACTCTCTCCCCAGTTCAGGAAAGTCTTGCACAAGAAGATGTGGTTCAACAAGAACCTCAGGTAGACAAAGAAGAAGAGAGGATCAAGATGATCAACTACCTGAGTGCCATAGGCTTCTATCAGGCACATGCACTCCTTCCCTTGTCCTATGACTATGTTGAGTTAGAGTACTTAAAACAACTTGAACATGAGATAATCAAGGATAGAAAGAAAACTAAGAAGAAGCAAAGGGAAGAAGCTGCAAAATCAAGAGCTGTCATCCAAAAGAGCATGAAGAAGTCTGCTGATAGGTAGAGGATGATCAGCTTCTTCAAGCTATATGGATTATCTAGAAGGAGACTTGGCCCCATGTCTCTACCCACTATGGATGAGCATATTAGGGTGATCATTGACTTACACTCCACTCCAAGTCAAGCCCCACCTGAAGTGGAGGTTAGGGTTGAACAACCAGAGACAACACAACCTGGACCTCTTACTGAAACTCAACAATCTTCATCTTCTGATCCACAGCAGGGTTAACCTCCCTCTCCTTCTGAGCCTGAGAGAGAGGAATCCCAACTAAGAAAGACAATGAAGATCAATGTGGTACTGCAGGCCAGTCTTCTCAGTTAAAACTTGTAAAGAGAAAGAATAGGATGGCTTGTAAACCAAATCCAAAGAAGAAGAAGATTGCACCTTCTTCTAAACCAAGGATGAGTAAGAACATCTTAAGGTTGTGCAGGCACAGGATGCCACATCAACTCCAATTCAAACAGCTCCTCTAGCATCAGGAAGACCCATCTTGTCTTGGACATACACCACAAATCCAGAAAGATGGCATGTCATTAGAGATCAAGGCACTGAAGACATTTACACATGGCAAGATATGTTTCAGTTGCCTCTACATGACCTCTTAGATATGAGAAGACATTTTGAGTGTCTGAAGGATCCTGATAACCTTATGAAGAAAGGATTGGTGATCATCCTAATGAGGACTGTTGACATCTAAAGTCTACTAAGTGTTTTGGTAGCATCAGCCTAAGGGAAGTTTGTAGAGATTAATGAACAGGCTAATGCAACCTAAACATCCAATGTCCATCCTGCATGCTACAAAAGTACTATGAAGAATAATGCTTAGGAAGTTTCACACATGCAAAAGAAATATCTAAGTGTGAAATCTTTCAAAGCCAAGACCAATATCTTCCAAAGCCAAATATGAAGTCTTTTGAAGCCTCAGAGACAAAGTCTTCCGAAGCTTCAACTCATGAAGATAGATTTCTTCCGAAGACTTTTAACATATGCTTTATCTTATGTACTTTTGCATAAAGCTGGACACATTTCCGCTGCACCTTTGTAAGGTCACCAACTTAGATGAGTTGGTGAAAAGGTCCATGCTTTTGGTAACTGTACATTAAGGTCTTGAGTCTGTAACTTTTTACTTCATGTACTTTATCCTTTTATAATAGATAAGGATGTGAGATATGGCATGTCATAGTCATTAGTGAAAAGGCAATCTGCCTTTTGACTCTACAATTGATTTTGTTTTGTGTCTAGTTAATTGTATCCAGTTGGCTTTCAAAGTATAGCCGGTTGTAGGATGTAGTATAAGTATCTCATGTTCTTGTATCTTTGAATTTTGCTTTGTAACACTTGTAATAGAACATAGAGAAAGCAATATACTGCATTCTTGAAAACCATATACTTGTGTTCTTTGTGTTCTGTCTCTTTCATTACTTGTGTTTTTAGTGTCTTGCCTTGGTTAATCCAGTTTACTGTTTCATTAAGTTTAGTTAATCTCCTCTTTGTGTTTGTGTTGTAACTGACCCCCTTCAACGATCATGCATCAATGATAAAACGATTTAAAGTAACAAGATGTTTCGGGTGTAATGTTCAGTTTACAAACCAAAGCATTACGTTCACTTATCAAAGTATTAGGTCAACTACAACCTTAATGAAGACATGCGTACCTATAAGCGGACACTCACCCCAAGGGTTCCCAGGTAAGGTAAACGGATCCATCAGTTGATTTGGATTTATATGAATACCTTGCCTAGACTGAACACTTGGAGATACAGGCATCACGCTCTTCCAGCATTACATGTTTCAAGTTATAGGACATAGACTTTGACGAGACTTGAAAACCACAAATAACGATTCAAAATTCATTTTGAAAACCATTTGATTTAGGCACCTAATGTCTTAGAATATGATTTAAGATTTGTGTGTGCATTGATAAGAATCAAAGTATAAGAAGAATCACATAAGACATATAATCACATAATCAAATGTAAATACATAAGACACATAAAATCCTATCTAAGCATATAAAATACATGAGAGGACTCATGTGTAAAGGTACTTAGTTATAGTCTAGCTCATTCCATTTCTAATAACCTAATTCCCTATAACCATGGCTCTCATACCAATCTGTCACACCCCAACCGACGGCGGAATCATCAGGGCAGACGAATGTGAAACGATTGTTCATAGCACATGGAACTAACTAAGTTGAAATATTATTAAATATCATTAATCATTGAACATTACAAGACAAAAAAGTCCATACAATACAAAAGCTTCAAACAAAGAAATAACATATTTAGTTAAACTAGGACCAAGTCTTATATGAGCACGAAGAGAAACCTCAAGTATTAAACCTAAAACATGTAAAAAATAAACAATAATGTTGGTGAGATTTCCATAGTTTTCAATACATAAATATATAAAAGATGGCAATTCATGTCATAGATTAGTGAACCAAGTGACTAGGGATGTAAGACAGAATGCACAATCAAACCTTGACAGTTTTACAAGTCTCAAACGTTTACAAGTATATATGATTAGCTAAGTGACTTGGATCAACCAAGCAGGCGTGTCAGGCCCATAGATCTATGACGTCGCCAGGCTAGCAATAGTTAATGATTGTACATATAATCGATATTACATGGTAGATACAAAGATCAACTAACCACAACATACAAGTGAATTGCCATAAGTTTACAAGATCAAACATTTTACAAGTGCAACAATTATAAGGTAACATGTTTCACCCCAAAGTGTGAAAATATGAAAAAGGGGTATAGAAATACTCACATGGAAAACTCACAAGTATAGTGGTGGTTGTAGAGTACATAAGAAAACTTGAAAGTCAAGAGTCAAAGGTGATGTCCTAAATGATAAAAAGAACAATAACTTGAGGTTTGAATTCATTACAAGAAATTAGGACCTTTAAAGAATGCTAAAAATGAAAGGTAGATTGAAAAAGAATTATTGCATCAATTTTAGATTTTGGACAGAATGTTTGGTATGTGTTTGAACAGGTTTTAAATATAGAAAATGGTTTCATAAAAATATAAAAATTTATACTTTATTAACTCAAAGTCTTCCGGACAACTTCCATTCACAAAGAATTTTATGAAAAGATCTTTAAATAGGTCAAACAAGTAGCACAAGACTGAAGGTGCTGAAATGCGCACTTATCTTGTGAAGGCTATTTTTGAGTCGTCCGATTCAGTTTGAAGACGTATAAACTGTCGTTGAAAAGGTAATTCAAAGAAATTAACACTGGAGTCTGAGTTTCCTCAAATTTATTTTGTTATGATCAAGTTATGGTCGGTTAAAGGTAAGATTATATTCTGCCAGAATTGTAATAAGGCACTTATGTGCACTTTTAAAATTATTAAAGCATAAAATGGGTTAGAACATTTTATTATGTCAATATATGGTATATTAGTCTTCATTTGAGTTATAAAAATATTCTAAGACTTTGGCATAGCCATCATTTAGAACAATAATCTTGTGGAATAACCAAATGCGGCGGCATAGCCGTCCATATGCAAACGGGATTCTATGTTTACGTTAGTGTGTTGTTAGCTTGATTTAGGAATGTTAGTGATTGTTATAAGGTTAGTGATTATTAAAATTTTAATGATCAAATGATATGATTAAAATAAAAGAGATATGGTAGAAGAAAGAATAATAGTAAGAACATAAAATCATGAGAACAATTGGATGTTAGGATGATTGAAAAAGCAATAAAAGATTACCTTAGTATTAAGAATTCTTGAAAATTCTTGTATAATAAAATTCTTCAATTTGATCATAACCAATGGATGAAAGAAAGATGTGAGAGTGAGATTTTTAGAGAATGAGCAAATAAAAAGTAAGGCGTAAGTCTTGCTTTTATAGTTGAGGTTAGGAGGAGGTTATGAATGGTGTTAATGGTGATTATAAGTCTTTTAAAATGGGGTTATGATTTTGAAATAATATAATATTAAATAATAAAATAGATAAAAGAATAATTACAATTTATTTTCTTATAAAATCTTTATAACTTTTATAAGACTTGTAACTTTATAAGTTTATTAAAATTCATTTTATAACTTTATAAGTTTTAATAAGTCTTTTCCATTTAGTTATTTATTGTAAAATGATAAATAAAGATTTATATTTTATTAAATATTTATTTATAAAATAAATAAATTATTATTCTTTGTTTAAATGATAAAATGAATAAAAAAATTTTCAATATTACTTAAATTGCACATTTAACGCATTAGATTCAATAAAATAAATAATAAAAGTTTTAAATATTAAAATATTCATGGTATGAAAGTTTAAAGTGAGTTCGGGTTTGGTTTCATAATTTTCAAATTCGATGGATGTTACACCTGATGATGAGTCAAGGACCAGAATGATGTACGATGTCCTCGACACACCACCACTAGACTCGACAACACCAACTCCTTAAGGTGAATCTTCTAATCCTTTAGGGGTAACACTTGATCTAAGCAATTCCTCCTCTGATGATGAAGAAGTGGAGACTGAATAGGTGGACTAGGGGGAACATGTTCCTACTACTGAAAGTACACAAGAATCGGATGCTGATGCCTCTGACACTTCTGAACCTCATACTCCAACAACTACAGATACTGAACCTGGAATTCAAAATCTGGATTAGGAAGTAGTTGTTCCCACCACTCCCGGATCTAGAATAAATGTTTATCATCCGCTAAGATAATGTCATAGGAGATGTACTATTAGGAGTACAGACACGAAATCAGCTATACTCAACTAATTATGCCTCTGTCATAGAAAAAGGCTATCTTCACATTGGTGCTTATCGATGTTTTTTTGTCTCAATTTGAGCCAAAATATGTAAGTGAACCCTTAAGTGATGAGGCATGGATTAGTGCCATGCAAGAAGAACTCCTACAATTCAAAAAGCTAGGAGTATGGACACTAGTGGATAGACCAAAAGGTGCTAAGGTGATTGCCACTAAATGGGTCTTGAAGTGCAAGAAGATGACCAAGGGGTCATAATCAGAAACAAGGCGCAACTTGTGGTACAAGGTTTTAGACAAGTCGAAGGCATAGACTACAATGAGGTGTTTGCACCTGTGGCTAGAATGGAAGAAATCCATATCTTCCTAGCTTATGCATTTTACATGAAGATTAGAGTTTATCAACTAGATGTAAAAAGTGCATACCTTCATGGTGAAATCTGTGAGACAGTCTACGTGAGTCAACCCAAAGGATTTTTAGATCCTTATCATCGGGACAGAGTTTACAAACTGGACAAGGCTCTCTACGGGCTCCATCAAGCCCCTAGAGCCTGGTATGAGAAACTCTCAACTCATCTTATGAAACATGGTTTTCGCAGAGGAGTGATTGATTGTACGTTATTCATCAAAGATAAAGACGGTGATTTACTGCTGGTACAGATATATGTGGACTACATAATCTTCGGTTCCAAGAATGTAGAATTATGTAAAGAATTTGAATCTGTAACGAAAGCAGAGTTTGAGATGAGTGCAATGGGGGAGATGAATTTCTTCCTAGGATTACAGGTCGATCAGACACCAAAAGGTATCTTCTTGCATCAGACTAAATATGTAGGGGACATCCTCAGTCGATTTGACATGGAGAATGCTTTAGCTGCTGGAACTCCAGTTGCCACGAACCATGATGTGGCACTCGACGAAAATGGTGATTTGGTTGATGCTACAATGTATAGAGGAATGATCGGATCCCTTATGTATCTCATAGTGTCTCATCCTGATATCATGTATGCCATGTGTCTTTTTTCAAGATATCAGGCAAAACCAAAAGTAAATCATCTTATTGGTGTGAAACAGATTTTTTGTTATCTGAATGGTACTCCAACACTCGGGTTGTGGTATCCTCATGACGATGATTTTGAGCTTACAGCGTATAGTGACTCGAACTATTGTGGTTGCAAGATGAACTACAAGTCAACATCTGTAGGATGTTAGTTTTTTGGTAGACGGTTAGTCACCTGGCAGTGTAAGAAGCAAACATCAATTGCCTTGTCAACTTGTGAAGATGAATACATTGCTACTGCAAGCTGCTGTTCGCAAATCATTTGGATTAAACAGCAAATGCACGACTACGGTTTGAAATTTTCCAACACTCCTATTTTTGTTGATAACTCCGCTGCTATTACTATCACCAAAAATCCAGTCCAACATCCTAAAACTAAACACATTGGTATTAAATATCACTTTATACGTGACTATTTTGAAAAACAATTAATCGATGTGGTTAAAATTAATACAGATTTTCAACACGCCGACCTCTACACAAAAGCATTTGATAAACGAGGTTTTTATATCTTGTAGAGGTTAATGGCGTGAAAAAGAAAACTGATGTGATTCTGGAGGAAGAAAGTGCGTAGTCCGACATGTTTTCTTTTATTTTCTTTCATATTGTTTTATTTTCATGTCTATTAAAAACCAAAAACACAAAAATATTTTCGGTTTTATAATTTTAGGGTGATAATAGGTTAGTTTAGTATTAAATTAGTTGCATTATTAGTTGAATTATTTAAAAAAAACAAGGGAGGAGGGAAGCCTAGCTAATAGAAACGGGATCAAATCTGTGATTCTGATTCAACGCTTTTGGAAAATGATAGTACACAAGGAACAAATTGTTTGGGAAGTCAAAAGAATTTAAATGATTAAGAGGCAAAATTCAAAGTACATGTCTGAGAAGTCTAAGCAAAATAAGAGTAAAAATGATAGTAAAACTAGTATGCTACTGGGGTAACATAGAGAAAGTAGACCTAGAGGTTGCTAGACCATTATATAATGTGTCGGTAGATTCAACACAATAGATGAGAAGACCTTATTGGTGATTTAAATTCAATCTAAGTTGTTCAACTTGCTGTGGGTTCCCATCTTGGTTAACACAATCAACGCATTTCCAATAAGGGGTGACGAGCAAATAAACGCCACAAATGTCTGCGGATGACCATAAAACGAGCAAAGCACGAAAAAAAATGTTAAGGGCAATCAAGCTAATGAAAAATGTTGTTGGTGCGTTATGTACAAAAATAAAAATAAATGCTCTAACAAGAAGATAGCTTGTGTACCTCTTTGTTGTGCGGTGGCACTGACATGAGGATAAGCATAACTTAAATATTCTAAAATTCATTGTGGTTTACGCCTCTTTGCTATGCAGTAGCATTGAACTAAGGCTTGGCATCCCTTTGAAAGCTCTTAAAATTGTTTCTTCTTGTCAAATACCTGTAGACCACTCAAAAATCTCCCAAGGAATGTTGATTACCTTATAAGTGTGGAATCCACAAATGCCTGTTGAAATAATCAAACCAAATGTATCACCAATCTGTGTTAAAAATCTGTGTATGGATTTAAGAGGACAACCATACTGACAATCATCGTGGCTACAACTCTTGACAGTTAAAATCAGTGTGTGCATCTTATAACTCTAATATGATTTCCTAAACTTGCTGTTGATTCTCGGTCAAAACAAGAATCGAGCATCGAAATGTTTTGTTAAAGTGTCCCAAAAGATTTTGATAAACCTGTATGATTCCAAAATGAATCTCTCCAGAAATGATCAAATTAACTTTGAAGATAAATCGGTTAGACACTCTTCTAAAGATTTCAATCCATCTCCAATCAAAAATACAAAAATATATCTTGTTTTGTTTTAATTTCAAGTTCTTTTATTTAATTTTTAGTCATTTGTTAGGTAAAAGTCGGAGTATACATCTGGATTCAATGTGGGAATCAGTCAGTAAAAGTGGTCACACCTGAGGTGACCAATTGGGTTTTTGGAATTAAAAGGATAACATCTGTGGTGTTCAAATAAGGTTTGAATTAAAAGGATCATGTCTGACGTGATCAAACAGTTTTTCAATTCAAAAGGTCATGTCTGAGATGATCATCGGTCATAATGTCTTATTAATAGTTAAACATGTATGTTTGAAAGTGTACGAGGTCAAACTCATAAGTATGAACCATTCGCACGATTGGATCATGAGTATGGGCCAATCGCACGATTGAACCATAAGTATGGGCTAATCGCACGAGTGAACCATAAGTATGCGCCAATTGCACGATTGAACCATAAGTATGGATATGTCGCATGATTGGATCATAAACATAGAGCAATCCATGTGATTGGATCACTAGAATGAACCAATCGCACGAATGGATGAGGCCGTAGGAGCCAGTCGCACGATTGAACCCCAGTCACACGAATGAAGCATGCGAATGGGCCCAATCGCATGACTGAATGTTAGCTCAGTATAAATAGAGGGGAGTCGGTCGCATTTGTAACACCCTTCATACGCACGAACATACTCATACTCTGCCCAAAGTTCATTTGATTGCTTTTACCGATTGATTGTGATACTAACTGTTACTCTCTTCATATACAGGTAATATGAGACCAAAATCAACAACAATGCCTGCTTTAATCAAACCCTAAGGACCGAAAACATTCAAAACAAGAACTTTGAAAAACTCCTCAAATAAACAACTTAAATGGACATAATCGTTGATTTAAAGAACATTAGGTGTTATTTTGAGTTTCTACGAGTCTAATGAGTCTAATCACAACGTTTAACATCATGTTTTAACCATGATTTGAATTAAAGTGTCAAACAAAGCTTTAAGCGAATAGATGTGCTCATGAACTTCAATCGCACGATTGAGCTGGGCGTATGACTCAATCGCACGAATGAACCATGCGTATAAGTTTAGTCGCATGATTGGCTCAACCGCATGGCATAGTATACGACTAAGCTCTGTCGCAGGCTCAATCGTATGACTGAGCTCAATCTTACAACTAAGACTCAGTCGTATTGTCCATTCACACGACTGAACAAAATGAACCAAGTTCTTTAGGAGTCAAATGTCATCATTTACACAAATCTAACGTATATGTGTCTTGTGTTACAGAAACATGGCTAACAGATGGACTATGAGAACCAAGCACAACATCTGTGCTCTTCTTGATGCTACATCCCCGAATGCTTCTGAGTTCATTGGGATTATTGCCTTTTTGCGCACATCGAGGATTTTCAAGGCCATCTCTACACCATGCACACCGTATAGATCTATTCAGCAGGCTTTCTGGGAAAGTGCTGTAGTTGACAGGTCCATTGAGCCCCACTATATCCGGAGCTGTATCTTTAGACAAGAGATTGAGATTAGGGAAGATGATCTGAGGAAGGTCTAGGACTTGGGTGAGGATGGAGCCTACCCAACGAAGCTGCATCCCCTGACTGTTCGGGGATGTTTTCTTCGGATCAAGTACGCTGGGGATATCAATGCAGGTGTGCTCAATAAGAGCAACATGTGCCCCTAGTTCAAGTACTTGGCTCACGTCATCCTTAAGTGTATAGCCTCAAGGAATGGAGGCTTTGACGAGATGTCGGATCAAATCCAAAACGCATATGTGACTCTGCTGCTGAACCATCTATTCAGTTTCTACCGCATGCTCTTCACATACATGGTATGTACCCACGTTTTCTACAGATGATTGGAGAACATCGAGGCCAAGGGCAAGCCGGGTTGATCCACTTGTCATGACAGTGGGAAGCCGGGTTGTTTCCAGTGGGGAAACTCATCTAACGTTAAGAGTTTTGGTGGTTTATTATGATTTCCCACCTCAATCTCAAGCAACAGTAGGTTCCAGATCCTTGAGTCATTGCCGACAGTAAAAGCTGACATCTGATCTTCCATCTCGATTAACTTTTAAGTGTACTAAACAAACTGTCAAACTGGTGCGACTGGGTGATGCGAATGGGCTATCCGTGCGAATGAACTATGCGATTGGTTCAATCGTGCGGCTGAACTAAGCGATTGGTTCAGTCGTGCGAATGAAGCTGATGCGTATGAACACTGCGAACGGATGGTTCAGTCGTACGAATGGAGATGCGACTCAGTCCAATCATGCGTCTGGTGTATGCGAATGAAGTCCAGTCGTGCGAATGGCTCACTCGTGTGACTGAAGCTGCTGTTTTGTGAAAATTTCTAGGTTAAACGTGTTTTATCCGTAAAAATTCGAAATTTTGCAAACCCTAATCGCCTAAGGCTGTAGAAACTGAAATTTGATGAGCAGGGAACGTCCAAGACAACTTTTGACACAAAAGATTGCGTTTGTTTAGTGTAAAAACACAAACTTTTTATCAATCTTGATTGAATCACACGTAATCAAGGGCCAAGGCTCTGATACCACTTATTGGGACCTGGTATTTGAACAAAATACCAAATGATTAACATGTAAACCAAACCAAATAGTGCGGAATCCTATTTGATTGGCGATCCAATCAGTGAGAACGCACGTAGAATCAATAAAGTATTGAATCGAACGTTAAGAATCGATTAGGAATCGATCTACAGCGTTCTATGAACTTGGAGTATCAACTTGGAGGCTTCTGGACGGCTAGGGTACGTCTGGAGTCGAAAAAGAATGAATGCTCCTGTTTTTCCATGAATTGGGTTGTATTTATAGGTTAGTATTGTTCATTCATGTGACTAAACCATTAGTATGGTTCAGTCATGCGATTGAACCATGTGGTTGATTCATCCGCACGACTGAGTGTTCAGTCGTGCGACTGAGCCAATCTTATGTTTCAATCATACGACTGATCCAGTCTCCTGGTTCAGTCGTGCGACTGAGTCATTCATATGAAGTTATTCATGCGTATGGTCCATTCGCATGGGCTATTCGCATGAGAACTTCATTTTTTTAAGTTTGTATGTATTAATTAATATAACATTATGTGTAACAATTCAAACAACGAGAAACCTAATTAACCAATTCAACATCGACTCATTAATGAAATATTAAACATTATAAATAACAAACAACCAATATCATTTCATTAATCATTCCAAACATTACATCAGAATCAGACAAACAATATCTATTACATTCATATCATGATCTAGGGACATACATGTGTTAACATAGATACACCGTGGAATTAGCCGATGGTAAAAAGATCCATGTAACGCATATCCTTAAAGACTGTAAGATAGAACTTGCTGGTCATACTTTCGCTATAGATCTTATGCCTGTAACGCTGGGGAGTTTTGATATTGTGATAGGCATGGATTGGCTCTCTAGCAAGCAAGTGGAAGTCATATGTCATGAGAAGATCATACGAATTCTTGTTTATGACAAAATCCTTACAGTCAGAGGTGATAGGAGTGGTGCTGTGATAGGCATCATCTCATACATGAAAGCCCAAAAGTTATTATGAAAGGGTCGTGTGGCTATTCTAGCACTCGTAACCGATAAGGAAGTGGAAGAAAGGAGAATGGAGGATATTCCCATAGTGCGTGATTTTCTAGAGGTGTTTCCAGAGGACCTTCCTGGATTACCACCTCACCGCCAAGTGGAATTCCAGATTGAGTTGACTCCCGGTGCAACCCCGATTGCTACAAGAGTTGTCATCACAACTTCAGGAGCTTTTAGATAAGGGCTTTATTCGACCTAGCACATCACCTTGGGGAGCTCATGTTCATTTTGTTAAAAAGAAGGATGGCACATTCTGGATGTGCATCGATTATAGAGAGTTAAACAAAGTAACAGTCAAGAACCGATACCCTTTACCTCGTATCGACGACTTGTTTGCTCAGCTTCAAGGATCGAGCTATTATTCGAAAATTGACTTGAGATCTGGTTATCATCAACTTAGAGTCCGAGAATAAGACATTACCAAGACTGCGTTTCGTACTCGTTATGGTCATTATGAGTTCTTGGTCATGTCTTTTGGGTTGACTAATGCACCTGCTGTGTTCATGGACCTCATGAACTGTGTGTGCAAACCCTATCTTGATCAATTCGTCATTGTGTTTATCGATGATATACTTATATATTCTAGGACCAAGGAGGATCATGAAGAGCACTTATGAATGATCTTAGAACTATTGAAAAATGAGCAGTTGTATGCCAAATTCTCAAAGTGTGACTTTTGGATACGAGAAG
The DNA here is from genome assembly GCA_025506515.1 of Flaveria trinervia. Taxonomy (NCBI): domain Eukaryota; kingdom Viridiplantae; phylum Streptophyta; class Magnoliopsida; order Asterales; family Asteraceae; genus Flaveria; species Flaveria trinervia. The sequence continues at coordinate 80,642,396 of CM046444.1, read as the reverse complement.
TGCAATTCCTAGGTCATATTGTTAATGAGAAAGGGATACATGTTGATCCTGCCAAAATTGAGACAATGAAGAATTGGACTACACCCAAAACGCGAAGTGAGATAAGATAATTTCTAGGATTAGCAGGATATTACCGACGGTTCATAGAAGGATTTTCCAAGATCGCACAACCTCTCACGGCCTTGACTCACAAAGGAAAGACATACAAATGGAGTGTGAGCCAAGAATCAGCTTTTCAATTGTTAAAACAAAAACTCTGTACTGCCCCGATATTAGCACTACCAGAGGGAACGAATGATTTCGTGGTGTATTACGATGCATCCTTTCAAGGATTGGGTTGTGTCTTGATGCAACGAGAAAAGGTGATAGCCTACACCTTGAGACAACTAAAGGTTCATGAGAAGAACTATACCACCCATGACCTAGAATTGGGTGCAGTGGTTTTTCCTTAAAGATTTGGAGACATTCCTTGTACAGTACCAAGTGCACTATCTACACCGATCACAAGAGTCTTCAACATATCTTCGAGCAAAAAGAGTTAAATATGAGGCAACGACGTTGGGTGGAACTATTAAACGACTATGATTGCGCTATTAAGTACCATCCAGGAAAGGCGAATGTCACACCCTCAAATTCCACAAACGGAGTATTACCGTTAGGCGTGTGACTTCCAGGATCTCAGCCACTAGTTACACCAAACGACACGTTAATTATAAAACATAATTTACTTATAAAACTTGAATTCATCAAAGACTAGTTTTAAACGTGGACATAACAGAAGTCGCGGAAGCATAGTAAATATTAGTTGTTTGAATGGCGCAACACGCGCAAACCGAATAAATAAAAATTTATTGAAAGACGTAAAATAAATCACGTGGATAATAATGCATGAATGAAATGCTCCTATGCGTGCGCATCTTGTGAACTTGAAAGAAACATGCTAAAGTGTCAACACAAGGTTGGTGAGTCCACAGGTTTTGATAAATGGAACATAACAGTAAACTGATGCAGTAATCAAGATAATATCAGTAGATAGCTAGTCTACTCAACAAGTTACTAAGTGTATGAAGTTCGCAACCAACGCTGACAACGTAAAGGATGCCTTGGCTATGAACACCGGTCACAGCAACAGAATTAGGTCAATTAAACACCCGTTTGACGAACGTTGTGCTAGCGCGACTAGCCCGGGTGAGGTTTGTCAAACCCAGAAGATCTACTCAGAATTACCTCGCTAAGTACATATATTAACGGTTCGAAAGTGAGGACTTAAGTATGGTGTCACACTAGTAAACAAGTGATATTAAAGTAATACTGATCAGGTGTAAATACGTTTAGAATACACGTTTCTTTCACCCCAAAGAAAGTAAGTAAAGTGGGGCTGAGAACTCACCTTAAATGCACAGCAATTTAATAAGCGAAAGCACAAACGTTTAAGATCTCCGCTTAACCTGGATTTTATTTAATATATTCAATCAATATTAAATACTTAATAATGAAATCGTATTGTTTCGTGTTTCACGACTCGGTTATGGTACAATGCCGGTTGACGATAGAGTTCCCACGTTCAAACGAATATCAACACGTACAAACCATAAATCAAGAACCCAATATACATGTATAGGCTAATTCATAATACAATTACAAAAAAAATCCTTTATATATATACATATATATATACAATACACACACACATGCCCAAGAGAATCTAACATGTGAATTATACTAACATTCACACACTACATATGCATGTGTTATCACAATATGCATACACACAAAGCAACCCCATAATATACATATGAACATTCATGCATACCTATTAGTTACTAATACCTACGCATGCATACATACATATATAAAAACACAACCACATTTATCACTTACACACATATTGTCGCATGCATACGTACATATATTAAAACACAACCACATTCATCACCTACACACATACAATCGTATGCATACGTACATATATTAAAACACAACCACATTCATCACCTACACACATACAATTGCATGCACACATACATATTCATACAAACTTCACACATCGCAGAACCACACCCATACGTGCATTGCCGGGCCACACGCACGTACGTGATTAATATATACATACACGCACACATGCTATAGTTGACGGAACTGGCTGTGCCCTCCCACCGAGCCTGACGCCACCCGTTGACTCATTAAGGCCACCCGCTTGACCCAACCCGAGCATGGTTCCCCGAACGCGAAAACGTAGCTTAACAACAAAAAAAGAATGAGAAATCTAACCGAACACGCTGCGAAACAGCTTCGATGATGTCGTAGGCTACCGGAGCGACGACGTTTGCCGGATGTATGATGGTTGTTGAGAGGAGGATTGCCGGCGGTGAGTGACTTGTCAAGTTGTGGTCGATCGAAGGTTGAAGAGGGATGACGGCAGAAGGTCTCTTGCGGTTTTAGGGTTTGTGAAATCGGGTGAATGAAGGGGAACCGTGGGTGGGGTTTATAGCCTCAAACACTTTTACAAAAATGTCACAAATGGTCCTTCCAATTATGTAAATGCCATTTTGAATTGGTTAACTTTAGTTAGTTTGGAGTTAACTAATTTAGAGTCATTAAAATAATAATTTGGTTAATTATAAATTAATTGAGAGATTAGATAACAGAAGTGGTTAGTGTTAACCAGAAAACACGGGGTGTCACATCATCCCTTGTTGAAGGGAATTTCGTCTCGAAATTAAAAGAAAAGATATCTTAAAATAATACCTTAGGAGGTTGATGCTTGATCTTTGAACAACTGTGGGTATTTCTTCTTCATTTGATCCTCGCGTTCCCAGGTAAACTCCGGGCCACGCTTTGAGTTCCATCTAACGCGCACAATCAGAATCTTACTACGCCTTAGGGTTTTGATTTCTCGATCCATAACCTCAACTGGTTCCTCAATGAAACGAAGTTGTTCGTTAATCTCCAGTTCCTCTAGTGGAACGACGAGTGAGTCATCATTTAAACACTTCCTCAGATTAGACACGTGAAACACGTTATGTATTCCACTTAGCTTTTCTGGTAAATTCAGCTAGTAGGCTACTGGACCAACCCGTTTGACAATCTCAAACGGTCCAACGTATCTGGGGTTTAGTTTGCCACGCTTTCCAAAGCGTATTACTCCCTTCCAGGGTGAGACTTTTAGGAGTACTTTATCACCAATCTAGAATTCTAATGGTTTACGACGCTTGTCGGCGTAACTCTTTTGTCGATCACGTGCTGCCGCCATACGGTTACGTATCTGCATGATCTTCTCAGTCGTCTCGTGCACAAGCTCAGGACCTGTAAGTTGGCTTTCTCCAACTTTTGCCCAACAGATAGGTGATCGGCACTTATGTCCATACAGTGCCTCAAATGGTGCTGCCTTGATTGAGGTGTGATAACTGTTATTATAGGAGAACTCAACCAATGGTAAGTGAGTTTCCCAATTACTGCCAAAATTGATCACGCAGGCACGTAACATATCTTCTAATGTCTGGATCGTACGCTCACTTTGACCATCGGTTTGCGGATGATACGCAGTACTCATATCCAGCCGTGTTCCCAATGATCGTTGTAATGATTGCCAGAAGTGAGAAGTGAATCGAGCGTCACGATCAGATATGATAGACACTGGTACACCATGCCGGGAAACTATTTCTCTTAGATTAATCCGTGTGAACTTATCCATCCGATCCGTCTCTCGGATTGCTAGGAAGTGAGCGGATTTTGTTAGGCGATCTACTATAACCCATATGGTATTGCATCCGCTGGGGGTCCTAGGTAACTTTGTGACAAAGTCCATCGAGATCTGCTCCCATTTCCAAACTAGAAGTTCCAGTTGCTGAAGTAAACCGGATGGTCTCTGATATTCCACCTTAACTTTAGAGCAAGTTAAACATCTGCTTACATAGGCGGCAATCTCAGCTTTCATGTTAGGCCACCAATAACACTCTTTCAGATCATGGTACATTTTATCTGAACCCGGATGAATTGAGTAGCGTGACTTATGAGCTTCATCCATTACCAGTTCTTGTAAATTCCCGTATTGTGGTACCCAGATCCATTCCATGAAATAACGGATTCCATCCGTCTTGATCTCTAATTGTTTCTCCATACCCCGCATGGATTCTGCTTTTAGGTTCTCAACTTTCAAGGCCTCAGACTGGGCAGCCTTAATTTGTTCTGGCAGGTTGGAGTGAATGGTTAATTGTAGTGCGCGTACTCGACGAGGTTTAGGGGTCTCTTTTCGACTGAGGGCGTCGGCTACCACATTGGCTTTACCCGGGTGATACTTGATGGCACAATCGTAATCATTGAGTAGTTCTAGCCATTGTCGTTGCCGCATATTCAGCTCTTTTTGGTCATATATGTGCTGGGACTCCTGTGGTCTGTATAGATCGTGCACTTAGTTCCATATAGGTAGTGCCTCCAAATCTTCAAAGCAAACACTACAGCTCCTAGTTCCAGATCGTGCGTTGTGTAGTTCTTCTCAAGTACCTTAAGTTGTCTAGACGCATAAGCAATGACATTGCTGCGTTGCATCAACACACATCCCAAACCCTGGATGGATGCGTCACAATAAACACAAAGTCATCTGTTCCTTCTGGCAAGACTAGGATCGATGCACTGCAGAGCTTGTCCTTAAGTGTCTGAAATGCTGATTCTTCTTGGCTGCCCCATTTGTAGATGGTTCCCTTGTGGGTTAGGGCAGTTAGAGGTTGGGCTAACTTTGAGAATCCCTCGATAAATCGTTTGTAATAACCTGCCAAGCCAAGGAATTGTCGCACCTCAGTAGGCGTTTTTGGTGCCGGCCAATCCTTTATTGCTTCAATCTTTGAAGGATCTACATGTATACCCTTTTCGTTCACCACATGACCATGAAACTGCACTTCTCGCATCCAGAAGTTTTGAGAACTTTGCATACAATTGTTCATTCTTCAATAATTCAAGAATGATCCTCAGATGTTCCTCGTGATCTTCCTTATTCTGAGAGTAGATTAGTATGTCATCAATAAAGACAATGACAAACTTATCCAAATAAGGTTTGCAAACACGGTTCATGAGGTCCATGAAAACTGCTGGGGCATTGGTTAATCCAAAAGGCATTACTGCGAACTCATAGTGCCCATAACGGCTCCGGAATGCCGTCTTCGAGATATCTTCCTCCCGGACTCGAAGCTGATGATAACCTGATCTCTAGTCAATCTTGGAATAGTAGCTTGATCCTTGCAATTGGTCAAATAGATCATCAATGCGCGGGAGAGGATATCTGTTCTTAATTGTCACTTTGTTTAACTCTCGGTAATCAATACACATTATGAAAGTTCCATCTTTCTTCTTCACGAATAGCACTGGAGCTCCCCAGGGTGAAGAGCTGGGACGTATGAATCCCTTGTCCAGCAATTCCTGCAATTGCTTAGACAGCTCTTGTAGTTCATTCGGTGCCAAACAGTACGGCGCCCGAGCGATCGGAGCTGCTCCAGGTGCTAATTCAATCTGAAACTCTACTTGCCTGTGTGGGGGTAGTCGAGGTAGGTCCTCGGGAAATACCTCCGAAAAGTCTCTAACTATAGGGATGTCTTCCAGTCGTTTCTCCTCTGTAGTCTTTTCGGTGACTAGGGCTAAAATCGCCGAATGTCCTTTCTTCAAAAAATTTTGAGCTTTCATGTATGAAATGATGCCAACTACTGCACCACTCCTGTCGCCTTCTACGGTGAGTATCTTTCCATCAGGCAAAAGTAGTCGAACAAGTTTCTCACGACAAATGATTTCGGCTTGGTTCTTAGACAACCAATCCATACCGACAACGACATCAAAACTACCAAGTGTAATAGACAATAGGTCAATTTCGAAATCATGCCCAGATAGACTAATCTTACAACCTCTGTATATACGTGAAGATTCAATGATCTTACCGTCTGCTATTTCTACTGTATAATTAGTATCTAGGGCTACAGAATTATCATCTAGCAATTTACTGAACTTATGCGAAATGAAACTCTTATCAGCACCAGAATCAAATAGTATCGAAGCAAAGCAACCATTGATAGGAAATTTACCAGTTACAGTAGAAGGATCATTACGAGGCTCACCTGAACCAATAATGAAAGCTCTTCCCTTGGCTCCACCATTACCGTTCTTATCGTGTTTCCACTGCCATTGCCATTGCGGTTATCAACACCATTACCGCCACCATTGTTCTTCCTCAGTTTTAGGCAATACCTCTTGATGTGCCCGGTCTGACCACACTCATAGCAGCCTCTTTGTTCATTCCTCTGGGCCGGCTGTCTAGATGTCATATTCATCCTGCAATCTCTTGCAGCATGGCCAAATGTACCACACGGCTCACAAGTATTCTTTTTGCAGTTCCCGTTGTGGTGGTAGTTGCATCTGTTACACTTAGGTAATGTCCCAGAGTAGCCACCACTCTGCTGAGATGAGGATGAGGATGATTGATGAGATGAGCGATAGTTCAAACTTCCGTGACTGTTGAGGTTGCGGTTAAGAGTTGTTCGGCTTGTTGGTGGAACCAGATTCCCATTTCCTCTTGTTGTTACTGTCTAAAGGGGTCAATGTCGAACCTCGTGGAGGTAGTTTTCCCTGGATAACTGCCTGGTCAGTCAGTATATGGGCCAACCTGATTGCCTCCTGTATGGTGTCTGGTTTGGAAGCAGTGACCATGCCTTGAATCTCAAGTGACAGACCGTGCAAATACCTCTCAATCCTTAGAGAAGGAGGGTCGACCATGTTAGGGCATATGGTAGCAAGCTCGTGAGATCGAGTGGTGTACGCCTCGATTTCGGAGCCTGTCATCTTTAGGTTCCAGAACTCAGTTTCTAATTTCTGCACCTCACTCCGAGGGCAGTACTCCTCTCTCATCAGGGTCTTGAAGTCATTCCAGGTCGTCTGATTTGCAATTTCAACGCCCAACATTGGACTTGAGCGTTCCACCAAGATAACGCAGCACCGTCCAGGGTGCCAGTGGCATACTAACTCGATTTGCCACGGGGCAGTTGCACATCTCGAACACTGACTCAAGCTTTTCGAACCAGCGTAGGAGTCCCACAGCTCCTTCTGCTCCAGTGAATGGATTGGGTTTACAATCCATGAAGGTGTTAAACGTGCATACCCCTTGTCCTGCAACAAGTTTTGATCAGGCGTTTAGAATTTTGAATAGATGTTACAACTTAACCAGGGTGACGGAACGTTAACGTCAGGGGAAATTTTGTATTTCTTACCGATTGGAGTGGCATGCGGATTGAGATTAGGATTTGCAAGAGCATCAGCCACATGCTGATTGATTAGGGCTGCCAGTTCAGCTGGGGTCATGTTGATGGTGCCACGCCCACGTCCGCGTCCTCGGCCAATTCCAGACATTCTTAACAATCACAACATACAAAAATAAGTAATATGAAACATATCTACTTCATTTGAGTACAAGTAATTAAAAGAATTTAGCACACACAACTAATAAGTTCAAATAATAATTCTGATCAAATAAATTGTAGGTACGCATACAATCAATCAAATCAAATACTAAAATCCAAAAGAATCAGTCAGATGGGAAACAACCCTTCCTATCTAGGTGTGAAATGAAATAAGTCCAATGGAATAACAGAATTAATGAAAGAAAAGAATAATTGAGGAAGTCAGTGAGAGTCAACAGATCCGTCGCTGTTTTCCGCCTCGTCATCAGGCTGCTCCTCGGGTTCTTCTTCTGGTTCTTCCTCAGGGTCTTTTTCCTCCGGTGCTTCCTCGAGTTCTTCCTCCAGTGCTTCCTCGGGTTCTTCTTCCTCCGGTGCTTCCTCGGGTTCTTCTTCTTCTTCAGGTGCTGCTTCTGGTTCAGGCACTGCGTTCTGAGCGAAGACTTGGGATTCCACAATTCCTAGTCGCTGGTCTGTGTTTTCGGCCCGCCCGACCAGTCCATTATAACGATCTATTAGGTCATTGTGGTATTCCAAGAAGTTATCGAATCGAGTCTCGAATCGTTTGAGTTTCTCCGCAGTCCTAGCCGATGTTTTCTTTAGTTCTGCATTTTCCTTCATGAGTGCGGCCACACGCTTACGCTGCAAATGCACTGTGGCTGCCAAAGCAGCTATAGCCTGCTCTGGAGGGCAAGGAAGTGGTGGTAATGTAGGGGCATTAGGGTCCCCACCAGGAGTAGACCTAGTACGAGGTCGGTTCTCGGGAGGTGGAGGTACATTCTTCTCTAGGATGAGATTAGTTATGTACTGGGGGTAACATTCCCACCTATGGACCAGTGGATACTCGGGTAAAGCAAAAGGTTGATCGTAATCGAGTCTCTCGTTATTATTATATCGTAAGGGCCAGACGCAGGAGTTCTCAGAGGAAGGAATATGATCGTAATAGATAGGCCTCTTGCCTCGAGAAGATGATGATGGCGCTGTAGAAGATGATGCCATTCTGTAAGGAACTGTTCACAAGAATGAGCAATGTCAATGAATCCCGCAAATAAAGCAAACAAACAAAGCCAACGAACAAACAAGCAAAGTCTACGAGTAAACTAATCGTGTCTATATGGGTGTAACTAAGGCATCAGGCTATAGTCTAAATGCAATGCAAATGTGATGCAATTTTTAATTTAGTTCGCTATAACCGTTGGCTCTGATACCAATCTGTCACACCCTCAAATTCCACAAACGGAGTATTACCGTTAGGCGTGTGACTTCCAGGATCTCAGCCACTAGTTACACCAAACGACACGTTAATTATAAAACATAATTTACTTATAAAACTTGAATTCATCAAAGACTAGTTTTAAACGTGGACAAAATAGAAGTCGCGGAAGCATAGTAAATATTAGTTGTTTAAATGGCGCAACACGCGCAAACCGAATAAATAAAAATTTATTGAAAGACGTAAAATAAATCACGTGGATAATAATGCATGAATGAAATGCTCCTATGCGTGCGCATCTTGTGAACCTGAAAGAAACATGCTAAAGTGTCAACACAAGGTTGGTGAGTCCACAAGTTTTGATAAATGGAACATAACAGTAAACTGATGCAGTAATCAAGATAATATCAGTAGATAGCTAGTCTACTCAACAAGTTACTAAGTGTATGAAGTTCGCAACCGATGCTGACAACGTAAAGGATGCCTCGGCTATGAACACCGGTCACAGCAATAGAATTAGGTCAATTAAGCACCCGTTTGACGAACGTTGTGCTAGCGCGACTAGCCCGGGTGAGGTTTGTCAAACCCAGTAGATCTACTCGGAATTACCTCGCTAAGTACATATATTAACGGTTCGAAAGTGAGGACTTAAGTATGGTGTCACACTAGTAAACAAGTGATATTAAAGTAATATCGATTAGGTGTAAATACGTTTAGAATACACGTTTCTTTCACCCCAGAAAGTAAGTAAAGTGGGGCTGAGAACTCACCTTAAATGCACAGCAATTTAATAAGCGAAAGCACAAACATTTAAGATCTCCGCTTAACCTGGATTTTATTTATTATATGCAATCAATATTAAATACTTAATAATGAAATCGTACGGTTTCGCGTTTCACGACTTGGTTATGGTACAATGCCGGTTGACGATAGAGTTCCCACGTTCAAACGAATATCAACACGTACAACCCATAAATCAAGAACCCGATATACATGTATAGGCTAATTCATAATACAATTACAAAAAAAATCCTTTATATATACATATATATATATATATATACAATACACACACACATGCACAAGAGAATCTAACATGTGAATTATACTTACATTCACACACTACATATGCATGCGTTATCACAATATGCATACACACAAAGCAACCCCATAATATACATATGAACATTCATGCATACCTATTAGTTACTAATACCTACGCATGCATACATACATATATAAAAACACAACCACATTTATCACTTACACACATACTGTCGCATGCATACGTACATATATTAAAACACAACCACATTCATCACCTACACACATACAATCGCATGCATACGTACATATATTAAAACACAACCACATTCATCACCTACACACATACAATTGCATGCACACATACATATTCATACAAACTTCACACATCGCAGAACCACACCCATACGTGCATTGCCGGGCCACACGCACGTACGTGATCAATATATACATACACGCACACATGCTATAGTTGACGGAACTGGCTGTGGCCTCCCAACCGAGCCCGACGCCACCGGTTGACTCATTAAGGCCACCCGCTTGACCCAACCGAGCATGGTACCCCGAACGCGAAAACGTAGCTTAACAACAAAGAAAAGAATGAGAAATCTAACCGAACACGCTGCGAAACAGCTTCGATGATGTCGTAGGCTACCGGAGCGATGACGTTTGCCGGATGTATGATGGTTGTGAGAGGAGGATTGCCGGCGGTGAGTGACTTGTCGAGTTGTGGTCGATCAAAGATTGAAGAGGGATGATGGCAGAAGGTCTCTTGTGGTTTTAGGGTTTGTGAAATCGGGTGAATGAAGGGGAACCGTGGGTGGGGTTTATAGCCTCAAACACTTTTACAAAAATGTCACAAATGGTCCTTCCAATTAATGTAAATGGAATTTTGAATTAGTTAACTTTAGTTAGTTTGGAGTTAACTAATTTAGAGTCATTAAAATAATAATTGGTTAATTATAAATTAATTGAGAGATTAGATAACAGAAGTGGTTGGTGTTAAGCAGAAAACACGGGGTGTCACAGCGAACATAGTTGCTGATGCCTTAAGAAGGAAGGAAATAGCTAAACCCAGACGGGTGCGAGCTTTACAGCTTACTATCAGTACCCAACTGCCTGAACAAGTTATGGAGGCACATATAGAAGCTTTAAAAGCAGAAAATGTTGGTTCTGAGTCGTTAAGGGGAATGGATAAATAGCTGGTGGTAAAAGAGGATGGAATTAGGTATTTCATGGATAGACTTCGGGTGCCTGTTTATGGAAATCTAAGAGATTTAGTTATGAGCGAGGCACACAAATCTAAGTATTCTATGCATCCTGGATCCGACAAGATGTATCATGATCTAAAGGCGCACTACTGGTGGCCTGACATGAAAGCCGATGTAGCTACGTATGTGAGCAAGTGTTTGACCTGCTCGAAAGTAAAAGTGGAATATCAAAAACCATCCGGACTGTTATAACAACCTGAGATACGAATGTGGAAATGCGAACAAATCTCCATGGATTTTATTACTAAGTTACCCCGGACTAATACTGTTTGTGACACATATGGGTTATTGTGGATCGATTGACAAAGTCTACTCACTTCCTTGCAAATAAGGAAACAGATAAGATGGAGAAATTAACTCGACTGTACTTTAAATAGATCATTTCGAGACACGGTGTACCGATCTCAATTATTTCTGACCGCGACGCTCGTTTCACGTCACATTTCTGGCAATCATTGCAGAAATCTTTGGGTACACGATTGGATATGAGTACTGCATATCACCCATAGATGGATGGCCAGAGTGAGCGTACCATACAGACATTAGAGGATATGCTACGTGCTTGGGTGATACTTCGGGAATAACTAGGAAATTCACCTGCCATTGGTGGAGTTTTCTTACAACAACAGTTATCATACTAGCATACATGCAGCACCTTTCGAAGTGCTATATGAGAGAAAATGTAGATCACTGGTTTGCTGGGTGGAAATTGGTGATAGTCAGCTAATAGGTCCCAAGTTAATTCATGAGACAACCGAGAAGATTGTGGAGATACGAAACCGTATGGCTGTAGCGCGAGACAGACAAACGAGTTATGCTGATAAGAGACAGAAACCTTTAGAGTTTCAGATTGGTGACAAGGTTTGTAGAAAGTCTCACCATGGAAAGGCGTAGTTTGGTTTGGTAAGCGAGGGAAACTAAATCCGAGGTACGTTGGACCATTTGAAATAGTGGAAAGAATAGGTCCAGTGGCCTATCGTCTAGCACTACCTGATTCGCTAAGTGGAATCCATGATGTATTTCACGTGTCAAACCTAAAGAAGTGCGTAACTGATGAAACAATGGTCATACCACTAGAAGAAGTTCAAGTGGATGAACAATTGCGTTTTATCAAAGAACCAGTCGAGGTGATGGACCGTGTGGTGAAAACACTTAAGCAAAGCAAGATACCCATTGTCAAAATCCGCTGGAATTCACGACGTGGACCGGAATTCCCATGGGAACGAGAAGATCAAATGAAGCTTAAGTACCCTCAACTAGTCGGAAAGACGATGCCAGCAGACGAAGGTATTGATTTAAATTTCGGGACGAAATTTCTTTTAACATGGGGATGATGTGACAACTCATCTAAAACTCACTCGATTCGATTTCTGTGTGCCAATGCAGTGGACCAATGATGGAACACTCTCACCATGTAATGCAATTTTCGGGACGGAAATTCTTTCAACATGGGGATAATGTGACATCCGGTAAATTTCCGTTATCAAACTCCGTTAGTCTTGCATACACGTGTCGTAAGCACACAGTAGTTGTCGTTTAACGTTGGTGACCTAATAATAATTAATAATGTTACATTATTGATAATCTAACTGATTATGTGATTATGGTATTATGTTTATGTGTTTGTATGTTTTAAATGTTAATTGGGAAATTAATCGCGTAACGTGGAAACGTGCCTATTTATTCGTATGTCTTGTGTTTTTATAAAGATAAAATATATAATAATTATCATTAGTTTATATCTTTATATTATTAAGTTAAAAACACTGTACAAAGAGCTTAAAGTCTAGTTTTCATAAAATACTAAAACATAAGGGTTTAAAGGGTAAATTTGGAAATTAAATTAAACAAAACAACCCAAACCCTAATTCCCACCCCCATTCGGCCGCAAACACTCCTCACACACCCTCACCTTGCGAATTCGACCAAGAAAAAGAATCAAAGCCTCGGATTTGTTCGATTCCAAGGCTTAGAACATGTTGGAATCATCAATTGCAAGTTAACACACGTTTAAAGGTTAGATTTTTTACAATTTTTATGGGTTTTTCATGGTGGCCGAACCCTAATTCGTTTATGGAGCTTCATGTGGTCGAAATTGATGTTAAATGATGATGTTAGTATGTTAGTTGGATTGAATACATGTTTTTTAACGTTGATTATGCATGAATTGTATGTTTTTAATGGATTGATCATGAACCTTAATTTTAGGCAAACCCTATTTCGAAATTGATAAGATCATGTATGATTGATGATTGTTTGATGAATGTATGATTAGTAGGTTGTAGGAATGCTAGGATACATTGGTCTTTCAAAGAATTGATGAATTGATGTAGGTGTTCATAGGTTACTAATAATAGTAACTTTATTTCCATGACATGATGATCTAATGATAGATTGATGTGTTCATGATGATAATTAGATTCTAGATTGTTGAGATGAATGCTAGAAATCTTAGAATGAAGGTTGTTGTTCATATATTGCGAAAAGTGGAAACTTTTGTTCATGATGATTAATAGATTATGATGATTAGGTGTTGTTAATCATGTCTAGATGTTGTTATGAGTTTGAAATGGTATAATTGTAATGAATTCATGAATACATTGAGTGTTTGATAGATGTTGGAATGTCCTTTCCCAAAAGGGAAAGTTTATTTGCACAAAGTTTGAAGGATGATAGTTTGAACATGTTTGGGACGTTAGGAGCATGTTAGTATGTTCATGGATGAATTCTAATGTGATAGAACATGTTAAATTACTTGTATACGATGCTTGGCTAATCATGGGTGATGTTTGCACTTTGATAATCATGTAAGATGTTGATGTGGGTTAGTAGTTAAGACATCATGTTTGGAACTGGAAATTGATTGTTGTGGTGTATGTTGAATGCAATGAACATGGTTAATGAATGTGAATGTGATCATCATACACGCATGCGAATCTAAGGCCCCTACTTAGTAGGACTGTAGGGTTTAGGATGTGAAGTCGTGAGTGGCTTCACATGGCATGTGGTGCCTGATTTGATCTTTGTGTGGCATGTTAGTTGTGTTATAACTAGTGGACATGTTAATATTCTAGATTCGCATGACTTGTATGATACTCGGTTGTATGATGATCTAAGTGATACACCTGGATAATGTAGCATACATATGATCCACTTGAATGTTAACCATGTATGATATATGTGTATGATTGCTTGAATGGTTTGCAACACATAAAGTCACCAACGGGTCAAACGGGTCAACTAGGTCAAACGTGTCTGTTTTTCTGAAACCTTGAGTCCTTGGTTGTAGTGTACTTATGGTTTCACATGTTCTTTGTTTACAGGTACTCATGTACTTATATGATCTAGGTAACCTCTGAAAGTTTTGTGTCCACTCTATCTGTCTAGTAAAACTCTAAATATCTATTACGCATATCAGGTGAGTTCATGCCCCACTCTTTACTTAATCTCTTTTGGGGGAGATAACATACTGGTAAACAATAAAAGCTTTATATATTCAAGTTGTGTATAATATTAATATAGTGTTGATATCATGGAAAAGTCCTCACACTTTTGAATTGTTAATATTGAATAGTGGGGAAATTTGGGTAGTACTACTAGGTCTGAGGAGCCCCACCTGTGTGACTCGAGGTCAACCGGGTGCAATTTGTCCTATTGAACATTGTCACGACCTGTTAAGTCGTGACAGGAGTCAACAACATAACACAGTCAGCTTCAATTACGAAATCACTATGAGTTAATATTTATTGTTAATGGACTAGCTATCTGTTACAATGCACTACTTTTATATCTCTGTTAATAAACTGCTTATGTTTGAATATCACTCTTGAACTCACCAACCATTGTGTTGACATTTTAGTATGCTATTCTCAGGTCATTAGCTTGCTTGCCTTAGCAGCACTACATTGTTTCACTTGCATTCTAAGACTTGGTCTTCAAGACATCTTTACTGCTTATAATGGTAATGTTTATTTCTTTGGGTTGTTTTACAAAACGCTCCGCACAGTTTAAAGTTATACTTTGGTTGATTTTATTTTAATTATGGCATATAGATTCGTTCTGGGTAACTATTGACGATGATCCTGGTTTGTTCACACCCCCTCGCGGTAAAACTCCACACGTGTATTTTGAGGGTCCGACAGATTGGTATCAGAGCCATTGGTTATAGGGAACTAGGTTGCATACACACTGGACTATAACCGCACACAGTTAGTTAGTTACCTCTGCCTTATTCTCATCTACTGTATACTCATTGCCGTACACGTCACACTCTCTGCAGCATGGCATCGTCATCGAGAGCTCGGGTAAGCGACCTGACTCACCTTCACGATCTGTATGCCCACCTCCCGCACCTGTACCAGAAATTGGATTCAATTGGCCCCGACTAGCTTATCCTCGAGAGGAGATTGGCTGGGATCAACCTTTTGCATTGATGGAGCGTGACCCTCCGCGAGACTGGAGTTTCTATCCTAGATTCGTTGATCATATTATGTATAGGGAGCGCGTACCTGTCCCGAGGCCCAGGACTAGGAACAACGCTGACCAATCAATGCCTTCACTCCCATGGACGGTGCAGTCCAACGAGCAACTGATTGCTGCACGGGTGGCTGCACTGGACATTGAGCAGCATCGATTCAAGCGACTCACAGGTGATGTCTGTACACTGCAACATGAGGTGTACAAACTAAGACATCAAATGGATGAACTCGAGGAGTAACACGGGATGACCCTAAACGGGTGTCACCACATGGAAGATGGTCTCATAGCACTCAGAGGGCGCGTGACTGCTCGTGAAAAGCGGGACGCCATAGCCGATAATAGGATTGCTATCGTAGAAGCCCAACTAGCGGCACTTCAGATTGCTATCGCTCCTGCTCCTGCAGCAGACCCTGAGGATGAGGATCCCGAGGAGGAACCCAAGGGGGAGGAACTGATGGAGATTGAGGATGATAGTGATGGGTCAGATGTTGTCGATTGACTTTCTTTAGATGACTTAGACTACGTAGTGATTTTCTTTTTGAAACCTATGTGGAAAGGGTTGATTTGCCATACGAACACCAAACTTAATTTTGACATTGATAAATACATTGTGACTCATTTACAATTTATTTACTTTGGTTATCATTTTGTTATGAATGTTGTGGTTGTGATGATTCATTATTTCTTTTATTTTACTGTACTTCAATGAGATAAATGTGTTTGATGTTACTCATTATTGTATTTGTGAATGTAAAGTGAAAAGAATGGACGCCCGTGGACATGGTCGTGGACACGGACGTGGACATGGCACTGGAGAACAGGGTGGTGGTGCTACTAACATGACCCCCGCAGAATTAGCTACGCTAATTAATGAGCATGTTCTGGCAGCAGTGGCTGCTGCCCAGGGGGTCAGCCAGCAGGTAAACAATGATAGAATGATAAATCTGATATCCTTCATAACTGTATGGGATGTTTGATTAATGTGTGTTGTGTTAAAACAGGACCACCGGTGTGTACCTACAAGTCCTTTATGGACTGTAAACCACATACCTACAACGGTACTGAAGGTGCTGTAAGGCTTGTAAGATGGTTCGAGAAGACTGGGTCTGTCTTCTCCAAATGCAACTATCCACCTGCTAATCAAGTGAAGTATGCCACCGGGACATTAGAGGGTGCTGCTCTGTCTTGGTGGAACGCGCAAGTCGGGATGCTAGGACTAGCGATGGCGAATGGGCTTCCATGGGGTGAGTTCAAAACAATGATGACTGAGGAGTATTGTCCTCACAATGAAGTGTAGAAGCTAGAGATAAAGTTCTGGCAACTGAAGATGCAGGGCTCGAAAATCGAGGCCTACACCACCAGAACCATGAACTAGCAACTTTGTACCCGGGAATGGTGAATGAAGTGCATAAGAGGGTGGAGCATTACATACGGGGATTAGTACCCGAAATTCAAAGTATGGTAACTGCTTCCAACCCAACCACAATTCAGCAAGCCATCCAGTTAGCTCATAAGCTAACTGACCAAGCCGTGGAGCAAGGACGTCTACCCAAATGGGGCGCTGTGGCGAGCATGCGCGACAACAAAAGAAAGTGGGATAGTTCCAACAACACCAAATCATCAGCATCATCTTCTAGCGGTCAACCTCAACCTCAACAGCAACAAGAGCCAGCTCAGCAACAACGGAGGTTCGACAATAACCGTAACTTCAACCAAACGGCTGCAATTAATCAAGGACCCATCGGTTATGGTGGTAGACATCCGAAGTGCACTCGGTGTAATTACCATCATGTAGGAAGGTGTGATAACTTCAACTGTCAATGCTGTGGAAAAATTGGACACGCTGCTAAGGATTGTCGTGGTGTGCTGGTAATGAGGCCACAACAACCTCAGGAAACTCCCAAAGGTTGTTTTGAATGTGGGAAAGAAGGGCATTATAAGCAATACTGCCCACCACTAAGGAGAAATGGTAATGGCAACAACAACAACAACAACAACAACAACGTTAATAACAACAACGGTGGCAATGGTACTGGTAATGACGACAACAAAGATGGTGCCAGGGGAGAACCTACGTCATTGGCTGAGGTGAGGCTCTAAATGATCCCACAGCTGTTACTAGTAGGTTCTCTGTTAATGGTTGTTTTGCTATGGTACATTTGATACTGGAGCCGATAGGGGTTTCGTGTCCTTAAAGTTCTGTAGTCTTTAAGTGATATACCCTTTGCTTTAGAATCTAAATTGTTGGGACCTGGTATTTGAACGAAATACCGAATGATTAACGTGTAAACCAAACCAAATAGCGCGGAATCCTATTTGATTGGCAATCCAATCAGTAAGAATGCACATAGAATCAATAAAGTATTGAATCGAACATTAAGAATCGATTTAGGAATCGATCTACAGCGTTCAATGAACTTGGAGTATCGACTTGGAGGCTTCTGGATGACTAGGGTATGTCTGGAGTCGAAATAAAATGAATGCTCCTGTTTTTCCACGAATTGGGTTGTATTTATAGGTTATTATTGTTCATTCGTGCGACTGAACCATTAGTATGGTTCAGTCGTGCGGTTGAACCATGCGGTTGATTCATCCGCACGACTGAGTGTTCAGTCATGCGACTGAGCCAATCTTATGTTACAATCATACGACTGATCCAGTCTCCTGGTTCAGTCGTGCGACTGAGTCATTCGTATGAAGTTATCATTCGTATGGTCTATTCGCATGGGCCATTCGCATGAGATATTCATTTTGTTAAGTTTGAATGTATTAATTAATATAACATTATGTGTAACAATTCAAACAACCACAAACCTAATTAACCAATTCAACATCGACTCATTAATGAAATATTAAACATTATGAATAACAAACAACCAATATCATTTCATTAATCATTCCAAACATTACATCAGAATCAGGCAAACAAGATCTATTACATTCATATCATGATCTACGGACATACATGTATCAACAAACTCCCCCTTGGACCTAGATCTCTCTAATGTCTTGGTTTCTTCATTACCTCCTCATACTTCTTGTACTTATCCTCTTTTGTGACTCCTTCATGAATCTCAAATGCAAAATAGAGTCTTATGACATTCTGGAACTGGAGGGCTTGTACTATATCCTGCGTATCATAGAAAAGTGGCCACTTGTATAGAGTGTAGACATCATTAGCTGACAAGTTGGTAAGCCACATCGGGTCAAATACCTGATAGTATCCATTTGGCCCTCTTTGTTTAGGACTATGACCGCTTCTCCTGTCCTCCAATCATAGTACCACTACTTAAAGTGTGGAGTGAAGTCCTGTAGCATTTCCCTGAGTGGGATTCTTGACATCGTCCGCGGAGGACTCCACTTCAACACTATCTTTGGCTTTCCAGTAATGGCATCAAATTCAGACCTTCTGATGTACCTTGTAGGCTATTGGGGTCTGAAGTTAACCCACCTGGTGTGGTACTCCTTCCTTAGGGCAGCCTAAAACCAGCCTGACATCTTTCTCGGGTCAGCATACAACAGCTTCAGTTTGGCCAGCTGGTTGAGCTCAAAACCTGGTAGAGTCTTTAGATCATGTGGAAATCTAAAGTACTCTATGCCCTTCTCCCTCTTAACTGCATAGACGTTAAGGTCCTCAAAATATGCCCATGCTATAATCCTGCCTGACACCTTATGATGTTTTTTGACTCTGTAGAGTTTGGTGTATGCGTCTTGTTTAGGTGCAGCGTGTTGGGCTCTAACATCTTCAAAACAGGCAGCCCACTCAGCCTTTCGGATATCAACATCATCATTTGAGGCTTGTCCCGTTCCCTCTGTCTTCTCTGACTCCTGCTCCATTTTGTCTAACACCTCAAACATATCATTGACAAGGGATTCACCCAGATTGGGGACCACATTTCCCTCATTGTCAGCATACTGAGGGTAGTGCCCTGCAGTGACATCTTCTATCTCTATTTCATCAACGTCGTTGAGCTCTTCGTCACTTGTCGAGTCGCACGTTAGAGCATCCTTCACAATCTCATCGAGATTTAACTTGAAGATCTCAGCTAATTGCTCGTCAGTAAGATTATGAATGATTTCTCCTTCCTCGGGAGTATACATAACCGATCTCCTGACAATACCCTGCAGATCAAGAATCAACGTCAGTTGAGTCTTGACCTGTTGGAGGGGAGCAATATCTTATTCATCTCTTTGGAAATCAGGTTTTGCTTGATTTGAAACATTCAACACAACAAACATTAGTTAATAATCAAGATAGAAATACATTAATCTTAATATAACATCAAATACATAAGTTTAATACATGATTCAAGTACATAAGCTATCAAATACATGATCATCTAATCATTAATTTTATCTTGAATCGCTGGATCAGCAGGAGGTGAGGCAGAAGAGGAAGCTCGTTGGTCTTGATTTCTTTTTGATCTTCTCCCTTGACCCTGAGCTGAGGCAGATGCAGCTGCAGCTGCATCTCCTCCTTCATCATCATCATCCTCATTCCTCTCCTCTATCCTCTCGTCCTCAATCCCCTCATCATCCTTAGTCTCATCATCATCATCCTCATCATCATCATCTCCCTCTTTAATCTTTAGTGGCTCGTCTTTAGATCCCTTAAGCTTTAGCATGATGGTCTTCTTAGCCTCCTCCAACTCCTCAATCCTCTTAGTAGATGTGACACTGTGCTTTGGAGTTGGGCGATCTCGTGGCTCTGAGCAACCATTTGTTGGGCCTGCTCATCTATCAACCGAGCCTGCTCCAAGATCTGCTGAGACTGCGCTGCAGTAAGATCTGTCAGATGACGGATCTACGCCGTCTTCTCCTCATCAACAGCTAATAAACGCATCACCATCTGGTTCAGCGCAGAAAGTTGTTCCTCTACCCGAAATGGAGGTAGAGGAGATCCATATATATGTGCGGGATGGGATGAGGGTCCTGCTTGGTGGCTAGTGGTGGTGGTGGTGGCTGTGGTGAAGATGGGGTTGGGTCTGTGAGATAGTGGAGGTGATGTAGAAGTGAAAGATATGGTGGTGGTTGGCATAGTACAGTGGTGGGAGTGTGGTGGTGGTAGTGGTAGTTGTGGTGGCTGTGGTGGTGGATGGTGTAGCTGTAGAACTGGTAGTGGTGGTGGTAGTGGTAGTTGTGGTGGCTGTGGTGGTGGATGGTGTGGCTGTAGAAGTGGTAGTGGTGGTCGTAGATGTAGTGGCTGTGGTGGTGACGAAGGTGAGTCTTCTCTTCTTCTTCTTCTTCTGGCCGTGGGGCCGAGCCATCCTTTTCTTCCTCGATACAGTCGAGGTGGATGCTCTCCCTAGAACACGGCTAGCTGACTCAGGGGCACAGCTAGGATCTGTAGTAATCTCTCCCGAAACCCTGGGGCATTCACCAACCGCCCGGAGTCCATACTCTGTGGGAACAACCTTGCTTCCCACAGTCCTCGTTAATGGCTCCTCATCCAACTCTTCTTCCTCCTCACCAGGTATGAAGTTCTAGTGGAAACCCACTGACTCAGCAATGTCACCTGTTGGGGCAGATACTGGAGGTATAACATCTAAAGTTGTGCCCCTCGGTGGATTAGGCATATCATCCCCAGCATCCCCATTGTCATCATCGTCTGATTCATGCTCTGGAGCAATAGCCTCTCATCGTCTGAATCGCTGTCATCATGACGCCACTTGTGTCTACGTGGCGCCACCTATCTCTCATTGGCCAGATGGGCGATCAACCTCTTTACCTGGGGCTTAACCTGCTTACCCCGGTAAACTCTCATACGACCCAGAGTCGTATCATCCATGATCTCTAATGTCACCTCATCGTGGCGCTCCTTTGGTAGGGATGGCAACTTCTCATTGAAGATCAGCTGCAAGAATCTGGGGTACATACAAAAACCTCCTTCCCCTTGGCCTCCAGATTCTCCACCAGATATGAGAAGATCATGCTCGAGAAGCTGAAGGGGTGGTTCAACACCAGTGCCAGATAGGCATTCTGAATCTGGTCTAACTGGTCATCAAACCCACCCCTCTGAGAAGCAATACACTTCAGGATCACATGCGCCAAGTACTTATACTGGGGACACAGGTTGCTCTTGTTGAGCACACCTGAGTTGATGTCCCCAGCGTACTTAATCTTGAGAAAGCAACCTCTGACTGTAAATGGATGTAGTCTGGTGGGGTGATCAGTATCGTCCCCAAAATCAAGTACTCTCTGGATGTCAGCTGCTGTAATCTCAATATCATGACCATGACTGGAGCTCCATATGTTGTAAGGCTCAGGTGAACGATCTACGAAGGCATTTTCCCAGAATGGCTGATGTAACGACCTGTAAGGAGTACACGGTGTGGATATGGCTTTATGTATCCAAGAACGTCAAAGGACCGCAATGATCTCTGTAAACTCGGCCCCATTATGAGTAGTATGGTCCAAATGAGCACGTATATTGTGCTTTCGATTGATGGACCATCTATCAGCCATTGACCTGAAACACAAGACACAGAACCATTAGAAAGTCATACATCCAAAATTCAGTTCAAGGTGTATAGTTTAAATTCAATCTGATCATTCGTGCGAATGAATCATGTGACTGAAGTCAGTCGGTTTTCCTTTCATGCGACTGAGCTCATTCGGGTGAATGAGACATGCGAATTAGTTCAATCTGTTGGCTGAGTCTGCGATTGGTTCAGTCGGCCGACTGAGTTCATTCGCATGGTGCATTCGGCCAATTGACCCAATCGCAAGATTCAATCGTGCGATTGGAGTTCATCCGGTCGACCAGTCGCTGTCCCACTGTTCAGTCGCCTGTGGTTCGAATCTTGACCAAATCAAGTAATTTAACATGGTTTAATGGTCCATTAGACTCGCCATCTTGTCACTAATAACTATTAAACTTAATTTTAACATTTTGCTTAGTTTATGTGGTTATTTGTCATTTACTGTCCGGTTCTTGTTTCACTCGAATATCACAAATAGGGTTCAATGTCTTCTGATTTCGGTAAGATTTCACTGCAATATACCTGTATAACGTCAACCCACGTCAGAAGATCATAAAAATGTAAAAACAAGGTCTAGAGGAATTTCGGCAGAGTAACGGTACTTGGTGCGATTTAGGAGCGATTGAGGGTGATGAGTGGAATGCGATCGACTATGACCCTTTAAATACTGAAGCTGAGTTCAATCGCTGACTGGCCTCATTCGCTCAGTTCATTCGGGCAATTGAGGCTCAGTTGTGCGATTGGCCCAGTCAGTCGCATTCAGTTGGCTGACTGAGTCTCAGTCGGTCGACTGACTCATTCGTGCCCTTTCATTCGCACCTTCAGTGAATGGACTAAGTCTCAGTCGGTCGACTGACTCATTCGCACCCTCTCGTTCGGTCGAATGGATCATTCTGATAAGCCATTCGGGTGAATGGCGCAATCTCATGTCCAGTCGTGCGAATGGGTTACACTTATCAACATTTAGCACTTAAACCCTTTTTACCTGTTGAAATTAACATTATGAGCATTTGATCATCTCAGACATGATCATTTTGACTTGAAAACTTTTTGATCACCTCAGATGTGATCCTTTTAAACAATTTAGTCACCTCAGACGTGACCCTTTTAAACTTTGAAAACACATGTGGCCATCTCAAACATGACCCTTTTAGTGAGTTAATCCCATACTGATTTTCATGATATAGTCTGACGAACAAACAAACTAAAATGACTAACTAACTAGAAACTTAAACTAAATACAAAAATAAAACTTGTTTTTGACTTTTTGTGAGAGATAAATCATAAGATAGACATCTACTAGATTTGGTTCCAGAATAGGCAGCTTCAATTTAGTTTGACCACACATGGACCAATTCAATTTTGGAATCATACAGGCAAGTCAAATCATTTAGGACTTGTTATCAAAAGCTTTTGATGCTCATTCTTGGTTTTCATCCAGAGTCGTTAGCAAACTTAGGAAATCACACTGGTACTATTAGATTCTCACATTGATTTGAACTTTCAAGAATTGCAGCCACAATGATTGTCAGTATATTTGTCCTCTTAAATCCATACATAGACTTTAGACACAAACTGGTGATAGTATTAGGTTTCATTATTTCAACTAACATTTTTGGATCCCAGACTTATATGGTAATTAACATTCCTCAGGAGCTTTTGAGCGGTCTACGGGTATTTTTACTAGAAGAGACTATTCTTAGAGCTTTCAAAGAGAAGCCAATCCTCAGGTCAGTGCCATCGCACAGCAGAGAGGCGGCAAACAACAATGAATTCTAGAATATCTAGGTTATGCTTATCCTCAGGTCAGTGCCATCGCACAGCAGAGAGGCACACAACCTATCTTCTTGTTAGAGCAGCTAAATTTTCTTTTGCACAGAATGCACCAACAACATATGTCATTAGCTTGATAGCATTTGTCTTTCATTTTTTTCGTGCTTTGCTCTATTTATGGTCATCCACACACATTTGTGGCGTTTACATGCTCATTACCCCTTATTGGAATATTGTTGATTGTGTTAACTAGTGATAAGATGGCAGCCCACAGTCAGTTGAACAACTTAGTTTGATCTTGAGATCACCAGTCAGGTCTAATCATCTATTGTGTTGAATCTACCGACATATCATTTGTGGTCTAGCAACCTTTAGGTATACTTTCTTTGTGTTACCTTAGTAGTTACCAGTTTTTCTATCATCTTCCCTTTTATATTGCTTAGACTACACAGATTTATACTTTGAATTTTGCATCTTTTCTAAATTAAAATTTAAAGTCCCTTTTGATTTGTTCCTGTGTACTATCATTTTCCAAAACGTTTGAATCGGTATCACAGATACGATCTACCTTATATCAGCTATCCACTCCTTCTCCCTCGTTTTTTAATATTACTAGCTGACCTACTCTCCCCCTAAAATTCTAAAATCATACTGGATTTAACTATTTTAGGATTTTAACAGACAGCTAAAAAACATGAATTTATTTAAATAGAATAAAATAAATAAGGAAAAATAAAAAAATAAATAAAATAATAAAATAAAAAAATATAACTACAATGCATCGGACTACACATGATCATAATCAGGAATAACATCACTTTTCTTTTTAACGCCGTTGACCTCTAACAGATATAGAAAACGTGGTTTATCAAAGGCTTTTGTATAGAGGTCAGCGCGTTGAAAGTCAGTATTAATTTTTACCACATCGATTAAGTTCTTTTCAAAACAGTCTCTTATGAAATGGTATTTAATACCGATGTGTTTGGTCTTTGGATGTTGTACCGGATTTTTAGTTACTGCAATTGTAGCAGAGTTATGTAAGGCCCCGTTCCCGGGACGCTTACAGCTGGGTTCTCATCGCACATAAAACATATAATTACATTTGTGTTTCATGAATCGCAGTGGAAAACTAAAACAATCTTTCATTTCCATGTAAATGCTTTTGCAAGTTAATACAACATTCATTACAAAATAGCTTGTTCGCATTACAATGCAAAAACATTAATCAAAAGAATGCCATCTCAAAAGAGCTGAGTAGCTTCACGGTGTGCCATCCTCAGCAAACATTACCTGCCAACTGGAAAACATATAAAAAGTTAGCGTTGCTGAGTGAGTTCTAGTTTTATTACAAAACATGCTTTAGTTTCATATAAAACCATTCGTTAGTTTTACATGATCACACATCGTAGGTACACATAGATAATATCACTATTATCTTATTCATTCATTCATTCGTTCCTTCGTTCTTTATGACTTTACTTGCGCATCGGACATCATCCGTACCAATACCATGTGCTACACCCCGGTTAGTCGTAGCTACCGGGCCGAAGTCAATAAATGAATAGCTAAACGTATGCCACGGTACTAGGAGTAATCATCAGTCTTAGCTACTGGGCCGAAGTCAATAAATGAACAGCTAAACGTATGCCACAGTACTAGGGGTGAGCGGTAGAGGTTCTACATTAAGGGTCAATCACAAAGAAGGACCCGTGATCCGATGCGTGCAAGACGTTTCATTCGTTCATTAATGCATGGAATCATTATCATGTTCCTCTTTCATTATCTTCCACTTTACGTTACATAATACTTCATTCATTCCTCATAATAAGTAAAGCCATAGGAAAGATATTATACATCATAGTATATGCAAACTTTCTATTAACGTACTCATTCTTTCTTTTGCATTCTTTCATACTGCCTTAGGTTCATTAGGTACGTTCGTTCCTCCGAGTCTTTTACGACAACTAGGTCGCTCACCTCTTTGGCAATCTCATTGACTGCTCATACTGCCTTAGGTTCATCCATTCGTCATTCATTAATGCATGCATTTATTCTTTCATTCATTATGTTCCTTTTTCTTTATCTTCCACTTTACATTATATAATACTTTCATACATTCATTCATACGTAAAGCCATGGGAAGACATGCATACATCACAATAAGGAACATAAACGTACACTCATGCATCATCATACATTGCATCATACATTTATAACATACATCATGCATAATCATGCAACATCATCAACATCATACATGCCCAACATAACATCTAGGACCTTAAAAGTCCATATTCCTAACCCTCGGGAACCACCCAAGTCAAGGCTTACATCTCCACCTTCCTTCAAAACCTGAAATTATTCTAAGTGTTCATCCGCATTGGTACTATTCATCCGCATTTGTCTAATACTCATCCGCATTTGCCAACACTTAGGTAAAATGCTCATCCGCATTTGCTGTTGTTCATCCGCATTGGTTACTGTTCATCCGCATTTGTCTAATACTCATCCGCATTTGCCAAAACTTAGGCAAAATGCTCATCCGCATTGGCTGTACTCATCCGCATTGGTTACAGTCGTCCGCATTGACTTACTTTGTTCATCCGCATTGGCTATACTTAGCCAAATGCTCATCCGCATTGGTACAGTCATCCACATTGGGTCGCTGCATTTGTCCAGACTTAGTCAAATGCTCATCCGCATTGACTCTTCCCATCCGCATTGGTCCGGACTTGGTCAAATGCTTACCCGCATTGACTATTACTCACCCGCATTGGTTTCTAACACTTAGGCCAATTTTGAACTTAACCCAATCGGAACTGAAACTGCAGAATCATACTCTACCCACTATTTTCATGCCCTAAGCTTAGATCTTACCTTCTAAGCCCTCGGATTCAACATATAACAAGAACATGAACACACATAACGTCATGACATCGTCAAACACGCATGAAAAACATACGTGTCCGAGACCTAGATCAGTAAAACATATAGATTTGTATTTCCAGCCCCAAAATCATTTGAAAACATGTAAATGAGGGGTTCTAGAACTCACCTTAACAGCTCTTGAGCAGGACTTCTTCCAACTCGTCTGGATTTGAGTTCAACCGCCTAAAAACTCACTAAAACACACACCCGAACACAGGCAAACACATATAAGCACACAAACGAGATAAGGCTAGCTTCAAACACTTAAAATTTCAGGTTTCTTACCTTGAATTCACTTCTTCAGCCCTGTTTCTTCCAAAATCCAAATTCTGCACTTTCTCTCTCTAGAATTCTGCTGAATTGAGAGTTGTGGGAAAGTAGTGGGCAGCCATGCCTACTTTACACCAACTTTTCAACCCTTTTTGTCCTTTTGGCACTTTTTACCCTTCAACTTGGGTAAAATATCTTTTCCCCCTTTTTCTTCACTTTATTCTCTCTTTATTTAAATAAATGAAAGATCCGGGTGTTACAAATCCAGCCCCCTTAAATAGGTTTCGTCCCCGAAACCTGTTATTCCTCAAACAAACGTGGATAATGTTGTCTCATCTCATCTTCAGTCTCCCACGTTGACTCGGATCCCTTCCTGTGCTTCCACTGTACACGCACAAGAGGAACCACCTTATTTCTCAATCTCTTTTCTTTTCGGTCAATGATCATCACTGGTTGCTCTACATAGTTGAGCCGTTCGTCTACCTCGATGTCTTCCAGTGGAACAATCATATCTTCATCCGCCAAACACTTTCTTATGTGAGATACATGGAATGTTGGGTGAATCCACTTAACTCATCTGGCAACTCCAATCTATAGGCCACCTCCCCTACTCGAGCAATGATTCGGAAAGGGCCTATATATCTGGGCTCAACTTGCCCCGCTTTCTGAATCTGATAATACCCTTCCAAGGTGAGACCTTCAACATAACCCGGTCACCCACTGGAACTCAATTGGCCTACGTCGCTTATCGGCATACGACTTCTGTCTATCTTTGGCTGACTTCATGAAGGCTTAATCTTTTCAAGCTTCTCTGTCGTAGCCTCGATTACCTCGACGCTCCCCATTCCTTCTGACCAATATCACCCCAACAAACGGGTGTTCTGCATCTCCTACCGTATAGCATCTCATATGGTGGCATATTAATGCTGGCATGATAGCTGTTGTTGTATGAGAATTCAGCTAACGGTAAGTGGTCACCCCAACTTCCACCAAAATCAATCACACACGCCCACAACATGTCTTCAAATGTCTGAATGGTCCTCTCAGACTGACCATCAGTTTGGGGATGATACGCCGTGCTGATATGTAACCTCGTCCCCATGGCATCATGAAATTTCTTCCAAAATTTGGATGTAACCGAGTGTCACGATCAGATATAATAGACACCAGCACACCATGACGAGTTACAATTTCCTTGACGAATAGGTCAGCCAACCTTTCAGACGAATATTTCTCGCGGATCGGCAGGAAGTGAGCACTCTTTGTCAGACGACCAACAATCACCCATATGGCATGATACCCTTTTGGAGTACGCGGCAACTTTGTAATGAAATCCATGGTGATATGCTCCCACTTCCACTCCGGTATGTCTAGAGGTGGATCTTCCCATACGGCTTTTGATGCTCAGCTTTCACCTGTAAGCAAGTGAGACATCTACTTACATACCCCACCACGTCACGCTTCTTACCCGGCCACCAATAATCTTTCTTCATGTCTTGATACATTTTTGTGGCACCTGGATGAATGGAGTATCGAGTCTTATGGGCCTCATCCATGATCTTTGCCGTAGATCCCCGAAACGAGGAATCCACACTCGCCCAAATCGGGTTTTAACACCCAGGGTATTCTCACCAATTCCTCAACAGACCTCTCATTCTTCGGAGTTAAGACGATCTTCTTTCAGTGCCTCATCTTGAAACTCTTTGACTTGCTTCATTACATCGGAGGTCATGATTAGTTGATAGGCTTTCACCCGAATCGGCTCGGGTCTCTCCTTTCGACTAAGGGCGTCAGCCACCACATTGGCCTTGCCCGGATGATAGTGGATCTCGCAGTCATAATCCTTTATAAGCTCCAACCACCGTCGCTGCCTCATATTCAGATCTTTTTGCTCGAAGAAGTACTTCAAGCTCTTGTGGTCGGTGTAAATGGTACACTTGGTTCCATAAAGATAGTGCCTCCAGATTTTTAATGCAAAGACCACGGCTGCTAGCTCCAAATCATGAGTAGGATAATTGGCCTCATGAACCTTCAGCTGTCGGGATGCATAAGCTATAAATTTCCCCCTTTGCATTAACACGCACCCTAACCCCGAGTAGGAAGCATCGGAATAAACCACCAAGTCTTCACTTCCTTCGGGTAGTGACAAAATAGGAGCTTGGGTCAATCTCGCCTTTAATTCTTCAAATGCCTTCTCTTCACCTTGACCCCACACAATTTCACGTCCTTCCGGGTCAACTTACTTAGTGGAGAAGCGATCTTGGAAAAGTCTTGGATGAACCTTCGGTAATAACCGGCCAAACCCAAGAAACTGCGAATCTCGGATGGCGTCTTTGGAGACTTCCATTGCATCACTGCCTCCACTTTAGCCGGATCTACCATGATTCCCTCCGGATTCACCACATGACCCAAGAATTGCACCTAGCGTAATCAGAACGCGCATTTAGAGAACTTAGCATACAATTTCTCCCTCCTCAACGTCTCCAGTACTTCACGAACGTGACCGGCATGTTCTTCTTCATTCTTCGAATAGATCAGGATATCATCAATGAACACAATCACTGATCTGTCCAACAGCGGTCGGCACACACGGTTCATCAAATCCATAAAAGCGGCTGGCGCATTGGTCAAACCAAAAGACATAACAAGAAACTCGTAGTGACCGTAGCGCGTACGGAAAGCCGTTTTAGGAATATCTTGCTCTTTCACCTTCAGCTGATGGTAACCAGATCGAAGGTCAATTCTTGAGAACCAACTAGCACCTTGAAGCTGATCAAACAAATCCTCTATTCTTGGAAGGAGGTACCTGTTCTTCACGGTCAACTTGTTTAGCTCATGGTAGTCGATACACATTCTCATGCTACCGTCTTTCTTCTTTACGAACAGAACCGGAGCACCCCAAGGAGAGATACTCGGTCGAATGAACCCCTTATCCAGCAGCTCTTGTAATTGCTCCATCAACTCTTTCATCTCCGTCGGAGACAACCGATACGGTGCCTTGGCAACAGGTTGGGCACCCGTACCAGGTCAATCTGAAACTCGATCTCACGGTTAGGTGGCACTCCCGGTAAATCTTCTGGAAACACGTCCGGAAAGTCACACACAACTGGAACGCCAGATAGCTGTGGTGCTAGCGTATCCACATCCTTTACATAGGCCAAAAAGGCACTACACCCATGCCTCATACACTTTCCCGCCACTGCCATCGAGATCACCTTCGGGATTGTCGTGACCCTATCTCCATAAACCGTTACCGGACTTCCATCAGGCGCTGTCAGACGAATCATTTTCTTGCGGCATACAATATTCGCCTCGAAGTCCGCTAACCAATCCATTCCAAGAACTAAATCAAAACCACCCAAGGTCAACATAAACAGTTTGACAGGAAACTTATGACCTTCTAACTCCACTTCACAATTCTCTACCATTTTGGAAATCCTAATAGGCTTACCTATGACAGTTTCTACATCAAAGGGCACATCCACACGTCTACTACTAACAGGTAGCTTAGCACGAAAAGCAGTAGACATAAAACTTTTGCTGGAACCCAAATCAAATAACACAGAAGCTAAATTTTGGTTCACTAGAAACGTACTGGACACAACATCGGGATCTGTCCTGGCCTCCTCCTGTGTCATAGTGAATGCCCTGGCGCTCGCCCTCTGCCCTTCACTCCCCGTCTTCTTCACCCCGGAACCCTCGGGCCTTGCCTTCTTACAATCCTTGCTGATGTGACCCTCTTCACCACAGGTAAAACACCAGGCTGAACGACAGTCTCTTGCCATGTGTCCCGCCTTCCCACATTTGAAGCACAAGTTTGATCCAAATTGACATTCTCCACTGTGCTCCCTTCCACACCTGCCACACCTTTTCGACCCCGCGCCCGTTGTGCCCACACAGCGGTCATCCACCTTTGCCTTCTTATTACTCATCGAGGTACCAACCCGATCAAACCTCTTCCTCTGCCAGTTCCGATTACCACCACTCCTCCTGCCACCGTCAGTCAGAACCGTTTCCGGCTCCGATCGTTCTTGTCCTCCCGAGGACCTATTCTTTTCTTGTCTTTCTCCTTCTCGGACCGCCTTAATAACTTCAGTCACCACAGACGGTAGAATCGTCTGCATGACCTGGTGGACTTCTTCTACAACAGCCTCTTTTACTTAGGCTCTCAGATTGGCGCTTTCGTCGCCACCATCCGGATGAGGGGTTTCTGGTTCTTCATGAACCACCCTCTCAACTCTGGGTCTCCCTCTCTTGGGTCGCGGTTCAGCACCGTGACCTCCATTAGTCTATCATCAGTATGCCATGGTACTAGGAGTAACCATCAGTCTTAGCTACTGGGCCGAAGTCAATAAATGAACAGCTAAACGTATGCCACAGTACTAGGGGTGAGCGGTAGAGGTTCTACATTAAGGGTCAATCACAAAGAAGGACCCGTGATCCGATGCGTGCAAGACGTTTCATTCGTTCCTTAATGCATGCAATCATTATCATGTTCCTCTTTCATTATCTTCCACTTTACGTTACATAATACTTCATTCATTCCTCATAATAAGTAAAGCCATAGGAAGATATTATACATCATAGTATATGCAAACTTTCTATTAACGTACTCATTCTTTCTTTTGCATTCTTTCATACTGCCTTAGGTTCATTAGGTACGTTCGTTCCTCTAAGTCTTTTACGACAACCAGGTCGCTCACTTATTTGGCAATCTCATTGACTGCTCATCGTCCGAGTCTTTTGCAACAAAGAGTTGCTCACCTCATTGTATGCTTGCAAGCCTTTCCTTTATTCATTCGTCATTCATTAATGCATGCATTATTCTTTCATTCATTATGTTCCTCTTTCTTTATCTTCCACTTTACGTTATATAATACTTTCATACATTCATTCATACGTAAAGCCATGGGAAGACATGTATACATCACAATAAGGAACATAAACGTACACTCATGCATCATCATACATTGCATCATACATTTATAACGTACATCATGCATAATCATGCAACATCATCAACCATACATGCCCAACATAACATCTAGGACCTTAAAAGTCCATATTCCTAACCCTCGGGAACCACCCAGTCAAGGCTTACATCTCCACCTTTCCTTCAAAACCTGAAATTATTCTAAGTGTTAATCCGCATTGGTTACTGTTCATCCGCATTTGTCTAATACTCATCCGCATTTGCTAACACTTAGGCAAAATGCTCATCCGCATTTGCTGTTGTTCATCCGCATTGGTTACTGTTCATCCGCATTTGTCTAATACTCATCCGCATTTGCCAATACTTAGGCAAAATGCTCATCCGCATTGGTTGTACTCATCCGCATTGGTATAGTCGTCCGCATTGACTTACTTGTTCATCCGCATTGGCTATACTTAGCCAAATGCTCATCCGCATTGGTACAGTCATCCGCATTGGGTCGCCGCATTTGTCCAGACTTAGTCAAATGCTCATCCCCATTGACTCTTCCATCCGCATTGGTCCGGATTGGTCAATGCTCACCCGCATTGACTATTACTCACCCGCATTGGTTTCTAACACTTAGGCCAATTTTGAACTTAACCCCAATCGGAACTGAAACTGCAGAATCATACTATACCCATTATTTTCATGCTCTAAGCTTAGATCTTACCTTCTAAGCCCTCAGATTCAACATATAACAAGAACATGAACACACATAACATCATGACATCGTCAAACACGCATGAAAAACATACGGGTCCAAGACCCAATCAGTAAAACATATAGATTTGTATTTCCAGCCCCAAAATTGTTTGAAAAACATGTAATGAGGGGTTCTAGAACTCACCTTAACAGCTCTTGAGCAGGACTTCTTCCAACTCGTCTGAATTTGAGTTCAACCGCCTAAAAACTCACTAAAACACACACCCGAACACAGGCAAACACATATAAGCACACAAACGAGATAAGGCCAGCTTCAAACACTTAAAATTTCGGGTTTCTTACCTTGAATTCACTTCTTCAGCCCTGCTTCTTCCAAAATCCGAATTTGCACTTTCTCTCTCTAGAATTCTGCTGAATTGAGAGTTGTGGGAAATAGTGGGCGGCATGCCCACTTTACACCAACTTTTCAACCCTTTTTTGTCCTTTTTGGCACTTTTACCCTTTAACTTGGGTAAAATATCTTTTCCCCCTTTTTCTTCACTTTTTCTTCTCTTTTTTAATATGCAAGATCAGGTGTTACAAGTTTCAACAAACTAGGAGTAGAAGAAACCTGTAAATCTTAATCCCGCAATTTGCTGTTGAATCCAGATGAATTTCTGAACAACAACTTGCAGCAGCAACGTATTCGTCTTCACACGTTGACATGCAACCGAGGTGTGCTTCTTACACTGCTAGGTAACTAATCTCCTCCCAGAATTGACACAACCCTAGCAGATTTAGCTGTAGTTCATCTTGCGACCCCCGTAATCCGAGTCCTAATGCCGTGAGCTCAAAGTCATCATCATGAGGATACCAACAAACCCCAAGTGGTGGTTGTACCTTTGTAAGGATTCCTGAAGTCTGATGCAACCCAAAACTGCCTAAGTGTTTCAGCAACATGCACTAAGTACTGAAGTGAAGAATGCTTCGGAAGAATTACACAAAGCATTAGAAAATACTCAAGTGTAATATCTTCCGAAGCCAAGACCAATATCTTCCGAAGCCTAACATGAAGTCTTCCGAAGCTTGAAGAGACAAAGTCTTCCGAAGCTTCAACCTATGAAGACAGATTTCTTCCGAAGACTTTTAGTACACATGCTTTATCTGATGTACTGTTCCATAAAGCACCTTTTCCGCTGCGTCTCTGATAAGTCACCAACTTACAAGAGTTGGTGAAAAGGTCCATGCTTTTGGTAACTGTACATTGAGGTCTTGAGTCTGAAACTTTCCACTTTATGTACTTTATCCTTTTTATAATGTATAAGGATGTGAGCTATGGCATGTCATAGTCACAAGGTCAAAAGAGATATGCCTTTTGATCCTACAATTGATTTTGTTAGTGTCTAGTCAATTGTATCCAGCTGGCTTTCATAGTATAGCCGGCTGTAGGTTGTAGTATAAGTATTCCAAGTTCTTGTATCTTTCGGTAATGCTTTGTAACACTTGTAAAAGAACTTGAGAAAGCAATATACTGCTCCCTTGAAAACTATACTCTCTTGTTCTGTCTCTTGCTTTACTTGTGTTCTCTGCATCACCTTTGGTTACCTAGTTCACTGTTTGATTAAGATTTAGTTAATCTCCTCATTGTGTTGTTGTGTTGTAATTGTGTTCAAGCCCTTGAACGATCCTGCAATTGGTATCAGAGCATTCAGGCTCGTGATATAAGATCTAACCATCTTAAGATCCCTCACACACACAAAAACTAAACCTTTTCAAATGGCTTCCATCTCAAAGACTGATATGGAGACTGGAACCATGAACAAATCCCCATTGATCACTCTTGATGACTTCGACACCTGGTGCATGAGGATGGAAGGCTTCATCAGGTCTCTTGACTCAAGAATGTGGGAATCTGTTGAATATGGACCTTTCATACCTAGCACCCCCTCTGCTACCGGTGCTGGTATGATTCCTAAAGATGTGGCCAACTACTCAGATGAAGATAGGAAAAGAGTAGAGATTGACAGGAAGGCCATGACTGCTCTTCAGACTGCTATCCCAAACTCTGTGTACAGAGGTTTTAAGAAGTGCAAAACAGCTAAACAGCTGTGGGATGCACTGAAGCTGATGTATGAAGGCTCCTCTGAAGCCAAGGAGAACAAGAAATCTTCTGAAGCAGCAGTTTGAAAATTTCACCTTTAAAACAGGTGAAACCATGACCCAACAATACTTCAGGTATGTTGAGATTGTGGATACCCTTGTGGATGGAGGAGTTCCTCTTGAGAACAGAGACATTGTAAGGAAGTTCATGTCCTCACTTCCTAGGCAATGGACACACTATTGTGTGGTAATCAAGAGGACTGAGAACCTTAAAACTCTTACTCTGACAGAGTTATATGGGATTCTCAGTGGATACCAGATGGAGATGAACTTACAAGGTTCATCTGGCAACTCTAACAATCAAATGGGTTCAGCCCTTCATGTGGTTGAAAGGGACAGCATAGAACCCCAACATCATCTCCTATGCTACCCTGACAACTCACAAAAGGGTCCTTTCATCACCTTCCCGGAGACACCAAGGGAGAACTTTACTCAAGGAAGCCCATTCCAAGAGACAAGTTCTTCTCAAGCCTTTGTGTCTGCAGATGAAAGCTGTGGAAATTATCTCTTCACTCTTGAAGATCTAGACTGTATCCATCCAGATGACCTGGAATACATGGAGATAGTTCAGCAGATGGCTCTTCTCACTCACAGAGCCAAGAAGTTCTACAAGAGGACAGGAAGAAAATTTCCAAGCAATGCTACCAGTGGTAAGTTTGGCCTGGATAAAAGCAAAGTTAAGTGTTACAATTGTAACCTTATGGGTCACTTCGCCAGGGAGTGTAAGGCACCCAGAGCAAATGGGGGTCAAACACAACTCAGACCAAACTTCACCAACAATACCCCTCAGGCTGAGAAGACAAAGCAACATGCTGCGGTTGCTGTTGAAGAGGGAGGATTTGACTGGAGTTTTCAGGTGGAGGATGCTTCTCCAAACCAAGCATTGATGGCTGATCATGATGAAGCCAAGGTATTAGAACATCTTTGCTCCCCTGAATGCATTGCTAAAGTAAATAGATACAGGTCCTACAACCTAGAGATGAGATCTGATCTTGAGTCATTAAACATATTAAAATCTGACTTTAGAAAGTCTGAAAATGATTACAAGTTAAAGATAGAAGACTTGGAGAAAACTATTTCAGTACTAAAACATGAACATACAGATTTTAGAACTCAGATCCAAGATCTCATCACTAAGTTGACTAAGTGCCAGGCTGAGCTTGTGATCAGCAAAGCCCTGGCAGAGAAAAGTGTTCTTGAAGAAGAGACCTTCAAGAACATGATATCCTCATCCCTACACAATAAGGTTTGTTATCAAAATAGACAGGGACTGGGATCAAATGAGATAGCTCCTCCACACACAATCTTGTCTGTAAGATCTCCTAGGTGTGGAACTTGTGAAGATGAGCTTCCTCTCATAGATCCAGTAAGTGAGGATGATGAAGAAGTGATAGTGAGGAATCCCTCTGAGAAGAGTGAAGAAGAGGATTCCTCCAAGGGCCACTATCCTTCTGAGGAGAAGAAATTAACTGTGATGACCAAGTCCAAGAGAAAGAACTTGATCAGGAAGAGCAAAAGGAAAGCAAAGAAGGCTCAAGAAATCAAGGCTACCTTTGATGCTAAGCAGAAACAAGTGTTTATCTCTGCAGGTTTCAAAGCAATAAGGACTGAAGACATCCACCAAAGCCTCTTATCTAAGAGTTCTGGTTCATGTTCAAATCATCTCAGTACAAAGAAGAAGACTGAGCTGCTGTGTACCACTGCTGCACAGCCTGGACCATCAAATTCCAAGAACAGTTCACAGCCCAAGGGAACTGTATCTGAATCTACCAAGATGAAGGTGAAAAAGGATGTGACCAAGGCCAGTCTTGCTCTCAAAAGGAGATTTCTTTGAAGAAGAAAATGCTGTGTGTTATGTGTGAAAGTACTTCTCATATTGCCAAGGATTGTCCATACAATCCTAAAAGTACTATCCACATGACCAATACAAAGACTTCAAAGAATCTCAAGAAGTCTCAAGCTTCGGAAGGAAAGTCTGTTTCCTTCGGAAGCTCCAACCAAAGAAGAAGGTAAATGGAAAATTACCTTCGGAAGCAAAGTTGGTCTCGGAAGAAAGGAGTTCTTCCGAAGTACTAAAGTCTACTGCAGTGACTGTAGATTCTTCCGAAGTATCAGTCATTAAAACTTGTGAAGCTCCAAAAGCTTCTAAGGTTTTGAAGGTCAAGTCCAGACTCCAAAGGTGGTGTGGAAGTCTAAGAAAGACCAAATGACTGAGGTTTCTCCATCAACAACAGCCGAAGATCCCCTCTGTACAACCATAGGATCTATTACTGTTGCATTACCTTCTATTACACTTACTGAACCCAAGACAAGTAAGGCTTGGGTTTCCAAATGTAACTAATCATTTTCTTTGTGCAGGAACAGCTCAAGACAAACAAGAATGTCTGGATAATTGACAGTGGCTGTTCCAGGCACATGACAGGCGATAGGTCTTTACTTCATAATTTTGAGAGAATTGATGGAGGACCAGTTGCTTTTGGAGGAAATGAAGGTGGTTACATTTATGGAAGGGAAGGTCACAAATGGTAAGCTCAGCATTGAGAAGGTAAATTTTGTTAAGGAGCTTGGGTACAATCTTCTGAGTGTATCTCAATTTTGTGATCAGAGTCATAACATGCTCTTCACTGAGCATGAGTGCATTGTTCTCAAACCTGGAGTGGTCATTCCTCATGAGCATATTCTGCTCAGAGCCCCCAGGAAAGGGAACATGTACAAGATGGATTTGCAAGAAACATCTCCCTCTGGAGAAGTTTCATGCTTTCTATCTAAAGCAAATAGTGATGAGTCTTTCCTATGGCATAAAAGAATGTGCCATGTAAACTTTAAGAATATGAATAAATTAATCAAACATGATCTGGTAACTGGAATGCCAAAGAAAGAGTTTACAAGTGATGATCATTGTGTTGCATGCCTGAAAGGGAAGCAACACAAGGTATCTCACAAGCCTAAGGAAAAGAACTCCATCACTACTCCCCTACACTTATTACATATGGATCTCTTTGGCCCCACCAGTGTAATGAGTTTAGGAAGGACCTTATACTGTCTAGTGATCACAGATTTTTACAAGATTCACTTGGGTTTTCTTTCTTAGAACTAAAGATGAGACTCCTGAGATTCTAAAGAATTTCATCTTAAAGATTGAGAATCAATGTGATCACAAGGTCAAAACCATAAGATGTGATCAAGGAACTGAATTCAAAAACCAAATCCTTGATACATTTTGTGATGAAAAGGGTATTACAAGACAATACAGTGCTCCCAGGACTCCTCAGCAAAACGGAGTTGCTGAGAGGAGAAACAGGACACTTATTGAAGCTGCAAGAACTATGTTGTCTGACTCTAAACTGCCTATCACCTTCTGGGCAGAGGCAGTTAATACTGCCTGCTATGTGCAAAACAGAGTCTTAGTAGTTAAGACACATGGTAAGACTCCTTATGAACTTTGGCACAAGAGGAAACCTTTCATTGGTTTTCTCAGGTCATTTGGATGTCCCTGCACCATCTTGAATACCAAATCAAGTTGCCAAGTTTGCTGAGAAATCAGACGATGGACACTTCATTGGATACTCTTCTCAAGCTAAAGCTTATAGAGTATACAATCTCAGAACTAGAATCATTGAGGAGTCAGCCAATGTGACTTTCAATGAGCACACTCCCAGTGTGGCTGGTTCTGGTCCGGATTGGCTATTTGATCTTGATTTAGTTACCAACTGTTTTAATAAATCTTGTGAGCATGTTTCAGGATCTGCAGAAAATTTAAATACAGGTGATCCTGATCCAAGATTTGAGCTTGGAAGACCTTCAGCTCCAGTTGGAACTACTTCAGCAAATGAGGTTTCTATCAGCACAACAATGACAAATCCAGCTGATACATCTGGCATGCCTTCAAATTCCAGTTCAGAGGCCTCTCAACCAGATAAAGACATCTCAATTGCAGAAGATAACAATGGTGATGGTGAAAGTGATCAAGAATCTCTTGATGCTAATAACCATACCATAGATGATAACATCAATGATGTCACACACTCATTGGATCAAGTTAATCTTGATAAGTGTGATAATGTGGAGGATCAATCTTCAAGACCAGATCTAAATTTCTCAAATTTGGATCTATCTCAGCAACTTGCTGTGATCCCTCAGCTAAGGATCCACAAGTCTCATCCTACTACAAACATCATTGGAGATGTTATCTCCGGGGTAAAGACAAGAGGGCAAACCCATGAAGCAAATGTTTGTCTTCACTCTTGTTTTCTATCCCAGTTAGAGCCAAAGAAAGTTGAGGAGGCTCTAAAGGATGGAAGTTGGGTTGAAGCTATGCAACAAGAGCTGCTTCAATTCAAAAGACAGAAAGTTTGGAACCTTTGTCCTCTTCCTCATGGGAAGACTACCATTGGAACCAAATGGTTTTTTAGGAATAAAAGGATGATAGAGGAATCATCATCAAGAACAAGGCTAGACTAGTTGTTCAAGGATACACACAAGAAGAAGGGATTGACTACACTGATGTCTTTGCTCCTGTAGCTAGACTAGAAGCTGTTAGGATATTCCTGGCATTTGCTGCATCCAAGAACTTCAAGGTCTACCAACTTGATGTAAAGTGTGCTTTCTTATATGGAGTGATTGATGAGGAGGTTTATGTCAAACAACCACCTGGTTTTGTAGATCCTGATCATCCTGATTATGTCTGCAAGCTTGACAAAGCTCTCTATGGGCTGCATCAGGCACCCAGGAAGTGGTATGAGACACTGTCTGAGTATCTCTGTAAACATGGTTACAGGAGAGGTACTATAGATGGAACTCTCTTCATCAAAGGACAAGGAAACGACATTCTGCTAGTTCAAGTATATGTGGATGACATCATCTTTGGCTCAACCAATTCAAGGCTCTGCAAAGACTTTGAAAAGCTGATGAAAGATAGATTTGAAATGAGTTCAATGGGAGAACTTAATTTCTTTCTGGAATTCAAGTGAAGCAGGTTGAAGATGGCATTTTCATAAGTCAGTCAAAGTATATTCAAGATATACTCAAGAGGTTCAAATGACTGATTGTAAGACTGCTAAGACACCCATAGCCAGAAACCACTCTCTTGGTCCAGATCTTGAGGGGGAGTGTGTAGATGAGCACTTATACAGGGCTATGATTGGGTCTCTTATGTATCTTACAGCTAGCAGGCCTGATATCATGTTTGCTACATGTATTTGTGCAAGATATCAAGCTAATCCTAAGATGTCTCACTTAATCACTGTGAAAAGGATTTTAAGATACCTCAAAGGTGCTTCAACACTTGGTTTATGGTATCCAAAGAATTCTAATTTCAATCTGTATGCCTATACAGACAGTGATTATGGTGGTTGCAACATGACTGCAAAGTCTACATCTGGGGGATGTCAATTTCTTGGTGGAAGGGTTGTCTCATGGCAATGCAAGAAACAAACCTGTGTGTCTGCATCAACTGCTGAGGCTGAATACATTGCTGCTGCAAGCTGCTGTGCTCAAGTGCTTTGGATTCAAAATCAGATGCTAGACTACGGATTTAACTTCAAAGAGACTCCTATCCACATAGACAACAACAGTGCTATCTCTATCACTGAGAACCCTGTGCAGCACTCAAGGACCAAACACATCAACATCAGGTATCATTTAATAAGAGATAACTATGAAAAGGGTTAATTAAACTAGTCAAAGTTCACACAGATGAACAATATGCTGATCTGTTCACAAAAGCTTTTGATGAACAGAGATTTAAATATCTGATATCAGCTATTGGGATGATTAACTTTGAGTAGATTTTTTTAAAAAACTAATTCTAATTATTTCTTCTTAAAATATGTGTGTCCTAAGTTGTCTAGTTCATCACTTTCATAAGCTCATGTTTTCTTTGAATGAAAAACTCTTTTTGAAGACTTTCCTTAGATTCTTGAAAATTTTCTGATACTTCGGAAGATAATTTTACCTTCGGAAGAAAAATATGTCTTCAAAATAAATGACTGTCTAAGAAATTTTACCTTCGGAAGAAGTCAAACTTTATCTTCCGAAGCTTAAAATTCTCAACTTAGACACTTATTCATTTTTAAGGACTTTTTCCTTCCGAAGCAAAAATTACTTTCGGAAGCTTTGTTCATTCTTATACAAAGCATCCAAAAGTTTATTTCTCTTCCGAAGCATAAATCTTTAAGACTCTCAGGAAAATTCTTCCGAAGTCACTTTAGCTTCGGAAGCTTTTTCAATCAAACTTCCGAAGACAAATTACTTTCGGAAGCTTTTCGAATTCCAAGAAAACTACTTTTTGAGCAAAAAGGTAAACTACTTTTTCAGAGGTGGGACCGACATACGGATTTCAAAGTTTATCCTCTTTCATTAAACTTTATCTGAAATCCTTCTCTCTCATATAAACCCAACGGTTTCCCCCCTCTCTATATCTGCTTTTCTTCCATACCTAAAACCCAAAGCTTTCTCTCTGAAATTTCCTTCCCATTCTTTTCTTCATTCATCTCTGAGCTACCTCACAATGGCTGACCTTACACACAGAAATGATCCTCACTTTGCCATGCAGCTACACAGACAACACAATCAGGTTGCTCTGTTATGCTCTGACAAAGATCCTCATTTCTCAGAGGTTTGCCGTTTCTTGTCTTTGTCTCACTACTTCACCTCCCTAACCATTGATCCTCCTCTATATGAGGATCATTTGCTTGAATTCTGGAAGACCTGCCAAGAGGTCATTATGGATGGGGAGAAGGCACTGTCTGCCACAGTGCAGGGGAGAACAATTTTCATCACTCCGGCCATCATCAACCGACATCTTCAGCTGGATGATGAAGCAGGTGAAGTGTTCTTCCAAAAGAAGCGGTTAATCATTCCTTCGAGCAGATGGGCTATGAAGGAGATTTCTCTGTAAAGACCTTCAGGAAAGGGAAGGTCTCATCCCAGTGGAAATACCTGCTCCATGTGGTTATCCACAGCTTATCAAACAAGCATGGTGGATGGGACCAGATTCCTGAGGATCTCTCCTTATAGTTCATGGGATGGTTCAGGGGGTCAAGTTCAGGTATTCACAATTTGTTTATACTAATTTACTTGCAAACTTAGACTCCTTAGAATATTACATGTTTCCTAGATATGTTCAACACATTCTTAACTGTGAACTGGGCTCACAGTTGAGGGAAACAGGCAATATTCTTAAACTGGGACAGATGAAGCCCGGCATCTTTAAAATTATGAAGAAGCCAACTGTAGGCTTCTCAGGGGTAGAAACAGCCCTAGTCCCAAAAATGTTAGAGCTCATTGCTCAAGGTGACAACATAGCAGTCCAAGCTAGTGTTGAACCCACACCTACTGCTCTCCTCCTACCTCTTCACAACCTCCAATATTCATCACCTACAAAAGAAAATCCCAACGAACCCCTGCTCAGGCTATTGAGTCTGTGCAGGCCCCCAATACTCAACCTTACAGGAAGAAGTGGACTCCAGAGCTCCCACTTCTCCTGAGGAGCAAACCACTCCCATTACTTTACCTATCAGGGCTGAGGTTCCTCAAGCTCAACCTGATGAGCTCATTAGCCCAACAACTGTAAGCCTTCACTCTGAGTCTCAACACTCAAGTGAACAACCTTCAGGGGACAGCTACCATCCCCAGCCTTTGGATCTAAACCAACCAATTCCCACCTATCCTTTTACACTGATGAAGACTTAGGATTCAGTGAGTACCATGAGTCTCTCTTCTCCTCCCCTACTCAAAGAGAGATGAGTACCTCTGACTCTCCTCAGTCTATCCCTCATCAGTCACCTATTACTGAGGTGGACACATCTGAACCTGTTCAGGATGTCCATATGGAAGAGGCTCTCACTTTTGAAAGTGATTACATCATTAAGACCTCAACCATGGCAACTCAGCCCATTGGCATCTTAACTGAGGTTGCCAGTGAGCAGAGGAAACCAGCAGCCAAGAAACTCAAGCTGGTGGTGAGAGAAGGGATTTTGGTCCAATCCTCTCATCCCCCAGTGATTCTTCTGATGAAGATGAGGGGAATTTGAGACTAAAGGTACACAATTGTCACAAACATGCACCTATCTAGTCTCTAAGGTTAGTCACTTGGAATCTCAGGTGACTACCCTGCAAAACAGGGTCAATGATCAGCAACTCCAGATTTCATATCTGCAGGAAAAACTAGCTGAGAGACCTTTAGGAGAGCTCAACCAGGAACACAAGAACCTGTGGAAGTGACTGATTTATCCTCCAGCTCACCTATGCAAGTGGGTGATGCTACCAAAAGGGGGAGAAAGTTATCACAACCACAGAACCTGGGAGTTCTTCAAAGAGAATGGACATAGAGGACTCACCATCCTCACTTGCTGTTGTGCATTCTCAGCAACTTCCTCAAGTTCACATTAATGTGGACTCTATAGACTCTCTCATCAGGAGTCTCTTTGAGGAAGGTATACCAAGGGCTGTCTCATCTCCACCACATGGAACTGGCAACTACATTATCAGATGGAGGTATGATGATGACAGAAGAGCCCTCATACTTCACAGAGTTCAAGGTCAACAAGAAGTCTTTCAGTTCCAAAGCCTGAGCTTCTATGAAGGACTGGATTTAGTCAACATGCCACTTGTCAATCCAAGCAAATCTAGACAAGCTGACAGGCTGGCTCAAAGAATCCAAGACAGGATCCTTGCAGAGTTCTCTCTAAGAAGGAGACTTAGGCAATCAGGCAATGTCATCGGTCAACTGGATGCTGAGGTGGACCCTAAGATTAGTTTCATAGGGGAAACCTTGGCTGAAGGCCC
The DNA here is from genome assembly GCA_025506515.1 of Flaveria trinervia. Taxonomy (NCBI): domain Eukaryota; kingdom Viridiplantae; phylum Streptophyta; class Magnoliopsida; order Asterales; family Asteraceae; genus Flaveria; species Flaveria trinervia. The sequence goes on along the minus strand of CM046444.1, from coordinate 80,598,942 downwards.
AGTGGCAGAACCTGAGACCCCTGTCTCACCATCAACAACTGCTGCAGAGGTCCAAACTCCATCTGAGACACCTGCTGGTGAAGGTGTCTCTCAGCCTCTCTCTGGCCAGAGCATGGAAGCTACACCAAGCAATGAAGGCCAAGCCTCAATCCACCCTGAGTCACAAAGGTCTGTTGGTGACAAAGGGAAAAGGATAATGACTCCTGAGGAAATTGAGGAGGAAGAGAGAGAGAGGAAAAGGAGGCTAAGGGGAGAAAGTTCTTCTGGGTCATCAAATTTATGCAAGCTGCAATCAGGGCTGCCCCCAGACCAAATACTCAAAATGATGAACAAAGGGCAGTCAGGATTAATTATTTACAGACCAGGAACTATGATGTTGATGAAATCATCTCCCTCCCCTTAGAAGAGTTGAATGAACTGGCTGACATGGAAGTGTCAAGAGAGATAAAGGAGAAAGAGATGCAAGGTTACTTCTCCAATTCAAAGAGGAGAGAAGACAGAAAAGACTTCACAAGCATACTCCCACTCTCTCTCCAGTTCAAGAAAGTCCTGCACAGGAAGATGTGGCTCCACAAGAACCTCAGGTAGATAAAGAAGAGGATAGAATCAAAATGATAAACTACCTGAGTGCCACAGGCTTCTATCAGGCAAATACACTTCTTCCCCTGTCCTATGACTTCATTGAGTTCGAGTACTTAAAGCAACTTGAGCTTGAGTTAGTCAAAGAAAGAAAAACAACCAAAAGGAAGCTAAGGGAAGAAGCTGCAAAGTCAAGAGCCATCATTCAAAAGAATGCAAAGAAGTCTGCTGACAGACAAAGAATGATGAGCTTCTTGAAGTCATATGGATTCTCCGGAAGGAGACTTGGTCCCATGTCTCTATCTACAATGGATGAGCATATAAGGGTAATCAAGCAGAAGATTAAAAGTGGTGAACTCATTGATTGCACTCTCTTCCAAGTCAAGTCCCACCTGAAGTGGAGGTCAAGTTTGAACAACCAGAGACACCTGAACCAGAACCTCCAGCTGAGCCTCAGCAAACTTCATCTTCTGATCCAAGACAGGGTCAAACTCCCTCTCCTTCTGAACCTGTGAGGGAGGAACACCCAACTGAGAAAGACACTGATGATCAACATGGTGCTGCAGACCAGTCTTCTCAGTTAAAGACATTAAAGAGGAAGAAGAAAATGGCCTCTAAACCAAAGACTAAAAAGAAGAAGCCAAAGTCATCTACCTCTACACCCCAGGCTGAATCAGATCAACCTGAGGAAGTGCATGATGAGGCAGCCCAATCAACTCCTATGCAAGTGGCTCCTCTAGCAACCGAGACACCCATCTTATCCTGGACTTACTCTACCAATCCAGAAAGATGGAATGTTATCAGAGATCAAGGTGTTGAAAATGTCTACTCATGGCAAGACATAATCAACTTACCTCTGCATGATCTCTTTGAAATGAGAAGATACTATGAGAGTCTTGATGATCCTGACCATCAAATGAAGAAAGGGATGGTCTTGATTATTCTGAAGACTACAAACATTTAAAGATCTTCTAAGTGTTTTGGTAGCATCAGCCTAGGGGGAGTTTGTAAGGATTCCTGAAGTCTGATGCAACCCAAAACTGCCTAAGTGTTTCAGCAACATGCACTAAGTACTGAAGTGAAGAATGCTTCGGAAGAATTACACAAAGCATTAGAAAATACTCTAAGTGTAATATCTTCCGAAGCCAAGACCAATATCTTCCGAAGCCTAACATGAAGTCTTCCGAAGCTTGAAGAGACAAAGTCTTCCGAAGCTTCACCTATGAAGACAGATTTCTTCCGAAGACTTTTAGTACACATGCTTTATCTGATGTACTGTTCCATAAAGCACCTTTTCCGCTGCGTCTCTGATAAGTCACCAACTTACAAGAGTTGGTGAAAAGGTCCATGCTTTTGGTAACTGTACATTGAGGTCTTGAGTCTGAAACTTTCCACTTTATGTACTTTATCCTTTTTATAATGTATAAGGATGTGAGCTATGGCATGTCATAGTCACAAGGTCAAAAGGCAGATATGCCTTTTGATCCTACAATTGATTTTGTTAGTGTCTAGTCAATTGTATCCAGCTGGCTTTCATAGTATAGCCGGCTGTAGGTTGTAGTATAAGTATTCCAAGTTCTTGTATCTTTCGTAATGCTTTGTAACACTTGTAAAAGAACTTGAGAAAGCAATATACTGCTCCCTTGAAAACCATACTCTCTTGTTCTGTCTCTTGCTTTACTTGTGTTCTCTGCATCACCTTTGGTTACCTAGTTCACTGTTTGATTAAGATTTAGTTAATCTCCTCATTGTGTTGTTGTGTTGTAATTGTGTTCAAGCCCTTGAACGATCCTGCACCCTCCCATTGAATATCCTTTTGACCCCGATCAGATGTTTAACCTTAGTCTTAGCCTCATATCTAGAACATAAACATGTAGCATACATGAATCAGGTCTTGATGCAGTGAGATACATGAGGGATCCAATCATTCCTCGTACATTGTGGCATCTACGAGATCTCCATTTTCGTCAGTTGCATATCATGATTTTGTATACCAGGGTTCCCAGCAGCAGAAGCATCTCCATGTCCTCTGAGAATGTCTCCACATACTTGGTCTGATGTAGAAAGATCCCATTTGGTGTCTGATCGACCTGTAACCAAGAAAGAATTTCTCTCCCCCATAGCCTCATCTCAAACTCTTTCTTCATTACTGCTTCAAATCTTTGCATAATTCTTCATTCTTTAAACCGAAGATTATGTCATCACATGGATTGACAGCAGTAGGTCCCCATCTTTTTCTTTGATGAACAGTGGCAGTCAATGACTCCCCTGCGAAAGCCGTGTTTTACAAGATGATTGAGAGTTTCTCATACCAGGCCCTTGGAGCTTGATGAAGCCGTATAAGGCCTTGTCGAGATTGTAAACTCTGTCCCGATGATAAGGTTCTTCAAATCCCTCGGGTTGACTGACATACACTGTCTCTCGAATTTCCCCAAGAAGGAATGCACTCTTCACATCTAATTGATAGACTTAATCTTCATATACGTTGCATAGGCAAGGAAGATACGGATGGCTTCCATCCTTGCCATGGGTGCAAACACTTCATTGTAGTCATCCCCTCGACTTGGCGAAATCCCTGAACAACCAGTCGAGCCTTGTTCGTGATAATGACCCCTTGGTCATCCTTCTTGCATTTCAAGACCCATTTGTGCCAATGACCTTAGCACTTTAGGTCTATCTACCGAGTCCATAGTCCTAACTTCTTGAACTGAAGAAGTTCTTCTTGCATGGTACTCACCCATGACTCATCGTTAGTGCATCACTGACGTATTTTGGCTCAACCTGCGAGACAAAACACCGATAGCACCATCATGAATGTATCCCTTTTCGATAACAGAGGCATAATCTCTGAGTACAGCTGATTTCGGGTTTGTACTCCTAATCTGACATCCCTAATGACATTGTCTAGGGATGATAGACATTTAGACGTGATCCTGGAGTAATAGAACACTACCTCAAAGCCAAGATTATGAACATTGGTTCTGCATCTGGGGTAGAAGGAGTTTGAAGTTCCGAAGTCGAAGGTGCATCACCGTTAGATGCTTGTGGACTTTCAGGAGATGGAACCTGTTCCTCCTGACTGTTCTGGTCATCTTCTTCAGCTTCATCTTCAAAGGTGGAGTCACTGTCGTCGAGTACTCCCCCTGCTTGAGTAGATGATTCTCCCTGTGAACTCGATGATGTTGAATTAAGAGATGGTGTATTCAAGATATCATACATCATTCGAGTAGCTAACTCATCATCAGAAGAAGAGATAGGGATGTTGAAGGACTTAAAGAATCCATAATAGTAAAAAAGTAGGCGGGTCCTTTGCCAGTAGGTGGTGTGGTATATCTCTGAACATCAACATTACAACACACTTCTACTAAACCCGTTGAATTGTTGTAAACTCTCTTGTTCGGTATTTTGTATCCTAAGAAGATCCCTTCATCAGTCTTCTCGCTAAATTTTCCTTGAGTTTTCTTCAGAAGTGTGCACGGCACGCCAAATGGTTCGAGATACTCCAGATTCGGTTTACGTCATTATAGTAGCTCATAACATGTCTTTCCGTGGCGCTTGACTATCAGAACTCGATTCAGTGTATAACATGCATTGGCCACTGCCTCATTCCAGAATTGGATAGGCAGTTTCGAGTCTGCCAGCATTGTCCGTGCTGTCTCTATCAAGCTTCTATTCTTTCTCTCAGCAACACCATTCATCAGACGCGTGTAGGCAGAAGTGAGTTGATCCACAATTCCCTTTTCCTTGCAGTAAGCCTCCGTCCACTGATTCTTGAATTCAATCCCGTTGTCTGAGTGTACTTGTCTCACCTTCAGCTTGTATAGAGATTCCAGTGTGGTTACTAACTCTTTGAATGACTCAAATGTTTCTGATTTGGACTTCAGAAACATTACCCAAGAGAATCTTGTGTAGTCATCAGTAACCACAAAACAGTACAAGTCGCCTGCAATGCTCTTTGTACTGATTGGACCAAACAGATCCATGTGAAGAAGTTCAAGAGGAAGCTCGATAGAATGAACTTTCTTTTCCTTATGAGTCTTCTTCGTCCGTTTGCCTTTCTTTCATGCTACACAGAAATCAGGAAGTTGGAAATTTTTGACGTTAACACCTCGCACTAGATCCTTCTGATTAAGTGATTCATCTTCTGTTGATTTATGTGTCCTATTCTCCTGTGCCAGGAAATGGAGTCCTTCTCAATAGCTTTTGATAGAAAGCACTGAACTTCATGATCCGTTGTAGAAGCCATTGAGAGATCCAAAACATAAAGGTCTTTATATCTTGAAGCTGTCATCAGAACTTGGTCCTCTGGAATCATATAGTCTTTCTCCGGAATCACAGAACTTGGTCCTCCGGAATCACAGAACTTGGTCCTCCGGAATCACATAGTCTTTCTTAGGTCAGCTAGTAATATTAAAAAAAGCGAGGTAGAAGGAGCGGATAGCTGATATAAGGTAGATCGTATCTGTGATACCGATTCAAACCTTTTGGAAAATGATAGTACACAGGAACAAATCAAAAGGGACTTTAAACCCTTTATCACAGATTTGGGAAACAGAAAGTAAGTTGTTTTGAAGTTGTTGAACGTAGTTCACCTTATCAAACTTAACTTTCTGATTTCCAACTTCTCCCTGAGCTGTGATATAGCCTCCCTTGTTTCCAGCAAACGAAACATGCCCTCCTTTTATTTGCTAGACGTTTGATAAAAGAGCCTTGTTTCCTATCATGTGCCTGGATGCTCCGCTGTCTACAATCCACGTGTTGGTTTCAGCACTGTAGCGAACACCCTGCACAACAATGTAAAACATTAGTTTAGGTTAGGAACCCAAGCCTTTACTGGCTTGGGTTTCCCAGAGGCATCACACATCATGAATTCAACCCATTGACCCTTAGAGGGTGAGGGTAGCTCAGGTTCCTTCTTGTCATCATTATCAGACACAGAGGATGACTTCTCTTTCCATAAGCCAGATTTGTGCAATGCCTGTTTGTGATAAACAGTTGACTGGCTAATGGGTTGAACGTTAGGTTCACTAGTTCTTCTAGGTGGAGTTAAAGAACTCCTCTTAGAATACCTAGGTTTTGAATCCTGAAGTTCAATCTTCTTCCTAGGTGTCTGATAGTAAGGACAAAAGGAAGCAATGTGTCCACACTATGCACAGTTGTAGCACGACCTGCTATCAACTATATGATTAAACTTTCTTTGTGGAGATATGTGTGACACCCTAGTAACATCACCTAGTTTGGGTTTTGACTCTGTTTCTTTTGATGTTTTCTTCTGTTTAACAAAATCAATTTTTAACATTTTTAACATCTTTTTCCTTTTGGTTGACTGGTTTTTGACATGAAGCTTGTGAAAGATTAACATTAGCAGTCCTTTTAGAGTCAGATTTGACTTTGTTTGACTTGGACTTTATATTAACCTTTTCAAATTCTTTTTCCAGATTAACACAATGCATTTTACCCTTTGCCTTTCAAGTGGCCTCCTTTTGTTTTGTTCCAGATTCAATTGATGAACATGAGGAATTTGGATCACTAACAAGAGGAGTAGACACCACATGATCCTTGATGGGGTTTTTATTTATTGGTCTACTCTTAGTGTTCATCAAGGTCTCAGGAGGTGGTGGAACCACTTTATAACCCAAACCCTCCCTGTTGTTACGCTGTCTCACTTAGTGTTGGACAATATGAGATGAACTTGTCCAACTGTGCAGTTTTTGCTTTAAAGAGTTAACTTCTACTTCTAAGAATGCTTTTTGTTTCTTAGTGTCTTCTAGGGAGCTAAGATAGTACCTAGTGTCATTAACTTGGTTAAATGCTACTACTTCAGTTTCCCTAAGTTGTTTACTCAACAGGTCTACCCTTTCTTTGTAACTATGTTCATTTTGTTTTAAAACTCTATTTGCCTCAGTGCACAGTTTCAAATCCTTTACTAGGCTATCATTATGATCTAGCAACCTAACAAATTTTTGATCTATGCTTTCTCTAAATTTATCACAGTCAGAACAAGCATGATTTTTGAAAAGTTGGTCAGTAGAACTTACCTGAGGAGGTTCTGATGAGGTAGTCATCAGTGTAGCATCAGATGTCTATGGTTCTGGTGATTCTTTCTTTGTAGTAGATGTTCCTTCTTCAGGCTTGTAGCTTACCTCTGTTGTTGTTTCTTCACTATGTGACATTGCTATCTCAACTGCTATATCTCTTTCACTTGCAGAATAATCATCTAAGTCATCCACGCTCGCAATATTGGATTCTACCGAAGATACAAACCTAAAGCTCCAGTCCTGTCCTTCATCATCATGGACGGTCAAAGCTTTTGGATCCTTGCCTGATGATGTAGAACTGCTAGCTTGCTTGTCTTGACGAGTGAAGGACGAGAAAGGATTCCCGTTTCCAGTCTTCTTTGGCTTCACACATTCTCTTTTGAAGGGCCCCTTTTCTCCACAGTTGAAGCAGGTCACCTTGCTCTTGTCGAAACCAAAGTAGCAACCAAGTTTTGTCCGGTCTTCTTCACGAACTTCTTTGCTCTCCGGATAGCACTTGCTAAGGCCCACATAATATCTATCCTTTCCAGTTTAGTCTCATCAACCTACTCGTAGTCCTCATCTGCAGATGGCAGTTTCCAATTTTTCCAACAATGAGTCCATCATAGGAATGGACCACTGCTGCCAAGAGATCCATGTGCTCTCGAGCTACTTCTACTGTCACGTTTCCAAGATTCTCAGTCTTCAGTCTGGTAGCATTTGCTTCGGATCCCAAATATTGGGTACTAGAAGACCTTGACGTTTCTGATCCTGAAGGAGAGACTTGTGAAGGACCAGATGAGCTTGACACAAAAGCAGTCTGAAGAGGTGCTCCAGACGTCTTAACTTGAGAAGTGGCATTATACAAAGCTGGATTCTGAGTGTATGAAGACTTCTAAGCTCGATACTTCCTCCTTATGCTTCTTCTCGCAACTTTAGTATGAAATCATTGATGTCCAACTTTGATAGCAATCTATTCTGTCTCTGATTTGACACAAAAGAAGCCCAACTTTGTGGCAACCCATCAGCAAAATTTGACACTTTATCTTCCATGGTAGTTGTGACACCATGTGTGTGCAGCTCGCTCATCAAATGGTAGAATCTATCAATGACATCGTCTAAACTCTCATTTCCCATCGATGAAAAGTTGTCAAATTCGGTCTTCAGTTCCTTAGCTTTATTGCCTTCAACGAAGCATTCCCGTCATATCTTTTTTCCAGCTCATCCCATAACTTCTTGGCTTGTTTATTCTCTAAGATTGGTGAAAATGTCCTTAGGGATAGACTGTGTTAGCAATGCATATACTCTCTTTTCAGATTTATATTTAACTTTCTGTGCATCAGTCATTCCTCCTAGAGTAAGTTTCACCCCATCTGCTCCTACCGGCATACTATGCCCAATCTCGATAGCTTCCCACAAATTTGGATCCACTCCATTGAGGTAGATCTCAAAACGTTGTTTCCAGTGGGGAAACTCATCTAACGTTAAGAGTTTTGGTGGTTTATTATGATTTCCCACCTCACTCTTAAGCAACAGTAGGTTCTGGATCCTTGAGTCCTTGCCGACAGTAAAAGCTGACATCTGATCTTCCATCTCGATTAACTTTTAAGTGTAGTAAACAAACTGTCAAACTGGTGTGACTGGGTGATGCGAATGGGCTATCCGTGCGAATGAACTATGCGATTGGTTCAATCGTGCGGCTGAACTAAGCGATTGGTTCAGTCGTGCGAATGAAGCTGATGCGTATGAACACTGCGAACGGATGGTTCAGTTGTACGAATGGAGACGCGACTCAGTCCAATCATGCGTCTGGTGTATGCGAATGAAGTCCATTTGTGCGAATGGCTCACTCGTGCGACTGAAGCTGCTGTTTTGTGACAATTTCTAGGTTAAACGTGTTTTATGCAAACCCTAATCGCCTAAGGCTGTAGAAACTGAAATTTGATGAGCAGGGAACGTCCAAGACAACTTTTGACACAAAAGATTGCGTTTTTTTAGTGTAAAAACACAAACTTTTTATCAATCTTGATTGAATCACACGTAATCAAGGGCCAAGGCTCTGATACCACTTGTTGGGACCTGGTATTTGAACGAAATACCAAATGATTAACATGTAAACCAAACCAAATAGTGCGGAATCCTATTTGATTGGCGATCTACTCAGTGAGAACGCACGTAGAATCAATAAAGTATTGAATCGAACGTTAAGAATCGATTAGGAATCGATCTACAACGTTCTATGAACTTGGAGTATCAACTTGGAGGATTCTGGACGGCTAAGAATGAATGCTCCCGTTTTTCCATGAATTGGGTTGTATTTATAGGTTAGTATTGTTCATTCGTGCGACTGAACCATTAGTATGGTTCAGTCGTGCGACTGAACCATTAGTATGGTTCAGTCGTGCGATTGAACCATGTGGTTGATTCTTCCGCACGACTGAGTGTTCAGTCGTGCGACTAAGCCAATCTTATGTTACAATCATACGACTGATCCAGTCTCCTGGTTCAGTCGTGCGACTGAGTCATTCATATGAAGTTATTCATGCGTATGGTCCATTCGCATGGGCCATTCGCATGAGAACTTCATTTTGTTAAGTTTGTATGTATTAATTAATATAACATTATGTGTAACAATTGAAACAACGAAAAACCTAATTAACCAATTCAACATCGACTCATTAATGAAATATTAAACATTATAAATAACAAACAACAAATATCATTTCATTAATCATTCCAAACATTACATCAGAATCAGACAAACAATATCTATACATTCATATCATGATCTAGGGACATACATGTATCAACATAGATACACCGTGGAATTAGCCGATGGTAAAAAGATCCATGTAACGCATATCCTTAAAGAGTGTAAGATAGAACTTGTTGGTCATACTTTCTCTATAGTGATGGGTTTGCAAGAACATAAAACGTAGTTTAACCATTTAAACATTCAGAAAACGCAGCGGATAATATTAGTTTTAATGCAATTTTGAAAGCTGAAATATATGTTCTTTAAGAGGCCATTAAGCATATGAAACAAACCCATAAAACAAGGATCATATTATGTGAATAGACAAGCTATGAGAACATTAAAACAACATAATATGACAGCCACAAGGGGCTGTTAAAACTACCTTTCTGCAGCCTTCAAAACCGAATGAAAGAAGGATGAGATGAAGATGATGATGATATTGTTTATGCAGCCCTCAAAGAAGAGAACCTCAAGTTGTAGTACCCACAAGCTTGTTCCAAACACCTTGCTTTGTTAGGGAGCTTTACACCACAAGAAAACCCCAAGAAGAGCAACCCAAATCCGCCAATACAACCAAGAAAAACGATTTTTCAGCTTGTTTCTGGCAGCTTCAAATCGAAATGTTGCTGTCTTCAAAGAGAGAATATGTTGCCTTTTGTGTGTGTGTGAGAAAGAGTAGCAAAAGAGGGTTGAGTGATAATGTGTCTTAACTCTTGCAAAGAACAAGAAGCAAGACTTATCCCTCAATGGCCCAAAAGGGCGGCCGAAAACCCAACCAAAAGGGGTTTCCCTCTCTTTTAATCTTTTATAAAAAAACTACACTTTCTAACATATTAAGTTACAAAATTAAAACATAGTTTAAATTTTATAACATAACATACTTTTACTTGACATTATTTAACCAACTTAAATAATGTATCAAATAAATATCTCATGAACAAATTATCCAAATAATATTGTTCTTTCACAAAAGCAATATTTAGAAAACCAATTTACTAAATAGGTGTCAATATTTATTGTATGATCTTATCAACAAATAAATAATTGTTGGTGTTTGTATAGCTTGTTATTGGGTATAACCCGACTTGGATCATGACGTACTAACCACATCAATATTCTATGTGTTTTGGGCATATGAAATCTTACAATCTCCCACTTGCACAAAATTCATAGAAGATTGATGCAAGCAGTAAATACTGCCTAAGAACGGTTTACTACCCTTAATACGCATGACTTATAGCCATTCAATAACATCATCCCTTTCCAGTACCCTACTTGAAAAGATTTAGGTGAATCAATCATCTATCCTTTTGTTACAGATGTCATGTTAAACCCAAGGACACAGAATGATCATTCCTTGTTGATATAACTTAATCAGGCCTTAGACATCTAACTCTCAACGAATAAGAGGAACAAATTCCATCTTGACTACATACGTTTCTCACAAACACCTCGTGTCATGCCTGAACATACCCTTATGCACTGTCCACTATTTCATGACAGTGAAGAATAAGCTCAAGGTATAACACTTGGTGAATATCAAAACCTAATATGTATCTCAGGTCTGAGGATACCAAATGATATTCGCCTTTACTCAAATTTATTTATGATCAATCAAAAGGATTCCATGTAGTGAAATTTGAGATGCGGGTTAATCCAATATTTGTATCCCACAAATATCTATGAACCTTGGTGGCAATCCATTGCCCTATATTCATCCTTATGAATATCAACCAATCCAAGTTCATAATAATCTTATTTTCATACTTGTTCCCACAAGTATGAACGACTACGGACATTTAGAGTAAACATTTTACTCATGGATAAAACATGCTAAATTGGAACATTAATTGAAACATTATAACCAAATAAATTTATTCAAATAATAATGAGTTCCATATATCCAAATACAAAATTTACAGATCAAATCCAATCACTAGAATATCGAAGTCCCATGGCACAAGTATGACCTTCATGCTTTGCCTTTTCAAGGAGCTTCGTGAGAGGATCCGCAATGTTTTGATCTGTGTGAACTTTGCGAATACATATCTTTCCTTTTTCAACTTCATCTCGTATGTAGTTGAATCTCGCTCAATATGCCTAGTCTTTTGATGAGCACAGGGTTCCTTGATTTGAGCAATCACACCCTCGTTATCACAAAATATCTCTAGGGGGTCCTGAATGGAAGGGACAACCCCAGATCGGCAATGAATTTCTTTAACCATGCAGCTTTTTGAGCTGCCAATGAGGCGGCGACGTATTCTGATTCTGTAGTTGATAGAGCCACCACATCCTGTTTGGAGCTTTTCCAAGAGACTGCTCCTCCATTCAGAATGAAAATATATCCCGATTGCGACCGAGAATCATCACGATCGGTTTGGAAACTCGCATCCGTGTAACCCTTTACAACGAGTTCCTCATCACCAGATCCATAGATTAAGAACATGTCTCTTGTCCTCCTTAGGTACTTAAGTATGTTCTTAACAGCCATCCAATGACTGCTTCCAGGATTTTGCTGGTAAGGGCTTGTCATGCTTAGGGCGCATGACACGTCTGGTCGAGTGCATATCATCGCAGACATGATGGATCCAATAGCAGATGCGTATGGGATTGCCTTCATTTTATCTTGCTCATCCTTTGAGCTAAGACATTGAGTCGTACTCAATATTGTTCCTCTTTGAATAGGTACGGTACCTTTCTTAGAGTTTTCCATCTTGAACCTTTTCAAGATCTTATCAATGTACGCACTTTGATTCAAACCAATCAACCGCCTTGATCTATCCCTATAGATCTTTATTCCCAGAATATAGGCGGCTTCACCAGGATCCTTAATGGAAAAACAACTTCCAAGCCAGGTTTTTACACCTTCCAAGGTTGGAATGTCATTTCCAAATAGTAGTATGTCATCAACATACATACTAGGAAAGTTATTGTGCTCCCACTAGCCTTCTTATACACACAAGCCTCATCAGCGTTTTTGATGAACCCAAATTTCTTTACTTCCTCATCAAAGCGGTGATTCCAGCTTCTCGATGCTTGTTTCAATCCATAGATTGATTTCTTTAACTGCATACTTTATTAGGATGTTTTGGATCGACAAAACCTTCAGGCTGAACCATATAGACATCTTCCTCAAGATATCCATTTAGGAAAGCGGTTTTGACATCCATTTGCCAAATCTCATAATCATAATGAGCAGCTATGGCAAACAATATTCTTATAGACTTTAGCATCGCAACAGGTGAGAAGGTTTTATCATAATCAACCCCTTGTGTTTGAGTGAAACCCTTTGCTACAAGTCTAGCTTTATAAGTATCCAAGTTTCCATGCATATCGGTTTTCTTCTTGAAAACCCATTTGCTTCCAACTACTTTTGAGTTAAGAGGTGGAACAACCAAGTCCCATACTTGATTGTCATGCATGGATTGCATATCAACGCTCATGGCCTCGAGCCATTTGTCACAATCCGAATTGGACACTGCATCATGATATGTGGTTGGTTCATCTGAATCTACCACATAGCATCCATCCATGAAAAATCCGTATCTTTTAGGTGGATTACTAGTTCTACCACTTCTGCGAACATTTTGTGTGTATTGATCAACCATTTGATCATCTTCAACATCCTCATGTTGAGTGCTAGTTACAACCAAACGTGCATCGGTTGTGGTTCTCGATCCTCCTCAAGATCCACTGTTCTACTGCTAGTTCCTTCCATAAGGAACTTTGCTTCTAAGAACTCACCCTTTCTGGCAACAAACACCTTTTGTTCCAGTGGGTCATAGAAATAATATCCCATAGAATCTCTAGGATATCCAACAAAGATGCACTTGGTGGATCTGACTTCTAACTTGTTTGGGGTGGGAGTCTTAACATAAGCCTCACAACCCCAGACCCTTAAGTATGATAGAGATGGAACCCTTCCATGCCATATCTCAAAAGGTGTCCTTTCCACCTTTTTGGTTGGGGCCATATTTAGAATACGGGCCGCGGAGAGCAGAGCGAAACCCCAAAATGATAGAGGTAATGTGCTTCTAGCCATCATAGATCGAACCATATCCAATAAGGTTCGATTCCTCCTCTCAAACACACCATTATGTTGTGGTGTTCCAGGTGGAGTGAGTTGTGAGAAAATCCCACAACTCCTAAGATGATCTTGAAAAGCATCACTCAGGTATTCACCTCCTCTATCTGTACGGAGAACTTTAATTGACTTGTTAAGTTGATTTTCTACTTCATTCTTGAAGATTTTGAACATTTCAAAAGCTTCATCTTTGTGCCTTAATAAGTACACATACCCATAGCGACTATAATCATCGGTAAAGGTAATGAAGTATCTTTCACCATTCCTAGTCATTGGCTTAAAAGGACCACATACATCCAAATGTATGATTCTAATAAATCTTTTGCCCTTTCATTAGTTCCACTAAAGGGTGCCTTAGTCATCTTTCCTTGTAAACAAGATTCACATACATCAAATGAATTATATTCATTTGTTTTTAAAAGACCATTCTTTTGAAGTGTTTGTATACGTTTCTTGTTTATATGACCAAGACGACAATGCCAAAGATAGGTATCACTCAAGTCCAACTTGAGTTTCTTGGTGTTAGTTGGTACAATGAGCTATTTAGAGTATTTTCATGAGCCAATTCATAAATACCATTAATGGAATGGCTTTAAAATAGAACATACCATTTAAAGAAACATGAATATCATTTTCAATAAAACATAATACATATCCAAATTGTTTTAACAGGGCTACAGAGATAATATTCCTAGTCAAACTAGGAGCATACAAAACATTGTTCAATATCACTTCCAAACATTGGAAGCTTCAAGATGTAGTCACCACGGGCTTCAACTTGAACTTTAGCCCCATTGCCCATGTAGAGGCTTGCATCCCCTTTCTTGAAGTCACTACTTCTTTGAACCCTGCAACAAATTGCAATGTGAGTTCCACATCCGGTATCTAATCCCATGTGTTAGAGGATATCATGTTTAAATCAATATGGATCATGTATATTGTACCTGAGGTCTGCCTGGCATCCCTCTTTGCTTTCAACTCTTGGAGATGGACAGGACAATTCCTTGCCCAATGTCCAATCTCCCCACACTGAAGTATGGTTCGTTAGTAGCAACCTTTTGCTTTTCTCTTGTGGTTTGGGTGGCACCCTTGCCACCCCTTTCCCTTTTCCCCAAGCGGTCCTTGCCCTTGGCAACTTTTGCCTTGGGTGCGGGATGAGACCTTTATTGTTCCCACCTTCATTGATGGTGAGACGGGTAAAACCCTTTACCCATGGCCGCCTCGGCAGTTTTGAGCATTGAGTGAAGCTCACCAATGCTTTTGTCCCAAGCATTCAAACAACACAAGGTCAAAGGCTAGGTTATGCACACTAACATCCATGATCATATCATCAAAACATATAATGAAACCCCACTTAAAACCTTCAATTTCAGCCAACATAAACTGAAAATTTGGTTTTAAACATTGTCCAAACAATCAACATATCATGATATATATCTTTCAATATCTAATCACTAGAATGTGTGATATGACCTTGGAAGTTGGGGAATCATCCAAACAAAACATAGCAGCCCAAAAAACAGCCTATAAGAAGTCTATAAACATCCTTAAAACCAATTTTAAGGACAAAACAAGCAAGTCATCCACATACCGGCTCTTGATGCCATTGATGGGTTTGCAAGAACATAAAACGTAGTTTAAACCATTTATACTTTCAGAAAAACGCAGCGGATAATATTAGTTTTAATGCAATTTTGAAAGCTGAAATATATGTTCTTTAAGAGGCCATTAAGCATATGAAACAACAAACCCATAAAACAAGGATCATATTATGTGAATAGACAAGCTATGAGAACATTAAAACAACATAATATGACAGCCACAAGGGGCTGTTAAAACTACCTTTCTGGAGCCTTAAAAACCGAATGAAAGAAGGATGAGATGAAGATGATGATGATATTGTTTATGCAGCCCTCAAAGAAGAAGAACCTCAAGTGTGTAGTACCACAAGCTTGTTCCAAACACCTTGCTTTGTTAGGGAGCTTTACACCACAAGAAAACCCCTAGAAGAGCAACCCAAATCCGCCAATACAACCAAGAAAAACGATTTTTCAGCTTGTTTGGCAGCTTCAAATTGAAATGTTGCTGTCTTCAAAGAGAGAATATGTTGCCTTTTGGTGTGTGTGAGAGAGAGTAGCAAAAGAGGGTTGAGTGATAATGTGTCTTAACTCTTGCAAAGAACAAGAAGCAAGACTTATCCCTCAATGGCCAAAAGGGCGGCCGAAAACCCAACCAAAAGGGGTTTCCCTCTCTTTTAATCTTTTATAAAAAAAACTACACTTTCACATATTAAGTTACAAAATTAAAACATAGTTTAAATTTTATAACATAACATACTTTTACTTGACATTATTAACCAACTTAAATAATGTATCAAATAAATATCTCATGAACAAATTATCCAAATAATATTGTTCTTTCACAAAAGCAATATTTAGAAAACCAATTACTAAATAGGTGTCAATATTTATTGTATGATCTTATCAACAAATAAATAATTGTTGGTGTTTGTATAGCTTGTTATTGGGTATAACCTACCTGGATCATGACGTACTAACCACATCAATATTCTATGTGTTTTGGGCATATGAAATCTTACATATAGATCTTATGCCTATAACGCTGGGGAGTTTTGATATTGTGATAGGCATGGATTGGCTCTCTAGCAAGCAAGTGGAAGTCATATGTCATGAGAAGATCATACGAATTTCTGTTTATGACAAAATCCTTACAGTCAGAGGTGATAGGAGTGGTGCTGTGATAGGCATCATCTCATACATGAAAGCCCAAAAGTTATTATGAAAGGGTCGTGTGGCTATTCTAGCACTCGTAACCGAAAAGCAAGTGGAAGAAAGGAGAATGGAGGATATTCCCATAGTGCGTGATTTTCCAGAGGTGTTTCCAGAGGCCTTCCTGGATTACCACCTCCCGCCAAGTGGAATTCCAGATTGAGTTGACTCCCGGTGCAACCCCGATTGCTACAAGAGTTGTCATCGCAACTTCAGGAGCTTTTAGATAGGGTTTTATTCGACCTAGCACATCACCTTGGGGAGCTCATCTTCTTTTTGTTAAAAAGAAGGATGGCACATTTCGGATGTGCATCGATTATAGAGAGTTAAACAAAGTAACAGTCAAGAACCGATACCATTTACCTCGTATCGACGACTTGTTTGCTCAGCTTCAAGGATCGAGCTATTATTCGAAATTGACTTGAGATCTGGTTATCATCAACTTAGAGTCCGAGAATAAGACATTCCAAGACTGCGTTTTGTACTCGTTATGGTCATTATGAGTTCTTGGTCATGCCTTTTGGGTTGACTAATGCACCTGCTGTGTTCATGGACCTCATGAACTGCGTGTGCAAACCCTATCTTGATCAATTCGTCATTGTGTTATCGATGATATACTTATATATTCTAGGACCAAGGAGGATCATGAAGAGCACTTATGAATGATCTTAGAACTATTGAAAAATGAGCAGCTGTATGCCATATTCTCAAAGTGTGACTTTTGGATACGAGAAGTGCAATTCCTAGGTCATATTGTAATGAGAAAGGGATACATGTTGATCCTGCCAAAATTGAGGGCGATAAAGAATTGGACTACACCAAAACGCCGAGTGAGATAAGATAATTTCTAGGATTAGCAGGATATTACCGACTGTTCATAGAAGGATTTTCTAAGATCGCACAACCTCTCACGGCCTTGACTCACAAAGGAAAGACATACAAATGGAGTGAGAGCCAAGAATCAGCTTTTCAATTGTTAAAACAAAACTCTGTACTGCCCCCGATATTAGCACTACCAGAGGGAACGAATGATTTCATGGTGTATTACGATGCATCCATTCAAGGATTGGGTTGTGTCTTGATGCAACGAGAAAAGGTGATAGCCTACACCTTAAGACAACTAAAGGTTCATGAGAAGAACTATACCACCCATGACTTAGAATTGGGTGAAGTGGTTTTTGCCTTAAAGATTTGGAGACATTATTTGTACAGTACCAAGTGCACTATCTACACCGATCACAAGAGTCTTCAACATATCTTCGAGCAAAAAGAGTTGAATATGAGGCAACGACGTTGGGTGGAAATATTAAACGACTATGATTGCGCTATTAAGTACAATCCAGGAAAGGCGAACATAGTGCCGATGCCTTAAGTAGGAAGGAAACAGCTAAACCAGACGGGTGCGAGCTTTACAGCTTACTATCAGTTCCCAACTGCCCGAAAAGTTAAGGAGGCACAGATAGAAGCTTTAAAAGCAGAAAATGTTGGTTCTGAGTCGTTAAGGGGAATGGATAAATAGCTGGTGGTGAAAGAGGATGGAATTAGGTTTCATGGATAGACTTTCGGTGCCTGTTTATGGAAATCTAAGAGATTTAGTTATGAGAGAGGCACACAAATCTGAGTATTCTATACATCCTGGATCCGACAAGATGTATCATGATCTAAAGGCGCACTACTGCTGGCCTGACATAAAAGCTGATGTAGCTACGTATGTGAGCAAGTGTTTGACCTGCTTGAAAGTAAAAGTGGAATATCAAAAACCATCTGGACTGTTATAACAACCTGAGATACGAATGTGGAAATGGGAACAAAGCCCATGGATTTTATTACTAAGTTACCCGGACTAATACTGTTTGTGACACATATGGGTATTGTGGATCGATTCACAAAGTCTACTCACTTCCTTGCAAATAAGGAAACAGATAAGATAGAGAAATTAACTCGACTGTACTTTAAATAGATCATTTCGAGACACGGTGTACCGATCTCAATATTTCTGACCGCGACGCTCGTTTCACGCATTTCTGGCATCATTGCAGAAATCTTTGGGTACACGATTGGATACGAGTACTGCATATCACCCATAGATGGATGGCTAGAGTGAGCGTACCATACAGACATTAGAGAATATGCTACGTGCTTGGGTGATTGACTTCGGAATAACTTGGAAATTCACCTGCCATTGGTGGAGTTTTCTTACAACAACAGTTATCATACTAGCATACATGCAGCACCTTTCGAAGCGTTGTATGGGAGAAAATGTAGATCACTGGTTTGCTTGGCGGAAATTGGTGATAGTCAGCTAACAGGTCCCGAGTTAATTCATGAGACAACCGAGAAGATTGTGCATATACGAAAACGTATGGCTGCAGCGCGAGACAAACGAGTTATGCTGATAAGAGACAGAAACCTTTAGAGTTTCACGTTAGTGACAAGGTTTGTAGAAAGTCTCACCATGGAAAGGCGTAGTTCGGTTTGGTAAGCGAGGGAAACTAAATCCGAGGTACGTTGGACCATTTGAAATAGTGGAAAGAATAGGTCCAGTGGCCTATCGTCTAGCACTACCTGATTCGCTAAGTAGAATCCATGATGTATTCACGTGTCAAACCTAAAGAAGTGCGTAACTGATGAAACAATGGTCATACCACTAGAAGAAGTTCAAGTGGATGAAAAATTGCGTTTTATCAAAGAACCAGTCAAGGTGATGGACCGTGTGGTGAAAACACTTAAGCACAGCAAGATACCCATTGTCAAAATCCGTTGGAATTCACGACGTGGACCGGAATTCACATGGGAACGAGAAGATCAAATGAAGCTAAGTACCCTCAACTAGTCGAAAAGACGATGCCAGAGACGAATGTATTGATTTAAATTTCGGGACGAAATTTCTTTTAACATGGGATGATGTGACAACTCATCTAAAACTCACTCGATTTTGATTTCTGTGTGCCAATACAATGGACCAGTGATGGAACACTCTCACCATGTAACGCAATTTTCGGGACGGAAATTCTTTCAACATGGGGATAATGTGACATCCGGTAAATTTCCGTTATCAAACTCCGTTAGTCTTGCATACACGTGTCATAAGCACACAGTAGTTGTCGTTTACGTTGGTGACCTAATAATAATTAATAATGTTACTTATTGATAATCTAATTGATTATGTGATTATGGTATTATGTTTATGTGTTTCTATGTTTTAAATGTTAATTGGGAAATTAATCGTGTAACGTGGAAACGTGCCTATTTATTCGTATGTCTTGTGTTTTTATAAAGATAAAATACTAATGATTATCATTAGTTTATATCTTTATATATTAAGTTAAAACACTATACAAAGAGCTTAAGTCTAGTTTTCATAAAATACCAAAACACAAGGGTTTAAAGGGTAAATATGGAAATAAATTAAACAAAACAACCCAAACCCTAATTGCCACCCCATTCGGCCGCAAACACCTCCTCACACACCATCACCATTGTGAATTCGACAAGAAAAAGAATCAAATCCTCGGATTTGTTCGATTCCAAGGGTAGAACACGTTGAATCATCAATTGCAAGTTAACACACGTTTAAAGGTTAGATTTTTTACATTTTTTATGGGTTTTTCATGGTGGTCGAACCCTAATCGTTTATGGATCTTCATGGGGGAAATTGAGTTAAATGATGATGTTAGTATGTTAGTTGGATTGAATACATGTTGTTACGTTGATTATGCATGAATTGTATGTTTTTAATGGATTGATCATGACCTTAATTTAGGCAAACCCTATTCGAAATTGATAAGATCATGTAGATTGATGATTGTTTGATGAATGTATGATGATTAGTAGGTTGTAGGAATGCTAGGATACATTGATTTCCAAAAGAATGATGAATTGATGTAGGGTTCATAGGTTATAATAATAGACTTTTATTTCAGACATGATGATCGAATGATATAGGATGTTGTTGATGTTCATGATGATAATTAGATGCTAGATTGTTGATATGAATATAGAAATCTAGAATGAATGTTGTTGTTCATATCTTGCAGAAAGTGGAAACATTTGTTCATGATTAATAGATTATGATGATTAGGTATTGTTGGACCAAAAGAACCAATGAGCCAAGATCAGAAAACCTCTAAGTCCCACACGGTATCACAACAACTGCTGAAAGCCTCATCAGTAGTTTGACAAGTGCTGAAGACTTCAACAGCTGAAGATCAAGTGCTGAAGACCTTAACAGCTGAAGAACAAAGTGCTGAAGTACAACAGCTGAAGAACACAAGTGCTGAAGCTGAAAGACCAAAGTACTGAAGTACAACAGCTGAAGAGTTCACAAGTGCTGAAGATCAACAACTGATGTACAAAGTCTGAAGACAAAGACTGAAGACATCAGCTGATGATATCTACTGAAGTCATCAGCTGATGAAACACCTGAAGGTCAAAGTCTGAAGATCAAGTACTGAAGCCTCAGTAGTTTGTCACAAATGCTGAAGAGTACTTCTTCAGTAGTTGTGATATCAGTAGTTTATTTTTATGTTTCAGTAGTTTTGTAAAACGACTAAAGAGTTGTTCTTCAGTCGTTGTAGTTTCAGTAGTTTTATATTTGTACTTAACTTGCTGATATGTTCTCAGTAGTTGTGAACATTTCAGTAGTTGTTAAGAATTAGTTATTTCTGTATTGGATCTGCCAGTTGTCACTTTCCGTGACAACAGCAGTGACTGTTGCACTATAAGGAGTGACAACCTATTGTAATCAGTTGAGTGAATGAGTAATTGAAGGAATGGATGATTGATTCGATTAGAAATATTCTACATCTATAAACATTCCTAGAAATCAGAAATACATATTCTCTCCCTATACCGTATGCGGTCTTAATGCTTACAAATATCGATGCTTGCTACAATTGTCTAATTCGTGTTCGTATTCCGCTGCTATATTCTGATACATCAAACTTGTGATCACTGATCCTGTCAAATGGTATCAGAGCAGGTTAATCATTGATCGATCTAATAATTGATCATTGAAACTGCTATTCAAGATCCAAGTTTGATTGAATTAGCTTTTGTTTTTGCAAGAAACGGTTATAGAGATTGAATTTTCTGTATTTCTGCTCATTCATCCTGAGATCTTTTCTTGGTTCTCATTGAGTTTGTTGTGGTTTGTCTAAAACTTTTTAAAAACTTGAACTAAACTGTTTTTGAACTGAAAATGACCACTCCCTCCAATGATCCTCACAATACTGGTTCCCCAAGCCACCTATGCTGGTTAGGAATGAGTATAACATATGGCAAAGACGTATGCTCCATCACCTGTCTGTTAACAGCGCAGGGTGTGGACATCAGTGGTACATGGTCCACACAAGCCTATGGTGAATAACCCGGAAACCAATCAAATGGTTCCGAAGAGGAGGGAGCAATACTCAGATGAGGATAAGAAGTTGCTTGAGATTGATGCAAAAGCCCATGGAATTCTGGCCATGGCTTGCCCAATGAAATCTATTCTGGGCTAATGCATCATGAAACTGCCCATGACCTCTGGATTGCTTTGAAAGAACAATTTGGAGGAACAGATGAGGTCTTGGCAAATAATAGAGAAATTCTTGCCCAACAATATGAGACATTTCTCATAGAAAGGGTGAGACACTGACTCAACAATATGAGCGGTTTTCTTGTTTGATCTCTGAACTAAAAATGGTCAAACTTGAATACACCAATATTCAGATGAATAACAGATTTCTCAGATCACTGCCTGAGAGATGGGACACATATACTATTGTCCTACGCTCCAGTGCAAGTTTGGACAAACTATCTCTCACCCAACTCCATGGGAAATTGCTCACTTTTGAGAGAGAGATAGAACAGAAGAGAAAGCTGTCTTCATCTGGAAACACTGAAGACTTTATACAAGGCAACACTGCCTTGGTGGGTCATGAGTCAGAATATGCTCATCTGAATGCCAGTATGATGAGCATATTAATTTCTCTTCGAGCACTTCTAATTCTGCATTTGTAAGTGTTGATGGTCAGTTCACTGGGTGTAATAATGACAATCTATGTTTCATTATGGATGATCTCAAGGGGATTGCTGATGATGACTTAGAAGAGATGGATATTTGAGCCAAATGGCCTTGATAAATATCAGATCTCAGAAGTTCTACAAAAGAACTGGAAGAAAATTCCCAGGACTCTCTGGCAAAACCAAAGTTGGTTTTGACAAGAGCAAGTTGAGGTGTCACAAATGCCAACGGCTTGGACACTTTGCAAGAGAGTGTAGATCAACTGGATCTAACTCTACTGCACCCTTTGTGACTTTTCCTGGCAATAGTCAACAACACAGAGGGCAACATCCTGTCACATCTAGTCATCATCCTCAACAACAATCTCCGGCATATTTTGTTCCTCAGGGTCAAATGCCATATCAGTACCCTTGTTATTACATGCCACAGTCAAATCAAGTTCAAGTTCCTATGACACCACAACCTCATGCATTACCAGAACCTCAGCCTTCCCTACTCATCAACAACCTCATCTCAACAACACAACTTCTTCACCCCAGGAGTTGTTGACTGGAGCAGTTTACCAGATGACTTGTCTGGTCATGATCAACTGTTCTCAGGTGCTGGTCAACATGGTGGTGACAGTCCCTTGGGAATCTAGCTCTTATGGCTTTGGAGTCTGCTGATACTTCATCTTCCAATGCCTCTACACCTCAGGTATCACAGGTATCCTCTGAGGCAAAAGCCAAATTATGTTCTGAACAATGCATAGCAGCATTTGTCCATTAGAGAAGCAAATGTAGCTTTAATTAATAAGAACATTGAGCTAGAACAAATAATTTCCAAAAACAAAGCTGAGTTTGAGTTTGTGCTCAAAGATAAAAATGATGAGTTTATAAACTGAATTGCAAATAATTGATGATAAGGCTAGAGAAGATGTACTTCTAGAGAAGTACAAAGATCTCAAAGAAACCCTTGCAGTTACCCAGGTCGAGTGTGATAGATGGGTACAATCATGCAAAGGTTTTGAAATGCTTCTTAGTAAGCAATCTGCTTCAAATGTGAAGTTTGGCATTGGCTACAATCACACTGCTCCACCTACAGATTTTACCCCAAGAGCAGAGGTAGAATCTGATGGTGAGAGTGATAACAATCCATCAAATCATGTGATCTACCTTCTGATACAGCACAATCAGAAGTAGCAGTCAGCATCAAGTCCTCCTTTGAACCTATCAGCTGATGTTGATGGTCCAAATGCTGACATTCACATGATCAATAAGTTGATCAACTCAGGAGTTAATCCTGAAGGTCCTGAAAGGACTGGAGAGCAGGATTAACACCTGAAGTTCAAACTTCAACTGCTGTCAGCACTGAAGAGAAGAAAACTGGAGTAGAAAGAGTTTGAAGACTACTAAAGAGGATGTCAAGAAAGCAACCAATGCTTCCAAAGCATTGAAGAACAAGTCTTCTGTTGCTTCACCATCTTTAGTTGATGATCAACCTAAGATGAAGAAGAAACCATGTGAATATGTGTGGTTTGTTCAATCATCTTACAGATGATTGTTGGTACAAAAGAGGTTCCAAACTCAAACAAAAAGAAGAAATTAATGAGAAAATGGTAAAAATGAAAACTGAGTTTGAGACCACATTTGTATCAGCAACATCAAATCCTGTAACCCTTAAGTCCTTAAAGCAATCCAAAAAGGAAGGAGTAAACAGGTGACAGCTGAGGGTGCTCAAAAGAAGAAGGTGCAACATAGGACCTTATCTAACTCCACTAGCAATGTGTCTGATGAGCTGAAAGCTTTATCACAAAATCAGACACAGCTGGTGATGATGTACAACATCTGTTGGGTAGAGTTAACCAACTAGATTCTCCTATGTTGAAACCACAGAAAAGGAGGTCTAAGCCAAAGGACTCTCCTCTACTACACATCTTCTTTTCTCAGGCTGTTGTTACAAATAAACATGTTAGTTTACCATCTATTGATGAGACCAGGCCCAAAACCAAAAAGGTTTGGGTCTCTAAAACTAACTGATTGTTTATTATTGCAGGGTTCTTCAACATGCCAAAGTAGCATCTGGTATGTAGACAGTGGGGGATCTATGCACATGACTGGGAACATCTCTCTTCTTCATGACTACTCTCAAGGAAAGAAGGGATTGTCTCTTTTGGCAATGATGCTAGGGGTTACATCATCGGTAAGGCTTTGTCTCCAATGGAGAAATCAAATTTGATGATGTTAATCATGTGGAAAATCTCAAGTACAACCTCTTGAGTGTCAGTCAAATGTGTGATAAAGGCCATGTTGCCCTTTTCACAAGTCAAAACTGTAGGATTCTGTCATCCAAAGTTTTGCACTTGATTGACAAGGTGTTGGATGATCACACTCTCCTGAAAGCCAACAGGACAGGAAGAGTGTATGCCTTAGATCTCTCTAGAAGATAGATCTCAAAGGCAATCCTTGCCTATTTTCCAAAGCCTCTTTTCAAGAATCTAAACTGTGGCACAGGAGGCTTGGTCATGTTAATCTCAAAAACATGAATCAGCTTAGCCACAATAGTTTAGTCAGAGGCTTACCAATAAAGGAGTTCCACTGATGAAACATGCACTGCTTGTTTAAAAGGAAAACAGCACAAAGGTCTCATTCCTCCTATTGAAGTGTCCAAGTCCACTGCCTGCTTGCAATTACTGCATATGGATCTATTTGGTCCTGTGAGAGTAATGAGCATGGCAAAGAAGAAATACTGTCTGGTAATTGTGGATGATTACTCCAGATTTGTATGGACTTTCTTTCTACATTCAAAGGATGAGGCTGCTCAGAAGATTATCCACTTTGTGCTGTACATTGAGAAGAAGCATTTCCCTTCCAGTCAAGTGTATTAGGAGTGATAATGGAACTGAGTTCAGAAATCATACACTTGATGACTTCTATCTTTCAAAGGGAATCAAAAGGCAGTTCAGCATTCCAAGGACTCCAGAACAAAATGGAGTAGTGGAGAGAAAGAACAGGACCCTCATTGAAGCTGCAAGGTCCATGCTGGCTGACTCAGGTTTGCCATTGACTTTTGGGCCGAAGCTGTCAACACAGCTTGTTATGTGCAAAATAGAGTTTTAGTAAATCAGAGGTTGATGAAGACTCCATATGAAGTTCTCCATCATTTGGCTCCTCTGATTTCATTTTTCAAAGCATTTGGGTGTCCCTGTTTCATTCTCAACACAAAGGATCAACTCCACAAATTGATCCTAAGGTGGATGCAGGATACTTTGTTGGTTATTCATCTACTTGCAAGGCATACAGAGTCTTCAACTGCAGAACAAAGATGGTTGAAGAAACTCTACATGTTAAGTTTAATGAATCTCCAAAGGACAAGATTCCACAAAACTCCTGTGGAGTTATTTGATTTGGACATACTGCAATATGTTCCTTATCAAACTCCTGCTGTTGCTCCTGTCAACAGTTCACCACCTGGTGGTACTGCTGATGATGATGATGATTGCAGTACTCACCTCTTCAGGTTTAGTGATCAACTGCCTGACTCAACTAGACCTGATGTTCCTGTAGCGCCAGTAGCACCATCCACAACAAATGCTGATGAGATTTCTTCGAATTCAACTTCCTTTGAATTACCATCCACTGATTGGTTTCAAGGAAATGATTCACCATCACCATCTGTTGCTGCTGAACCGGCTACAAACACTTGCACAGATCTCATTGTGTATCAAGATCTGAAGAATCACCTATGTCTCAAATCATTGGTGATATCACTGCTGGAGTATCAACAAGAAGTCAATTGTCAAATTTCTGCTTCTATGCTCTCTTCATCAGTCAGCAAGAGCCAAAGAATTATCACATTGCTTTAAAGGACAATGGATGGGTTGATGCCATGCAGCTTGAGCTTCTTCAGTTCAAGAAACAGCAAGTGTGGGAACTGGTTCCTCTACCTCCAGGTAAGTGTGCAATAGGCACTAAATGGGTGTTTAGGAACAAAACTGATGAAAATGGGCTTATGTTAAGAACAAGGCCAGACTGGTTGTTCAGGGGTTTGCACAAGAAGAAGGTATTGATTATGATGAAACCTTTGCCCCTGTAGCCAGACTGGAAGCAATTCGATGTTTTTAGCTTATGCTGCTTATCAAAACTTAAAGTCTTTCAAATGGATGTCAAAAGTGCATTTTGTATGGAAAAGTTAAAGAAGAGGTTTATGTATGTCAACCTCCAGGCTTTGAGGACAATAAACATCCTAATTGGGTGTATAAGCTTGATAAAGCTCTTTATGGGTTAAAACAAGCCCAGAGCCTGGTAAAGACATTATCAAACTTTTTCTGGAAAACAATTTCACTAGAGGCTCCATAGACAAGACTTTATTCATTAAGAAAGCTGGGCAGCATAATCTACTTGTTCAAATTTATGTAGATGATATCATTTTTGCATCCTCTGATCCAAAGTTGTGTGATGCCTTTACAAAGTTGATGCAACAGAAGTTTGAAATGAGTGCCATGGGAGAATTACAGTTCTTTCTGGGGTTGCAAATCAAACAAAAGGCTGATGGAATTTTTATTCATCAATCCAAATATACAAAAGATCTTTTGCAAAAGTTTGATTTACAAAACTGTAAGCCCTGTTCTACTCCCATGAGCAGCACCACACAACTGGACTCAGATCAGAAGGTAAAGTGGTTGATGAAACACTTTACAGATGTATGATTGGGTCCTTGATGTATTTAACAGCTTCTAGACCAGATATTATGTTTGCTACATGTGTTTGTGCTAGATTTCAGGCTGCACCTAAAGAGTCTCATCTGATTGCAGTCAAGAGGATCTTTAGATATCTGCAAGGCACTCCATCTCTAGGTTTATGGTATTCTACGGACATTCTGGTAAATTAGTTGCTTTTTCTGACAGTGACTATGCAGGGTGTAAGTTGACCAGGAAATCAACTTCTGGTGGATGTCAATTCCTAGGCAACTGCTTGATTTCTTGGCAGAGCAAGAAACAGACCTCAGTTGCTACATCCACTGCGGAAGCAGAGTACATTGCTGCTGCAAGCTGTACATCTCAGGTACTCTGGCTTCAAAACCAACTTTTGGATTATGGCATTACAGAGACTAAGACTCCATTGTTAATGGATAGTGCTTCAGCTCTTTGCATTGTCAAAAATCCAGTCCAGCACTCTAGGACCAAACATATAGAGATCAGACATCATTTATAAGGGATGTTTGAAAAGGTCTGATTGATCCTAAGTTTGTGCCTAGTGCTGATGAGCTTGCAGACATTTTACTAAGCCTTTGGATAGTTCAACTTTCCAAAACCTGGTGTTAAGGCTTGGTATGCTGCAGCTAGAATAGGTGACAACTACTGATGATCTCAGTAATTCATACTGATGATCATGAGTACCTGTCACATATAAGTACTGATGAGCTCTTTTAACCTCAGTAGTTTATAACTACTGAAGGCTAAATGTCTCACAAGTACTGAAGTACTTCATCTGTTCGAAACTACTGAGTAGTTACAACTACTGATGCAGTCATAACTACTGCAATCAGTAAAAACAGATAAGTACTGATGTCCTATGAAACACTGAAATCACCATAAAGACTGAATGTGTTGAGGATAGTTTGAACAGCTGAAAAGCTAAGAATTGACGAAAACAGCTGAAGAGAACTTTCTTTTTTTTCGTTTGTACAACTGCTGTTTCATTTTAAACAACTGAAGCAAAACCACGTCTTCAGTAGTTTTATAACTACTGATGACTAATACCAAGTCTTCAGTTGTTTACAACAGCTGATGACAAAACCACTGTCTTCAGTAGTTTCATAACTACTGATGACAAACACATGTCCTCAGTTGTTTCAATCATCTGAAGTCAAAACCACGGTCTTCAGTAGTTTTCTAAACTACTGATGCCTAACACCACGACTTCAGCTGTTTCAACGTCTGAAAGGATAATACCATGTCAACGGTCGTTTAAAACTACTGATGACTAACACCACATCCTTCAGTCGTTTCCTCACCCGTACCCTATAATACCCTAACCTGAGCTCTCCATGCTTCATCTTCTTCAAACTAACGTTCCTCTCCAAAACTTCCATGGCGTCTATGCAAATTAAACCGCGACACAACTGTGTTGCCTACCTCACAAAATCGCCGATCTGGACTAAGTTCGATACTGCTATCGATCTTATGGTTCAGTCCCAATACAACAAGGCATTCCTTCTGAACCCGTCTTACATGCCGAATCCTTGAACCAATTTGGATGAACGTTACTGTTACAACTGAGGAGAGCAACACACGATCCCTCCGGTCAGTCGTCAACAACAAAGAAGTAGTCATTACTCCTGCAACAATCCGTAAAATTCTTCAACTGAGTGATGCTACCTCTCCTGCTGGATATCCGAAGGGCACCATAGATCTATCATTTGCTCAGCATGGATATCAAGGTGATCTCAGTGCCACCACCATCATGAAGAAACACTTTAATGACGCTGAGCGCCTGATTTTTCACATGGTCAATGTATGTTTGGCCCCTAAGACATCGTCTTGGGATCAAATGTCCACCAAATGGCAGCAGGTAATGTATTCTATCCTTGAGCAACAACCACTAAACTTTTCAGAATTAATATTTCAGAGCTCAAAGATATGGCTCAAAAACTAACTGCCAACCGTTGGATACTTATCCACGGTTCATAATGGCCATTATTATAGACCAGCTTAATGCTGAGGGACTTGTTGCTTGGGAGTCCCTGCTACGGCTGTTCTGCCAGAAGTATACTCCCGGCACAACTCTGACCGGACACTCAAACTGGCTGCCAAGCTGCGAAAACCCACGCAGCTGGAACCCACAGCCACCACTCCAAATCCAATGTCCCCACCAAACCCACCAAAAAGAAACCCAAAATGGCTACTCAGGGAATTGTCCCCTGAGGATGCTCCTGCACCACAAACGCAGGATATATCCACTAGTCCAAACCCCTAGTGGATACAATGACTCTCCAGCCACAGCCGCTCAGGCTTCCTCTCAACAGGAGCCTGCAGCAACCCAAGGGGCACCTACTTATCTGGGATCTTACACTTGAGGAGATTGCATTGAAGAGCACCATCCACCCCAGGTGCACACTGCTTCTAACCCTTACCCCAAACAACCGCCCCTCACAGCCCAACTTTAATAGTTGCACAAGTGCTGACTCAATTGCACTCCTCACCCCCTCCCCAGAAACCACTTACTACTGGGAATCCTCTACATTGAGGGGGAGGAACACAGTGCACCTGAGAACCCACAGCACAGGGTTTCCCAATTCTATCTCCTGGTGTAGACAAGGAGCTTAGAATATCTAGTGAGGCTGCCACCTCCTCTGACTCAGCACATGACCAGAGTGAGGCTGGTAACATTGCTAAGACCTCCCTAGAGGCAACAGCTGATGATGGACATTGTCCTGAGGCTGGAAGTCCCCAGTACCAAGCACAAGGGGCACATGCACAACTGGTCTACACCCAGTGCATGTAAATCCTGCTCTAAGCAGGAGGTCAGGTGATTCAGTATCAACTGATGATGACCTGAGCTTCTTCTATGATGTAGTTGCTCAAAACACCATTCTAGAGGATGAGGTTAGCAGACTCAAAGAGCTGCTGGCCAAGATGTCTCAGGATGCAAGTCCATCTGCCACCATCATACACCCACAGATGGCACCTTCCCTTGAAGGTTCCCAAACACAGAGCCACCCCAAAATCAACCACCTGCCTCTGCTTCAGGCCCTACTTCTCAGGAACAGAACCCTCCTGAGCAAATAGGTGCTGTACTCCAAAATTCCCTCCCCCTCTCCCACCCCAATACACTGATATGTGATCAAAGCCCTTGATGAGAGGCTTTCCTCCACATTACAGCCCCTGGTTGATGCTGCTGTCCAAAGACTCTTTCTGCGGTACAACCCCTTCCTCCAATGCAACCAAAAAGGGGGAGAGTATTGCAGTGAAAGAAAGGAAGAGGAAAAGATCTGAGGAAAAGGAAGAGGAGGAGAAAGAACAGCAACCAATGCTCACCTATAAGAGAAAGAAAGGTGCTGATGAGCACATTGCTGAAGATAAAGCCTTGGAGCTACTGATAAAAGAGGTTGATGCCGAACACAGCAGATCAATGGACAACATCATTGATCAGTGTTTAGGCAAGGCCATGACACAATAAACTTGACTCTGAGATTCGACGACTAGAGATTGAAGAAATCCAGAACAGATGGGCAAGTTATGAAGTGTTAGAAAGAGAAAGGCTTGAAATCATGATCAGATTTATTGCAAAATATCTTGGAAGGTCAATGATCAAAATCAAAGCTTGGTCCAGGGACAGTATCTTGGCAATCACCACCAAGATCTGTTCATTGAAGTATATACTAAGGGGCTTGTTATTGAAGCTTTGAATGAAGCGGGTGCTGGGAGCAGGACTGAGCTAGCCAAGCAATCAAAAGCCACACTCACCTCAAGGATGCTAGAACAGCCTGTACATTCCCACACCAAAACCACCCAAACACAACCCCCAAACTAACTCCCTTACCCTCAAAACCCATAGCCGATGATATACCCTTGAAGAAGAAGAGAAGGATATTGAGGCTAGAAGATGATGACGAAGATGATGAAGACAGGCTGCCGCTCTCAGCTGTGATTCAGTTGCCTAAGCCAAAGTCACTCCTCAGCAATTACTCCTGAAGTCCAGAGACAAATGGTTAAAGTGAAGCTAGAAGAAGAAGAGCTTCATAAAACTGCATGATGAGGAATTGCTGAAGAGAGTTGACAAAGCTTATGCAGCCACATCTTCTATCATCAATATGAAGGAGCAAGCCCTCAGACTTTACACTCTCAGGCATACCTTTCAATATCAAAAGGAAAGAGTGAGGATTTGGCCTGATCCCAGGGTCTCTCACAGAATTCATAAGAACAATATACCTCAGAGATACATTGGCCAGGTGAAAAAGATCAAGATGAAGTGATCTCTCTGGTCTTTGTAGTTTCACCCTGGGAAATCCTAGAAGACTTCAAGAAGGCCTACAAAGCTAATCTAACCCCTCAGAAGATGCTGGAAAACAAAATAGTGAAAAAGGGGTTAGTTTACAAGAGGCTTGAGGAAGTCAGGAAAAATGAGCTCCAGTTGTTCCTAGAGGGTAATCACCCGATGAGTTTGCTTACAGAATAATAACAACTGTGGAGCTAAAGAATGGGAAACAGGCCAAATACCTGTCTGAGTATTATGGGCCTGAATCATTGTTTGAAGGAGGTACTGAAGTGCTAACTATGGAGGAACAAATCACCTTCCTTGAGGCCTACACAAGAGAGTCGTACAGACTCATTATGGGGAAGTAAATCTCATGAATGGGATAACAACTCTGTGTCCAGTTCCCCAAAACAGAGTTCCCATTCATACTCTGCCCAACAAATATTTGAGATTTCTTCCAGGCTGGAGCTTACATGGGTCATCTTCTCCACTGATCAAGAAGGAAAAAGACCAACATTTTGCCATCAATAAGTGGGAGTATAAATAATTAGAGGTTTTGGCTGCATTGGTTCAGGGGGAGTTTGTTGGACCAAAAGAACCAATGAGCCAAGATCAGAAAACCTCTAAGTCCCACACGGTATCACAACAACTGCTGAAAGCCTCATCAGTAGTTTGACAAGTGCTGAAGACTTCAACAGCTGAAGATCAAGTGCTGAAGACCTTAACAGCTGAAGAACAAAAGTGCTGAAGTACAACAGCTGAAGAACAAGTGCTGAAGCTGAAAGACCAAAGTACTGAAGTACAGCAGCTGAAGAGTTCACAAGTGCTGAAGATCAACAACTGATGTACAAAGTCTGAAGACAAAGACTGAAGACATCAGCTGATGATATCTACTGAAGTCATCAGCTGATGAAACACCTGAAGGTCAAAGTCTGAAGATCAAGTACTGAAGCCTCAGTAGTTTGTCACAACTGCTGAAGAGTACTTCTTCAGTAGTTGTGATATCAGTAGTTTTATTTTCTATGTTTCAGTAGTTTTGTAAAACGACTGAAGAGTTTGTTCTTCAGTCGTTGTAGTTTCAGTAGTTTTATATTTTGTACTTAACTTGTTGATATGTTCTCAGTAGTTGTGAACATTTCAGTAGTTTGTTAAGAATTAGTTATTTCTGTATTGGATCTGCCAGTTGTCACTTTCCGTGACAACAGCAGTGACTGTTGC
This sequence comes from Flaveria trinervia, assembly GCA_025506515.1. NCBI lineage: Eukaryota > Viridiplantae > Streptophyta > Magnoliopsida > Asterales > Asteraceae > Flaveria > Flaveria trinervia. Next base: position 80,566,533 of record CM046444.1, on the reverse strand, counting down.
ACTCTATATAAGGAGTGACAACCTATTGTAATCATTGAGTGAAATGAGTAATTGAATGGAAGGATGATTGATTCGATTAGAAATATTCTACATCTATAAACATTCCTAGAAATCAGAAATACATATTCTCTCCCTATAACCGTATGCGGTCTTAATGCTTACAAATATCGATTGCTTGCTACAATTTGTCTAATTCGTGTTCGTATTCCGCTGCTATATTCTGATACATCAAACTTGTGATCACTGATCCTGTCAGGTATTGTTAATCATGTCTAGATGTTGTTATGATTTGAGATGGTATAATTGTAATGAATTCATGAATACATTGAGTGTGATAGATGTTGGAATGTACTCCCAAAATGGAAACTTATTACACCAAAGTTGAGGATTATAGTTTGAACATGTTTGGGATGTTAGGAGCATGTTAATATGTTCATGGATGAATTCTAATGTGATAGAACATGTTAAATTAGTTGTATGGGATGCTTGGCTAATCATGGGTGATGTTTGGACTTTGATGATCATGTAAGATGTTGATGTGGGTAGTAGTTAAGACATCATGTTTGGGACTGGAAATTGATTGTTGTGGTGTATGTTGAATGCAATAAACATGGTTAATGAATGTGAATGATCATCTCACACGCATGCGAATCTGAGGCCCCTGCTTAGTAGGATTGGTAGGGTTTAGGATGTGAAGTCGTGAGTGGCTTCACATGGCATGTGGTGCGTGATTTGATCTTTGTGTGGCATGTTAGTTGTGTTATAACTAGTGGACATGTTAGTGTTCTAGATTCACATGACTTGTATCATACTCGGTTGTATGATAATCTAAGTGATACACCTGGATAATGTAGCATACATATGATCCACTTGAATGTTAACCATGTATGATATATGTGTACGATTGCTTGAATGGTTTGCAACACATAAAGTCACCAACGGGTCAAACGGGTCAACTAGGTCAAACGTGTCTGTTTTTCTAAAACCTTGAGTCCTTGGTTGTAGTGTACTTATGGTTTCACATGTTCTCTGTTTACACGTACTCATGTACTTATATGATCTAGGTAACCTCTGAAGGTTGTCTGTCCACTCTGTCTGTCAAGTAAAACTCTAAATATCTATTACGCATATCTGGTGTGTTCATGCCCTACTCTTTACTTAATCTCTTTTGGGGGAGATAGCATACTGGTAAACAATAAATGCTTTATATATTCAAGTTGTGTATAATATTAATATAGTGTTGATATCATGGAAAAGTCCTCACACTTTTGAATTGTTAATATTGAATAGCAGGGAAATTTGGCTAGTACTACTGGGTCTGATGAGCCCCACCTGTGTGACTCGAGGTCAACCGGGTGCAATTTGTCCTAGTGAACATTGTCACGACCTGTTAAGTCGACAGGAGGCAACAACGTAACACAGTCAGCTCAATTGCGAAATCACTATGAGTTAATATTTATTGTTAATGGACTAGCTATCTGTTACAATGCACTACTTTTATATCTCTGTAATAAACTGCTTATGTTTGAATATCACTCTTGAACTCACCAACCATTGTGTTGACATTTTAGTATGCTATTCTCAGGTCATTAGCTTGCTTGCCTTTATGAGCAATACATGGTTTCACTTGCATTCTAAGACTCGGTCTTCAAGACATCTTTACTGCTTATAATGGTTAATGTTTACTCTTTTGGGTTGGCGCATGTTTTGCCATAGTATACATTTTTTTATTTCTTTGGGTTGTTTTAAAAAATGCTTCCGCAGAGTTTAAAGTTATACTTTGGTTGATTTTATTTTAATTATGGCATATAAAGTCGTTCTGAGTAACTATTGACTGTGATCCTGGTTTGTTCACACGCCTTGCGGTAAAACTCCGCACGTGGATTTTGACGGTGTGACACTCGATGAGCCCGAGAAGTCACCGTCATTAGTGAGGTATGTCCCACACCCCGAACGACATAGGAGTGGCTCTGATACCATTTTGTAACACCCGGCCCCTTGCAACAACAATATTGTCTACTTTGCCCATGAGAAGCTCACGGATTTGTTTTGGTTGCCCGGGTGAAAACTTCCCTGGGATGTCACCCATCCCTGGATTGCTCCCACCTTAGCATGCTTAACTGTGGAGTTCTCCTCTCATCCACAGCTAATATGCCAAAACACGTTGTTCATGTTAGAGGCCAGATATTCCTTATGAACCAACAATCTCTCCTATCCACGACCGATGTGGGATATGTGTAGGGTGTCACAGTGATGATGATGATGATGAGGAGGAGGAGGAGGAGGAGGAGGAGGAAGGGGATGATGAAGATGACAATGAGGAGGATGTTGAAGAAGGTGAACCTAGCAGGAATGATAGAGAGGACGAGGATGACCAGGAAGGTGATGCTGATGCATCAGCCTCTCCTCGAGCTCAAGAGAGGCAGACCAAACTTAGTCAAGATCAAGGAGCCTCATCTTCCGCTCCTCCTGCTGAAGAACCTACTATTCAAGGCAAAAGTAATAGTCAGATGTATTTGTATTTAGAAACTTTTGTACTTGAATTATATTACATTATTGTAATTAAGTATCATCTATTTTTGTTTATGTTTAAATGCTTTATATGATGACTTATGTGTGTTGTGCTTAATGACTAATCAAACAAATGAAGCTCAACAGACCGATGAATTTGATGTCCAACCCCTTCAACAGGTCAAGACTCAATTAACCATGATTCTTGACTTGCAAGGGATAGTTAAACGGTCTGTTAGCTACACGCCAGAGTAGGGAGAGATCATACACGACCTGACGGATGAGCAGCTGGCTGAAATATTGAGGCAGAATCCAGATGAGTTAGTTAAAGATGCTCCTACAGTTGATGTGACAAGTGACGATGAGTTTAAAGATGTCGATGAAATCGAGATAGAGGATGTCACTGCTGATCATTATCCTCAGTACACTAATCTGGACGGACATGTTATCCCCAATTTGGGTGAAACCTTCGATAGTAGTACTTTTGAGAAGCTGGATGAAATGGAGAAGGAAAAAGAAAAGGATGAAACCCAAACCCAAGCTTCAGATGCTAATGTTGATCTTAAGAAAGCTGAATAGACAGCTTGTTTTGCAGAAATAAGAGCCCAGCACGCAACTCCAAAGCAAAAAGCCTACACAAACTCTACAAAGTCAGAAACATCAAAAGCTGTCTGGCAAGATCATAGCATTGGCTTATTTTGAGGACTTGAATGTCTATGTAGTGAAGAGAGAGAAGGGAATTGAGTACTTTAGATACCCTCATAATCTAAAGACTCTTCCTGGTTTTAAGCTCAACCGACTGGCGTGCTTAGATCTATTGTATGCTAATCCGATGAAGATGTCAGGTTTGTTTGAGGTTGTGTTAAAGAAGAATACCACATCAGTGGGTAAACTTGAGACCTCAACAACCTAAAACGTACATCCATAGATCTGAAGTGGACCCTATATCTAGGAAGCCGAAAGTAGTGCTGAAGTGGAGTCCTCTGCGCATGATGTCAAAGATTCCTTTACGGGAAATGCCTCAGGACTTCACTCTGCATTTCAAATGGTGGTATTATGACCGGAGGATGGGTGAAGCGGTCATAGTTCGGAACAGAGAAGGCAAAATTGAAACTATCATGGTATTTGACCCAATGTAGCTTACCAACTTGTCAGCTGAAGATGTCTACACTTTATACAAGTGGCCATTATTCTACGACACACAGGATATTGTACAAGCCTTCCAATTCCAAAATGTGATACGACTCTGCTTTGCGTTTGAAATATACACAGGAGTCACAAGAGAGGAGAAGTACAAGAAGTTTGAAGAGCATACGAAGGATGTCCGAAAATAGAGTAAACAAGGTCCAAGGGGGAGTTTGTTGATACATATGTCCCTAGTTTATGTGCTTAATGTAAAAGTCTGTCATGGCTTACATATGTGTAATGAAACAATGTAATGATATATGATTTGTTCTTTGATGTTAATGTATCTTTAATTCATATATATGAACTTATTAGATACGTTTGAAGTTGTTGTATGATTATTCATGCTAATGGACCATACATATGGACCATACACATGAAGATATCATGCTAATGAACCAATCGCACGGCTAAACCAGGAGACTGGATCAATCGTACGATTGAGACATGAGAATGTCTCAGTCGGATGACTGAACCTTTAGTCGTATGTATGAATCCGTCGCATGGGTCAGTCGCACAACTGAACCATGCTAATGGTTCAGTCGCACGAATGAAGACTGCAAACCTATAAATACCACTTAATTCTGAAAAAACTAGACTTTTGATACTTATATCGTATACACTCATAACCTAGCCGTCCAAAGCGTCCAGAACGCATATTCCAACTTCATAGTTCGCATCTGATCATTTTCTACTCAATCTTAACGTTTCTTTAATCGTTAGATCGATCGGGTTTGCGTTCTCAGTGATTGGATCGCCAATCAAATAGGATTCCGCACTATTTGATTCGGTTTCACTCATAATCAGTTATTACTCCGTACGTACACGGTCCTGACAAAGAGAATTAATTAAATACTTATTTAAATGACTTTAAAATTATTTAAAATCATTTTATAATGTTTTAAACTTTTAAATGATTTAATATAAAGGTCTTATAATACAAAACCAAAAAATAAGAATAAAGTATAATAGCACATTATATTGTTTTATAAGTTTCATGAATTTAAGTAATAGTTTAACGAGTAAATCTATAACTAATTATGATGTAATATGGTTAAATGAATAGATGAATAACTAATTATTTAAATGATTATTTAGATATCTATTTAAATAATTATTTATTTAACATATAGGTTTATAATGTTTCAAAATAATCTACATTTGAACTATGATAGATTTATAACATTTACATTACATAAGATAATAATATTTTATAATCCTTGTTATTCTTTAAAGTAATTAAATTCAAAATCATAAGTTTTTAAAAACTTTAAAATTAATTTAATACTTTGAGAAATGTTTTATTTAATGAAATGATTTTTATTTTTATTTATTAATATAGTAATAATTTTTCTGAATTAAAAATATTGAAGAAAAACAATTAAAATAAAACTTGGCGGAGGCAGGGTTCGAACCCCTGACCTCCCATGTGTAAGATTGTGGTTAACCGACGGTCCAAAGCCTAGATCTTATTTTAGAATACAAATTAATTGATATGAATCATTCTTTAAATAGTCGCCAATCCATATGAACATAAATCATTTTGATTCCAAATTGAACCGCAATCTGATCATGATAGCTGAAATAAGCCGAGGGCTTTTAATCCCCTAATGAAATCAAGTCTACAAGTGTGTTTAGTTATCTGTTTTGAGGTGGAATCGATAGCGAATTAAAAAGAATGGAGTCGCGTCTGATGAGGATGATCGAATCCGTATATTTATTGTTGATATGGTTCGATTAATGAGTGTAAAGCTTCCAGAGGTGATGAGGGACTAAAGCCCTTTATCAATTGTATTCGAAACTGCTCCAACGGTAGATATCGACTATGTTATAGGCCGAAGAAAAAGATGATGATCGAACTTGATGATTGTGTGTACTTTATATGAAATTGAAGACGTAGTAATTCCAAAGGATTCAAAAGGAATGTTATTCCCATATTATATTGATTGAATTTGATCTATTTCTAGTCCAACGAGTTTAATATTGGTTCGGGGGTTTGAAGTCTTGAATTGAGGTAACCGTATGATTTTTGAATGTAATTAATCGTAAATTCAAAATCATAATGATCGTATAAGTGTTTCTAATAGTTTAATTCGATTAATTTTTTCGTAATTGGATTGAAACCGATCAAGCTTATGAACGTACTTCGGTTCCGGTTTTTCAAAGCATAACCATCGAATTTTTAGAATTAACATGAGTGAATAGTTCGAAACTTGGTCGTGAGGGTTGAGGACCGGTTTGTTTCATATGAAAATGACGAATTTGGGTTGTTTGGGTGTCGCCGGAGCGATGGCCGGAGTTGGCTGGAGTTGCGGGGTGTTCACCGGGATGGCTTGGGTTTTAAATGAAATTTTACACTTAGGTCCCTGTAATGTTATTACTTATTTATTTTATGTCCAAACTATTAAGTTTCAAAATTTACAAACTAGACACTAAACTTATTAAACCTATTTTATAATTAAGTTAGTGTCTATTAGAATTCTATTAAGCTAATAAATAAATAAATAAAAATTCTTCATTTTTTCATTAATCTCAAAATCTCATGTTTAACATTAAAACTTAAAACTTTATAATTTTGATAAAGACATTGAAATATAAGTATTATTTCTATGTTGAAACTCATAAATGACGACTAAACTTTATAAATATATAACCTTTACTTTATACGTTACAAATTTATTATAATTTGTATAAATGATTTAATAATAATTGAATAAAACAATTATTAATTTTTTATAGATGTCACTTATAATTCATATGATTCATTATAATAAATAAAATAAGTTTAATAAGAAAAATTATATCGTATGAAAGTTCCAAAATAAGTTCATGTTTGGGTTTTAGCTAGGAAAATGACAGATGTTACAATCTCCCCTACTTTAAGACATTTCGTCCCGAAATTTAATCACGAGGGGACTAATTTTAAGGACATGAGAGACTTGGATTCGATTTCACGTTTTAACATGAACCCTTGGAAGCAATTAAATTTAACAAGTTTAATTGTGATACCTTGGTACGCTTAACTTTGTTAGTCTCCATAATTCATGATTTCATGTATTTCTTGACAACAGTACAAGAGTATTAACTTAGAATTTTTAATTGGTATGCTTTCATAATTTGTATGGTTCAAGACGATTAGGAATTTTTATCATGAGGGAAGCACCAAGCATTAAATTGATTCGATACTCGACTTAACAAACATGAGAAATAAGTTCAAGATACTTTTGGATGGAATATGATTTTTATAGAAACTTCCCAAGAAAATAACTTTAACAGGGTTCTTAGATTATTGGTTCTTGTTTACTTATTTCGTTGAGGTTTCAAAGTTAATTTAGTGTAGTGTACGAGAATCGTGTTTTTAAGATTAAAGATTCACTTTAAAATAAGAGTATTATTGTAATGGGTTTCAAGATAAGTGCGGTTTTGAGGGAAAGACATTCAGGAAGTCTATTAAAAGTCATTATAAGATTTGGGTGATGAGTTTCAAGTTCTAAGAAGACAAGGTCAATGATAAGACGGTTTCAAAGAACAAGATGTTCGAGTGTAGCATTTGGTTTACAAACCAAAACATTACGTTGACTTATCAAAGTATTAGGTCAACTACAACCTTAATGAATACATGTGTACCTATAAGCAGACACTCATCCCAATGGTTCACAGGTAAGGTAAAAGGATCCATTGGTTGATTTGGATTTATATGAATACCTTTGCCTAGACAGAACACCTCGAGATACATGCATCACCCTCTTCCAGCATTACATGTTTCACATTGTAGGGCACAGACTTTGATGAGAGTTGAAAATAATGAATAAAGATTCAAAGCTCATTTTGAAACCATTTGATTTAGGCACATAAGGCCTTAGAATATGATTTAAGGTTCTTGTGTGCATTGATAAGATTCAAAGTATAAGAATAAGCATATAAGGCATATAATCACATAATCAAGTATAAATACATAAGGCACATAAAATCCTATCTAAGTATAAAAAATACATGAGATGACTCATGTGTAAGGGTACTTAGTTATAGTCTAGGTCATTCCATTTCTAATAACCTAACTCCCTATAACCATGGCTCTGATACCAATCTGTCACATCCCGACCAATGGCGGAATCATCGAGGCTGACGAATGTGAAACGATTGTTCATAGCACATGGAACTAAATAAGTTGTCATAATATTAAATATCATTTTTATTGAACTTTACAAAACAATTAAATAAATACAACACAAACAAGATATACACAACAACATAAGACTTTCAATTAACTAAGTCAAAGTCCTATATAAGCACGAAGAGATCTTCAAGTAGAAAACCTGAAACATGTTAAAAAATAAAGGGTCAACTTTGAAAGTTGGTGAGTTTCCATTAGTTAAACACACGCATATATATATATATATATATATATATATATAAACGTTTACAAGTAGCAATTCATGTCAATGGTTATGAGTTAGCAAGTTTATAGAACACATACAGTTACAACCAAACCTCGACTTTCAAATTTATAAGATCGGCTAAGTGTACTTAGTTCCCATGATGAACAAGTATACTTCATCACGAGCTAGCAATACATCAGCTTTAGCACCAAATAGGCTTGTCAGGCCCAAAGATCTAAGACGTCGCCAAGCTAGCAATAGTTAATTGTTGTCAACATATAATGTATCTCATATAACCCTCACAATAATACCAATAACCATGACAAAAAGTAAAGATGGATTCCATGTGTATTTACAAGTATCAAGATGTTTACTAGTGTAAGTTCATAAGGTTAACATGTTTCACCCCAATAGGTGTGAAATAAAATAAAAAGGGGCATGAAAACTCACATGGAAGACTCACAAGTATAGTGATGGTTGTAGAGTACATAAGAAAGCTTGGATGTCAAGAGTCAAAGGTGATGTCCTAAATGATAAAAAAACAATAAATTGAGGTTGAAATTCATTACCAGAAGTTAGGATGTTTAGAGAATGCTAAAAGACGAAAGGTAGATTGAAAATGGATTCTTGCATCAATTTTAGATTCTGGACAGAATGTTTGGTATGTGTTTGAATAGGTTTTAGTCTTGCGATTGAGTCAATTATGCGACTAAAGCTGCTGGATTTGGAATATTTGTAGGTTTAAGGTGTTTTGCCGACAAAAATACGAATTTCTTGCTCACCCTAATTTCCGTATGCCGGAAAAACTAAACTTTTCGACCAAGAGACGTCTAAAACACCGTTTTACTCAAAAAAAGTTGTGTTTTTTGTTGAAAAACCTAATTTTTGTATCAAAAACGATTGAATCACATGTAAATAAAGAGCCAAAGTTCTGATACCACTTGTTATGATCGTGTATCGAATTAAATACTAACTGAAATACGTGTATACCAAATCAAATAATGCACAATCCTATTTGATTGGTGATCCAATCAGTGAGAACGCATGTAGAAACAATTATGGATTGAATCTAAATGTTAAGAATGATTGGTAATCGATCTAGTGCGATCTATGAACTTGGAACATGTTCTTAGAGGTCTCTGGACAACCAGGGTACGATTTAGTACGTAGGTTTTCGAAGTGTTATGTTTTTCCACGATTTAAGTGGTATTTATAGGTTAAGGTTTCTCATTTGGGCGACTGAACCATTAACATGGTTCAGTCGTGCGATTGAGTCATGCGGTTGTTCCATTCGCACGACTAAGTGTTCAGTCGTGCCACTGAGCCAATCTCATGTTACAATCATGCGACTGATCTAGTCTCCTGGTTCAGTTGTGCGACTGGTTTATTATCATGAAGTTGTTCATGCGTATGGTCCATTAGCATGGGCCATTCGCATGAGAACTTCCTATGATTAAGTTTGAATATGTTTCTCAATCATTATTTGTCTTAGATCTATTCAAAGAACCACAAACCTATATAGTTAGTTCAATAAGCGTTATTACATATTAAGCAATGAAATATTCAACATTATAAGCACAACCACACATTGTATTTCATTAAGTACCCATTCTATTACATATGTGTAAGACAATAAAGACATTTTACATTAAGCTCAGAAACTAGGTACAGATGTATCCACACAAGGGAGTGGTTTCTACCTATGGGTGTCTTAGCAATCTTACACTCAGTCATGTTGAACCTTTTGAGTATGTCTTCAACATACTTTGACTGACTAATGAAGATGCCATCTTCAACTTGATTCACTTGAATTCCCAAAAGAAATTGAGTTCCCCTATGGCACTCAAATCTGTCCTTCATCAGCTTCTCAAAGTCTTTGCAGAGCTTTGGATTAGTTGATCCAAAGATGATGTCATCCACATACAATTGAACTAGATTTATGTCATTTCCCTATCCTTGGATGAAGAGAGTTCCATCTATAGTACCTCTTTTGTATCCATGCTTGTAGAGATACTAAGACAATGTCTCATACCATTTCCTGGGTGCCTGATGCAGCCCATAAAGAGCTTTATCCAACTTGTAGACATAATCAGGATGATCAGGATCTGCAAAAGAACGTGGCTGTTTGACATATACCTCCTCATCAATCACCCCATAAAGAAAAACACACTTGGCATCAAGTTGATAGACCTTGATGTTCTTCGATGCAGCAAATGCCAAGAATATCCTAACAGCTTCTAGTCTTGCTACAAGGGCAAAGTCATCAGCGTAGTCAATTCCTTCTTCTTGTGTGCATCCTTGAACAAGTAGTCTAGCTTTATTTTTTATGACAATGCCTCTATCATCCTTCTTGTTCCTAAACACCGATTTGGTTCCAATAGTTTTCTTCCCAATGGCAGATGACAAAGGTTCCCAACTTTCTATCTTTTGAATTGAAGTAGCTCCTCTTGTATAGCTTTAACCCAACTTCCATCCTTTAAAGCCTCATCAACTTTCTTTGGCTCTATCCGAGATAAGAAACAAGAGCGAAGACAAACATTTTCTTCATGAGTTTGTCCTCTTGTTCTTACCCCTGTGTCAACATCTCCAATGATGTTTGTAGTGGGATGAGACTTATGGATCCTTAGTTGAGGCATCACAGCAAGTTGTTGAGAGAGATCTAAATTAGAGAAATTTAGATCTGGCATTGATGTATCTTCCACTACATCAGCACACTTATCAAGTGAGACTTGATCCAATGAGTGTGTGGCATCATTGATGTTATCATCTATGGAGTGGTTATCAACATCAAGAAATTCATGATCACTATGGCCACGACCATTGTTTTCTTTGCATTTGAAGTATCTTTATTTGATTGTAGAGCCTCTAAACTGGAATTTGAAGGCACCTCAGATGTGTCAGCTGAATTTATCATTTTGGTGCTGATAGAGACCATATTTACAGAAGTAGTTACAACTCGAGCTGAAGATGTATGGCCTGAAGGTCTTCTATGCTCAAATCTTGTGTTAGGTTCACCTGTGGGTAAGATATCTGTAAATCCTGAAACCTTCTTATAAGATTTGTTAAAATAGTTGGTAACTAAATCAAGATCAAACAGCCAATCAGGACCAGAACCAGCCACACAGGGTGTGTGTTCATTGAAACTCACATTGGTTGACTCCTCAACAATTCATGTTCTAAGATTGTATACTTGTAAGCCTTAGCTTGAGAAGAGTATCCAATGAAGTGTCCATATACTTTCTCAGCAAATTTGGCATTTTGATCTTTGGTATTCAAGATGGTGCAAGGACATCTAAATGACCTGAGAAAACCAATGAAAGGTTTCCTCTTGCGCCAAAGTTCATAAGGAGTCTTGCCATGAGTCATAACTACTAAAACTATGTTCTACACATAGCAGGCAGTGTTGATTGCCTCTGCCCAGAAGGTGATGGGCAACTTAGAGTGAGACAGCATGGTTCTTGCAACTGTAATCAATGTCTTGTTTCTCCTCTCTGCACCATTTTGTTGAGGAGTCCTGGGAGCCCTGTATTATCTTGTAATAGCTTTTTCATCACAAAATGTATCAAGGATTTGGTTCATGATTTAAGTTCCTTGATCACATCTTATGGTTTTGACCTAGTGATTAGATTGATTCTCAATCTTTAGGATTTAGTTTTTTAGAATCTCAAGAGTCTCATCCTTAGTTCTAAGAATGAAAACCCAAGTGAATCTTGTAAAGTCATCTGTGATGACCAAAAATAAGAGGTCCTTCCTAGACTCATTACACTGGTGGGGCCAAAAAGATCCATATGTAACAAGTGTATGGGTGTAGTGATGGAGTTTCTTTCCTTAGGGTTATGAGACACCTTGTCTTGCTTTTAGGCATGCAACATAGTGATCATCACTTGTAAACTCTTTCTTTGGCATTCCAGTTACCAAATCATTCTTAATCAATGTATTCATGTTCTTAAAGTTTACATGGCATATTCTTCTATGCCATAGGAAAGACTCATCATTAATGGCTTTAGACAGAAAGCATGAAACTTTTCTAGAGGGAGATGTTTTGTGCAAGTCCATCTTGTACATGGTCCCTTTCCTGGGGGCTCTAAGCAGGATATGCTCATAAGGAATGATCACCCCGAGCTTGAGAACAATGCACTCATGCTTAGTGAAGAGCATGTTATGACTCTGGTCACAGAATTGGGATACACTCAGAAGATTGTACTCAAGCTCCTTGACAAAGTTTACCTTTTCAATGTTGAGCTAACCAGTTATGACCTTGCCCCTTCCCGAAATGTAACCACCTTCATCTCCTCCGGAAGCAACTGGCCTTCTGTCAATCCTTTCAAATTTTTGGAGTAGTGACCTAATGCTTGTCATGTGCCTGGAACAGCCACTATCAATGATTCATAAATTTTTGTTTGTCTTGGGCTGTTCCTACACAAAGAAAATGATTATTTACATTTGGAAACCCAAGCCTTATTTGTCTTGGGCTCAATAAAAGAAGTAGAAGATAATGCAATAGTAATAGATCCTATAGTTGTGCTTTGAGGATCTTGAGTTGTTATTGATGAAGAACTTTTAGTCACTTGGTCTTTCTTAGACTTCCACACCACCTTTGGTAGTTTGGACTTCACCTTCAATACTTTGGAAGCTTTTGAGACTTCGGAAGTTCTGATGACTGAACCTTCGGAAGATTTTGCAAACACTGCAGCAGACTACAATGCTTCAGAAGTATTCCTTTCTTCTGAGACCAAATTTTCTTCCGAAGACAATTTTCCACATGCCTTCTTTTTCATTTTGGAGCTTCCGAAGGAAACAAATTTTCCTTTTAAAGATGGAATCTGTTTGTAACTCTTGGAAGTTCTTTTCTTGGTCAAATGAAGAGTACCTTTTGGATTGAATGGAAATTTCTTAGCAAGATGAGAGGTACTTTCACACATGACACATTCTATTTTCTTCTTCCCAAGAGCTTTCTACTGAGAACAAGAATGATTTTGATCACATCCCTTCTCCACCTTCATCTTTGCAGATGCTGAGATAGTCCTTTTAAGGTGTGGACTTTTCTTTGAGTTGGATGGTCCAGGTTGTGTAGTAGTGGTACATAACAGATCAGTCTTCTTCTTGGTGCTGAGATGATTTGAACATCAACCAGAACTCTTAGTAGAAGAGTTTAGGTTGATGTCTTCAGTCTTCACCATTTCAAATCCTACAGAGATAAAAACTTGTTTCTTCTTAGATTCAAAGGAGGCCTTGATCTCTTGAGCCTTCCTAGCTTTTCTTTTGCTCTTTTTGATCAAGTTTTTCCTCATAGACTTGGTCATCGCAGTCTTCTTCTTCTCCTCAAAAGGATAGTGACCCTTCTTAGAATCTTCTTCTTCACTCTTCTTAAAGAGATTCTTCATTATCACTTCTTCATTCTCTTCACTCAAATGATCTATGAGAGGAAGCTCATCTTCACAACATCCACACCTGGGTGATCTTACAGACAAGATTATGTGTGGAGGAGATATCTCATTAGATCCCAGTCTCTGCTTGTTTTGATAACACACCTTGTTGTGCAGGATAAGGATATCATGTTCTTGAAGGTCTCTTCTTCAAGAACACATTTTTCTGCCCTGGCTTTACTGATCACAAGCTTAGCCTGGCACTCAGTCAGCTTAGTTATGAGATCCTTAATCTGAGTCCTATAATTTGTATGGTTATGTTTTAGAACTAAAATCATTTTCTCTAAGTCCTCTATCTTTAGTTTATAATCACTTTCAGACTTTCTAAAATTAGCTTTAAAATGTTTAAGGACTCAAGATCATATCTCATTTCTAAGTTGTAGGGCCTGTATGTGTTAACTTTAGCAATGCATTCAGGGGTACAGAGATGTTCCAATACCTTGGCTTCATCATGATCTACCATCAGTGCTTGGTTTGGAGAAGCATCTTCCACCTGAAAGCTCTATTCAAAGCCTCCTTCTTCAATAGCAACTGCAGCTTGCTGCTTTGGCTTGTCATTCTAGGTAGCTTTGTTAGTGTAGTTTGGTCTGGACTATGCTTGGCCACCATTAGTTCTTGGTGCCTTACACTCCCTGGAAGAGTGACCTATCAAGTTATAGTTGTAACACTTGACTTTGCTTTGGTCCAGTCCAAACTTTCCACTAGCTGCACTACTGGGAAACTTTCTTCATGTCCGCTTGTAGAACTTCTTGGCTTTGTGAGTGAGAAGAGCCATCTTCTGGACTATCTCCATGTACTCCAGATCACCTAGATGGATGCAGTCTAGGTCTTCAAGGGTGAAAATAAAGTTGCCACAACTTTCATCAAAGGACACAAAGGCTTGAGAAGAACTTGTCTGTTGGAATAGACTTCCTTGAGTGTAATTCTCCCTTGGTGTCTTAGGTAAGGTGATGTAAGGACCCTTAGGTGAGTTCTCAGGGTAGCATATGAGATAATGTTAGGGTTCTATTCTATCCTTTTCAACTACATGAAGAGCTGAACCCATTTGATTGTTGGAGTTGCTAGATGAACCTTGCATGTTCATCTCCATGTGGTTGCCACTAAGAATCCCGTACAACTTTTATAGAGTGAGAGTTTTCAGATTCACAGTTCTCTTGATAACCACACAGTAATGTGTCCATTGCCTGGGAAGGAGGACATGAACTTCCTTACAATGTCTCTGTTTTCAAGAGCAACTCCCCCATCCACTAGGGTATATATAATCTCAACAAACCTGAAGTATTGTTGAGTCATGATTTGACCAGCTTTGAAGGTGAAAATTTCAAATTGCTGCTTGAGGAGTTCCTTCTTGTTCTCCTTATTTTCAAAGGAACCCTCATACATCACTTTCAATGCATCCCACATTTGCTTAGCTGTTTTGCATTTATTGAAACCTCTGTACACAGAGTTAGGAAGAGCAGTCTGAAGGGCTGTCATGGCCTTCTGGTCAATCTCTACTCTCTTTCTATCTTTTTCAAAGTAGTCAGCCACAACCTTGGGGATCATACCACCGCCGGTAGCAGAAGAAGTGCTTGGTATGTAAGGTCCCACTTCAACGGACTCCCACATTCTTGAGTCTAGAGACCTGATAAAACCTTCCATTCATTGGCACCGAGTGTCAAAGTCATCAAGAGTGATCAGTGGGGACTTTGTCATGATTCCAGTTTCCATATCAGATTTGGAAATGGCTTCCATTTGATAAGTTAAGTATTTTTGTGAGTGAGGGATCTTAAGATGATGAGATCTTATATCAAGAGCCTGGAAAGCTCTGATACTAAATGCAGGACAAAACAACACAAAGAGGAGTGTTGGTTAAGAATACTCAACTTAATCAGACAGTGAAACTGGTTAACCTCAAGAAATAACACTAAGAACACAAGTAAGTAAGAGACAGAACAAGATAACAAGATAACAAGATACACAAGGAGATAGTTTTCAAGATTGTAGTATATTGCCTTCTCATGTTCTATTAGAAGTGTTACAAAGCATAAAAGAAAATTACAAGTACTTGAGATACATATACTACATCTTACACTCGACCATACTTTGAAGGCCAGCTGGATACAATTGACTAGACACAAAACAAAATCAATTGTAGAGTCAAAAGGCAGATTTCCTTTTGACTAGTGACCATGAAATGCCATATCTCATATCATAATCTATTACAAAAAGGATAAAGTACATGAAGTAGAAAGTTTACATACTCAAGACCTCAATGTACAGTTACTAAAAGTATGGACCTTTTCAGCAACTTGTGAATGTTGGTGACTTTACAGAGTTGCAGTAGAAATGTATCCAACTTTATGTAAAGTACATCAGATAAAGCATGTATGCTAAAAGTCTTCGGAAGAAATCTGTCTTCAAGTGTTGGCTTCGGAGACTTTGTCTCTGAAGCTTCGGAAGACTTCATCTTTGGCTTCAGAAGATATTGGTCTTGGCTTGAGAAGATTTCATACTTAGAATATTTCTGTTGCTTGTCTGACAAGCGTGTCATGACGACACCCGACAACAAGGGGACTTGTGTCGTGTATAGTCAATATTCACGACAACATAGCCATATGCATAACAAGAATAACGATTCACATAATCACATAAGGATGAAATTGTAATGCAAATTCCCACAACCCGGGAACAAGTTTCAAAAGATTGTAATTGTTTACATAGTTCAACATTGTTCAAAATAACTGTTTGTCAAACATGTTTAGTCCAAAAATGCACCCTAGGGTGTCCACTAAGGCAGCACACCTAGAACCTCAGCTAGCTTGATCACCTGAAAAGATATGCTCAAAATGGTCAACAAATTGTTGGTGAGCTCGCAGGTTTAAGTAATAAAAATGTAACTGATGCTGTATATAGTAAATGATATGGAATACCGTGAATACAGTTATATACACAAGTAAAATCACATGACATGAGCTTTGCAACCAAACCTAGCGACGTACACAGAGAAATTGTCGGCGTATATTCACCCAAGACCCGTACCTGGCTATTGTTGGTACTAACTAGTATACCAACACGAGGGTGGGGGTGTCAACCCAGTAGTACTACCAATACCTAACCGTCGGTTCCCACACTGGAATTAAATAGTTGCAAAGATAGAACCACACAGCAGACCCAAGCATGTATCAGATAAGTACTTGTAACACAGTATCACGTTGATTCCTTGTATGAAAATTGTATGTATGTTGTACAGCATAGAAAACGGGCGAGCATACTTTTCCCCCATGTTTGTAAATGTTTGTAAAATAGTATAAGCATAAAAAGGGGCCACGAAACTCACATGTTAAGTGGTAAGTATGAAAGGTCGAGATTTCCAACAGTTGAATGCAATGATCAGTCAACACCTATTGACAGTTATGGTCAAGCATTAATGACAGGTATAAAGCGCATAGTAATGTTTGGTCGGTTCGGGTTGTATCGGTTCGGTCGTGGGTAGCACACACACAAGCGGACACACGCATCATCAGACACACGACGGACCAGACGCTCGACCCACGTTCCATTCGTACGAATCAACCTTCAATCGTGCGAATTAGCTACTTTCGTGCGATTGAACCTTCATTCGTGCGATTGGACTCAGTCGCACCACACAACACACCCATTCGCACGACCCAACCTCCATGCGCACGAATCAACCCTCAATCGTACGAATTAGCTACTTTCGTGCGATTGAACCTTCATTCGTGCGATTGGACTCCAGTCATGCGAAACACGCACAATCGCATACACTCAGTCGGTCACCTGACTCAATCGCACACAATCATTCATACGCATGACTCAATCACATACAGACACCCTGTCGCACGACTCAGTCGCACGACCTGCCTAGTCGCACAACTCAGTCACACGATCGACTTAGACGCATGACTCAGTCGCACGACCCACTCAGTCGCACGGCTCAATCGCATGACAGACCCAGTCACCCGAACTGCAGAATCGCGACTGTGGTCGGGCTGAGCAGCTCCCGAGCTGCTCTAACGCGGGTTTTATACCACGAGGACCTCCAAAAACACTCAACAAACATACACAAACATGAAACACAAGCAGAAAGACCTCACACGCACCCATTCGACCTCATGTGCTCGGATGAACCCGAGCACCCGAAACCCTAGAAATCGCAGCAGTGAAATCGAACCAAAAATGGGTTGAACAAGGTTGCCTAACTGCTAGGAACGCGTACACACGATGATGCCCAAGATTTGGTAGTGAAAACGCGACAAACGTGACGATATTTGGTGCTAAATCGAGAGAAAAAGTGGAGAAAAGGTTGAAGGTGAAGAAGATGAAGATGAGGAGAAATGGCTGGAAATGGGGCTTATATACCCAGCCCAAGTTTGCAAAATTACAAGTTTAGTCCCTGCACTTAACCCTCGAGTTTCCCAAAAATTTGTTTCGGTTGTTTACGATTTTAAAATGTTCGTTATATTACGGTTAAAAGCGTATTTATTGGCATTTGATAGCCTAAAATGGTTTTATTTGTGACAATGGTCGAAATTAAAAATGATATATTTGGTGGTAATGGTGATGAAGTTTATAAAAGTTTATGCTTAACACACGTTCTCGAAGGAAGTACAGGCACAAGGGAAAAATAAGCAGACATGACTCCGTAAAGCAGGAGTTCATGAAGAAAAGGAAGATTAATTAAAATATTTCCATGTTATTTATGTCGTTCGACGGACCTTAAGGTGATGGATGTCATAGTATCCCCCAGTTGAGAGAATTTCGTCCCGGAATTCAGCTGGATTTCGGTCCGAGAGTGTCATCCACGAATAAGTGTGGGTATTTGAGTTTCATTTGATCTTCCCGCTCTCATGTAAACTCTGGCCCTCGTTTCGAATTCCACCTTACGCGAACAATTGGTATTCTACTGCGCTTCAACTGTTTGACCTTACGATCCATGACCTCAATGGGTTCGCCAATAAAATGAAGCTTTTCGTCGATTTTGATATCGTCAATGGGTATGTGAAGTGATTCGTCAGTCAAACACTTCTTGAGGTTCGACACATGGAAGGTATCATGCACACCGTTGAGTTCTTGTGGTAACCTTAATCGGTAAGCCACTGGACCAATTCTTTCTGTAATCTCGAATGGTCCCACGTATCTAGGGGCTAACTTCCCTTTCTTTCCAAACCGAACAACTCCTTTCCAAGGAGAGACTTTGAGTAACACTCGGTCCCCAACGTTGAATTCTAGAGGCTTTCAACGATTGTCGGCGTAGCTCTTTTGGCGATCTCTAGCGGCTTTCAGTCTATCTTTGATGTGGAAGATCTTGTCGGTTGTTTCTTGGATGATCTCTGGGCCTGTTAGCTGACTTTCACCAATCTCGGCCCAACAAACGGGTGATCTACACTTCCTTCCGTACAACGCTTCGAACGGAGCACACCCAATGCGGTGTGGTAGCTGTTATTGTATGAGAATTCAATCAATGGCAAATGAGTATCCCAACTACCACCAAAGTCGATTACACACGCTCTCAGCATGACTTCTAGCGTTTGTATGGTTCGTTCACTTTGGCCATCTGTTTGAGGGTGATAGGCGGTACTCATGTCTAATCGAGTGCCCATTGCTTTCTGTAGTGTTGCCAAAATCGTGAAGTGAATCGGCCGTCACGGTCGGAGATGATTGACACCGGCACTCCGTGTCTTGTCACGACCTCTTTAATGTACAATCTCGCCAACTTGTCCATTTTGTAGTCTTTCGGATTGGCAAGAAGTGTGCTGATTTCGTCATTCGATCCACTATGACCCATATCGAGTCATGCCCGTTGCTTGTTTTAGGGAGTTTGGTTATGAAATCCATGGCTATGTTCTCCTATTTCCACTCGAGGATTTCAGGTTGCTGTAATAATCCCGATGGTTTCTGATGTTCAGCTTTAACTTTCGAGCATGTCAAGCATCTGCTGACGTACGTGGCAATGTCTTTCTTCAGGCCTGGCCACCAGTACAGATCTTTGAGATCGTGGTACATCTTGTCTGCGCCAGGATGAATAGAATATCGTGCTTATGTGCTTCATCCATGACCAGGGTACGTACACCTCCCCACTTGGGTACCCATATACGGTCCACGAAGTACTGTACGCCATCGTCCTTGCACATCAGTTGTTTATCCAACCCTCGGAATTCTTCTCCGCAAGGTTTCTTCTTTCAACGCTTCACTTTGTGCAATTGGATTTGAGCTTTCAAATTTGTTTGAATGGTCAATCCCAAAGCTCGAGCACGTAGTGGTTTCACGCGTTCTTTGCGGCTTAGAGCATCAGCCACCACGTTAGCCTTCCCGGATGATACCGGATTTCACAATCGTAGTCACTAAGAAGCTCTACCCAACGTCGCTGTCGCATATTGAGTTCCTTCTGATCCAGAATATGTTGAAGGCTTTTATGATCTGTGTATACGATGCATTTGGTTCCATACAGGTAATGCCTCCATATTTAAGTGCGAATACTACAGCGCCCAACTCAAGATCATGAGTCGTGTAGTTCTTCTCGTGCACCTTAAGTTGTCGCGAAGCGTAGGCGATCACCTTATCTTTCTGCATTAGTACACATCCCAACCCTTGATGCGAAGCATCACAGTACACCACAAAATCATCAGTTCTGTCCGGGAGGGACAATATCGGTGCATTGCACAACTTATCTTTCAGCGTTTGGAACGCCCGTTCTTGCGCATCTCCCCAATCAAACTTCTTGTCTTTCTGAGTCAGCAATGTCAACGGTTGAGCGATCTTTGAAAAGTTGCAATGAAACGACGATAGTATCCGGCCAATCCTAAGAACTGTCGTATCTCTGAAGGTGTCTGGGGTGTATCCCATTCTTTACCGCTTCGATCTTGCCGGGATCTACATGAATCCCGTCTTTGTTAACCACATGACCCAAAAACTTCACCTCTCGCAGCCAGAACTCACACTTCGAGAACTTGGCGAAAAGTTTCTCTTCTCTTAACAGTTCCAGTATTGCCCGAAGGTGTTCTTCATGGTCCTCCTTCGATCGAGAGTAGATAAGTATGTCGTCGATGAATACGATCACAAACTTATCCAAGTAAGGTTTGCACACTCGATTCATCAAGTCCATGAACACAGCTGGTGCGTTAGTCAATCCAAACGGCATGACCAAGAACTCATAGTGCCCATAACGAGTTCTAAATGCTGTCTTCGGTATGTCCTCCTCAAAAACTCTTAGTTGGTGATATCCAGACCGAAGGTCGATCTTGGAAAAATACGAAGCTCCTTGTAACTGATCAAACAGGTCGTCGATCCTGGGGAGGGGTACCGATTCTTCACAGTTAATTTGTTCAACTCACGGTAGTCGATGCACATACGGAACGACCCATCCTTCTTCTTGACGAATAACACTGGTGCTCCCCAAGGCGAGTGACTCGGCCGAATAAAACCCTTCTCCAGTAGTTCCTGTAACTGACTAGATAATTCTTGCATTTCAGACGGTGCCAACCGATACGGTGTCTTTGCTACCGGTGTAGCTCCAGGAACCAAATCAATACGAAATTCCACTTGTCGTGGAGGAGGCAAACCAGACAAGTCATCTGGGAATACATCTGGGTAATCCCGCACTATAGGGATATCTGTCAATTCGTTTCTCCTCCTTCTTTTACCACATGAGCCAGAAAGGAGTAGCACTGTTTTCGTAAACTCCGACGTGCTTTCATGCAGGAAATAAGCTTTAAGTTTCTCCCCGGTCTTTCTCCTTGAATTCTGAGTACTCCCCCGTCCGACATAGGGATTCGCACTACCTTGTCTCGACAGACAATCTCGGCCCGTGTTTCGACAACAATCCATTCCCACAATCACATCGAAACTTCCTAGCTCAAAGGGTATCAAGTCTATATCGAAGGTGGGTCCTCTAATATTATTGAGCACTTTTAATAATTTCATCGCCTGAACAATCCTACCGTTGGCCATTTCTACAGAGTAGCTAGTTTCTAGCCTACTAGGGCTCAAATCAAGCAATTGCACAAACTCAGAAGATATAAAGCTATTGTCTGCTCCAGTATCAAACAGTATAGATGCAAAGTTATTATTGAGTAAGTGCGTACCCGTGACAACATTCGGGTCCTGGCGAGCATCGTTGGCTCCAATGACGAATGCACGTCCCCGAGCTGTATTCCCTGATTGGTCGGGCCTTGATTTCCAGCTATAGCCATCACTTGCTGCTGTTGTTTCCTTGTTGACCCGGTGCCCGATTCAGCCTGGGGCACATGTTTCGGTAATGATCGAGACTTCCACACTCATAACAAGCCCTTGCATTCCCGGCGGGGTTAACCGCGTTGACCGGTGCAACCATATTCGGCGTTGTTCTGCAGTCTCTTGCAAGATGCCCCGGGCGTCTACAATTCGCGCACACCCGGCACTGCGTTCCTGGGGGATGATGATAATTGCACTTGTCACATTTGGGGTGCGGACCCACATACTCTCGCCTGCCCTGCGTCACTGCCACAAAGTTTCTGGTTGTCTTGGCTCTTTTATCAAACTTCCCGGCACTCGACCGGCTCGTTTCCCAAAATCCTTTCTCTTTTCTGCTCCTCTACCCAAAACTCCGTTCTCACCATTTCGTCAGTCAAGCGCCAGCCTTTAGAATCGCGCTCTGATAGTAGGAGGAGCGGTAGCGGTACCATTGCCCGGATTTGAGGCGCAAGTCCCCAAATGTACCTCTCTATCCTTTTTGATTCCGGGGTGACTAGATGTGGAACCAACTTGCTAACTCATGAAAACGGTCGGTGTAAGCTGCGTGCCCAGCCCCCACCATGGCATGATTCCAGAACTCATGCTCAAGTTTTTGCATCTCATTGAGAGGACAGTACTCCTCGGTGATTAGGGCCTTGAACTCATCCCACGACATTTGCATCGCAGATTCTCTTCCCCTAGCCTGAATCTGAGTGTTCCACCATGTCAGTGCCTTGCCCTGGAGTGAGCAAGTGGCGTACTTAATTCTTTGGCTGTCGAGGCATTCGCTGATGTCAATCACGACTCCATCTTTTCAAGCCATCTGGTCAGAGCTATGGCTCCACCTTTGCCATCAAACTCTCGTGGTTTACAAGCCACGAATTCCTTGTACGAACATCCCCGTAGTATTCACAACCCCGGTCTCATTAACAATTCCAGTTTCGTTACGGCTGTACCACCATTTCCGGTCTCCTGATTGCTTTCATTCCCAGTCGGGTTACCGTTATCCTCATTTTCATTGCCACCGTCCCCATGGGGGTGAGAATTCTGAAGAGCATCGCTCACTTGGGCCACGATAGTAGGAATCGGTGCGGCCAACTGTTGAGCGATCAGGGCTGCCACATCAGTGTTCCCTGTTCCTTGATTGTTACTGGTAGGAGCATCACTTGTTCTTGGGGTTCTTCCCCTGCCTCTGCCTCTGCCTCTGCTCTTGGGGTTTCAATTCCGCTACTATTACTGCGAGTAGACCTTCGAGGCGGCATGTTCTATTCATAAAAGAGATAACATGTAAGCTTTAGTCACCATATGATACACAAGTATTCCGTTTATCAAGTTCCAATGTTCATGTTCCGATCGGTCAAGATCACCATGCAGCCCATTTCAAGCATATTCTCGGTATACCGTGATGTTTATATATGTTCCCCGCAGCGTTCCCACCACACCCACGATGTACCGAGAATGATGCCCGATCCGGTTACATGACATCCGACTCTCCTTTACATCATATCCATAATAATCCATCAAGTCAACTGAGAGCCCAAGCATGTAAACATATAGTCTGGTGGAGGTTGCCTATCTCGCATCCTTAAAGGACACAGACATAGCCTCCTGGGGCGGTCTCAGTATCCAAGGTTAAGCGCAGTATATGATCTGTGAAGATCTCTCGGGTCCTAATGCCCGAATTAGGTTATGATAACTTGGCGTGCAGAGGAACGGAAGATCTAATAGAGCATCCATAAAAGAGTGAGCACAAGGCTCTCTCATAGGGTGGAAAGATCATAGAACAGATAGATAACAAAAAGTAATGAGGAACACGTATGAGATACAAATGCACACAACCCTAGCATGCAATCTACATGAAGGTTCCTAGGTTATAGTCTAGGTCAAGCGTATTGCCTAATTCTCTATAACCAATGGCTCTGATACCAGTCTGTCACACCCCCGCTAAGAGCGGAAACACGGGGTTGCGACGAGACGGGAATCGTCATAACACATGGTAAGCGATGGAGATGCAATAATAAAATGATGACAAGCGTGTCAGGACGACACCCGACAACAAGGGGACTTGTGTCGTGTATAGTCAATATTCACGACAACATAGCCATATGCATAACAAGAATAACGATTCACATAATCACATAAGGATGAAATTGTAATGCAAATTCCCACAACCCGGGAACAAGTTTCAAAAGATTGTAATTGTTTACATAGTTCAACATTGTTCAAAATAACTGTTTGTCAAACATGTTTAGTCCAAAAATGCATCCTAGGGTCTCCACTAAGGCAGCACACCTAGAACCTCAGCTAGCTTGATCACCTGAAAAGATATGCTCAAAATGGTCAACAAATTGTTGGTGAGCTCGCAGGTTTAAGTAATAAAATGTAAGTGATGCTGTATATAGTAAATGATATGGAATACCGTGAATACAGTTATATACACAAGTAAAATCACATGACATGACTTTGCAACCAAACCTAGCGACGTACACAAAGAAATTGTCGGCGTATATTCACCCAAGACCCGTACCTGGCTATTGTTGGTACTAACTAGTATACCAACACGAGGGTGGGGGTGTCAACCTAGTAGTACTACCAATACCTAACCGTCGGTTCCCACACTGGAATTAAATAGTTGCAAAGATAGAACCACACAGCAGACCCAAGCATGTATCAGATAAGTACTTGTAACACAGTATCACGTTGATTCCTTGTATGAAAATTGTATGTATGTTGTACAGCATAGAAAACGGACGAGCATACTTTTCCCCCATGTTTGTAAATGTTTGTAAAATAGTATAAGCATAAAATGGGGCCACGAAACTCACATGTTAAGTGGTAAGTATGAAAGGTCGAGATTTCCAACAGTTGAATGCAATGATCAGTCAAACACCTATTGACAGTTATGGTCAAGCATTAATGACAGGTATAAAGCGCATAGTAATGTTTGGTCGGTTCGGGTTGTATCGGTTCGGTCGTGGGTAGCACACACAACAAGCGGACACACGCATCATCAGACACACGACGGGACCAGACGCTCGACCCACGTTCCATTCGTACGAATCAACCTTCAATCATGCGAATTAGCTACTTTCGTGCGATTGAACCTTCATTCGTGCGATTGGACTCAGTCGCACCACACAACACTCCCATTCGCACGACCCAACCTCCATGCGCACGAATCAACCTCAATCGTACGAATTAGCTACTTTCGTGCGATTGAACCTTCATTCGTGCGATTGGACTCCAGTCGTGCGAAACACACACAATCGCATACACTCAGTCGGTCACCTGACTCAATCGCACACAATCCTTCATACGCATGACTCAATCGCATACAGACACCCTGTCGCACGACTCAGTCGCACGACCTGCCTAGTCGCACAACTCAGTCGCACGATCTACTTAGACGCATGACTCAGTCGCACGACCCACTCAGTCGCACGGCTCAATCGCATGACAGACCCAGTCGCCCGAACTGCAGAATCGCGACTGTGGTCGGGCTGAGCAGCCCCCGAGCTGCTCTAACGTGGGTTTTATACCACGAGGACTTCCAGAAACACTCAACAAACATACACAAACATGAAACACAAGTAGAAAGACCTCACACGCACCCACTCGACCTCATGTGCTCGGATGAACCCGAGCACCCGAAACCCTAGAAATCGCAGCAGTGAAATCGAACCAAAAACGGGTTGAACAAGGTTGTCTACCTGCTAGGAACGTGTACACACGATGATGCCCAAGATTTGGTAGTGAAAACGCGACAAACGTGACGATTTTTGGTGCTAAATCGAGAGAAAAAGTGGAGAAAAGGTTGAAGGTGAAGAAGATGGAGATGAGGAGAAATTGCTGGAAATGGGGCTTATATACCTAGCCCAAGTTTGCAAAATTACAAGTTTAGTCCCTGCACTTAACCCTCGAGTTTTCCAAAAATTTGTTTCGGTTGTTTACGATTTTAAAATGTTCGTTATATTACTGTTAAAAGCGTTTTATTGGCATTTGATAGCCTAAAATGGTTTTATTTGTGACAATGGTCGAAATTAAAAATGATATATTTGGTGGTAATGGTGATGAAGTTTATAAAAGTTTATGCTTAACACACGTTCTTGAAGGAAGTACAGGCACTAGGGAAAATAAGAAGACATGACTCCGTAAAGCAGGAGTTCATGAAGAAAAGGAAGATTAATTAAAATATTCCATGTTATTTATGTCGTTCGACGGACCTTAAGGTGACGGATGTCACAGTATCCCCCAGTTGAGAGAATTTCGTCCGGAATTCAGCTGGAGTTCGGTCCGAGAGTGTCATCCACGAATAAGTGTGGGTATTTGAGTTTCATTTGATCTCCCACTCCCATGTAAACTCTGGCCCTCATTTCGAAATACTGTACGCCATCGTCCTTGCACATCAGTTGTTTATCAAACCCTCGGAATTCTTCTCCCGCAAGGTTTTCTTCTTTCAACGCTTCACTTTGTGCAATTTGGATTTGAGATTTCAAATTTGTTTGAATGGTCAATCCCAAAGCTCGAGCACGTAGTGGTTTCACGCGTTCGTTGCGGCTTAGAGCATCAGCCACCACGTTAGCCTTCCCCGGATGATACCGGATTTCACAATCGTAGTCACTAAGAAGCTCTACCCAACGTCGTTGTCGCATATTGAGTTCCTTCTGATCCAGAATATGTTGAAGGCTTTTATGATCTGTGTATACGATGCATTTGGTTCCATACAGGTAATGCCTCCATATTTTAAGTGCGAATACTACAGCGCCCAACTCAAGATCATGAGTCGTGTAGTTCTTCTCGTGCACCTTAAGTTGTCGCGAAGCGTAGGCGATCACCTTATCTTTCTGCATTAGTGAAGGGTCAGAGTCTGACCTAACCTCCTCTCGGTCATAGTGAAGGCTCTAGTCCTCACCCTCTGTTCTCCTTCCTCGTACCAGAGCTTCCTCCGATCTTCTTCGTTCCCGAACCTTCCGCTCTCGGCTTCTTGCAATCTCTGCTCATGTGGCCAATTCCTCCACAATTGTAACATCTCACAGTTCCACATTCTCTAGCCACATGACCAGGCTTCCCACACTTGAAGCAAGTGTTTGGTCCCCTTTTGCATTCTCCCGAGTGCTCCATCCCACATTTACCACATCTGTTCGTCCCCGCACCAGGTGTGACCATACGGCGGTCATCCCCCCGGGTGTGCTTATTATTCATCGAGTCACCACTCCGTCCAGTTGTCTTTCCCTTCCAGTTTCGGTCTCCATCACCTTTCTCTCCGTCTTCAGCCACCACCACCACCATACTTCTTTCATCATACAACCTCCCTGCCAAATCAACTGCCGACCTAAACGTGCTTGGTCGGGCAGCGATCATGTGCCTACGGATGTCCGCCGGCAATCCCTGAATATACCTCTTGACCTTTCGCGAAAGAGGTGTCACCTGATCCGGCACCAGACGTGCCATCTCATTGAACTTCATGGTGTACTGTTGATGTGTCAGGGTTCCGGCCTCCAGTTGCAAGAATTACCTTTCAACTTTATCCATCTCACGATGAGGACAAAATTCCTTAATTACCAGCTTCTTCAACTCCGGCCATCTCATCCTACCAATAGCTCTACTACCCTCGGCTTGGACTATATTGTCCCACCAGCATAGAGCCGAGACCACAAAAGAATGGGCAGCAAACTTCATCTTCTGATCCTCCCGGCACTCGCTGATACTCAATACAGCTTCCATCTCTCTCACCCATTGGTGGGCGGTAGCAGCAATGTCGTTTCCATCAAAGTTGGGGGCTTTCATTGTTGAAACGCCCTATAATTACAGCCTCGTGCAGCCTCTGGCGCAGGCTCTTCCTCTTCGTCCTCTTCGTCATCGAAGAAAACCGTTTCGGTCTCGGGTCGTCTTCTATCGCCCGAAGATCTACCCCCTTCCTGTCTCTCCTCGTCTTTAACAGCCTTCATAGCTTCGGTCACCACAGACGGTAGGATCGTTTGCATAACCTGATGCACTTCCTCCTTGACTGCCACTCTCATTGAGGCTCTCTGATTAGCATTCTTATCATCGCCCTCCTGATGAGGGGTCTCGGGTTCCTCATGGGCTGCTTCTTCAACTCTAGACCTTCTTCTTGTGACCCGTGGTTCAGCACCACGTCCACCACTGCCTCCACCTCGTGAAGCTTTCGAAGATCTGCCGCCAACCATCTTCTAACACACTATAAGATTCAAACGCTAACGTTATCATTCAAGGTAATAACTCAGTTATGTCAAGTATAGTAAGTCCCTAATTACAGTGGCCAGTTGTGATTAGCCACTTACTTTACTCTTCATACCCCAAGCATTTCCTATCCCGACTACATCAGTATCTAAATCTACACATAAGCACACAAGCCACATACATGCGCACATAATGCCGGTTAACATTAACTTACATAAAACATTTACGTAAAACCTTTACCTGTAGGCACGTAACTACTAGGACTGGCATCCCTTTTCCTTTTAGTCCCATTCTCAGTTTAAGATTAGGTTTTTCAAAATACTTACCCAATTCACTTAAACTTTTGCTCTGATACCAACTTCAAAGGCCCCGTTCCCGGGACGCTTACAGCTGGTGGTTCATCGCACTTAAAACATTATAAAATGTACATTAATTTTGTAGAGGAATTTAAAAAATTCATTAATAACCAAAACATGTCATTTACAACATTGATTTTCATCTCAAAATACATGACATGTCAAAATACGGATGCCAGCCTCAAAATACTCCCAGTAGCTTATGCATCCATGCCTGCAACTCCTCAGAATCAACATATACCTGCCAACTATCATGCATACAAAAGTCAACGACGCTGAGTGAGTTCTAGTTTTATAATAAAATACTTTACTTTCATTAAACCGTTCTTTCCAAACATACAATACTATACAACCGTTTGTGATCATGCATCATATGTACATACAAATAATATCATTATTATCTTCCATTACGGTCATTAACTTTGTTCATTCAACGTATTACATTATCGTTCACTTCTCTTTCTAGATCCAGTTAGTCTTTACCCTCTTAGTGGCACTCAGCCACGATTACTGAGGTCGAATGACGGGGATCCCGTTCTATATTTTATTACGATAATTCATTAACGTTCGTTACATACATAGCACACGTTCGCACATTTCATACTTTTATTATCATTCATTTCTCATCTAGATCCTATCAAGCTTTACCCTCCTCATGGCACTCAGCCATGATTACTGAGGTCGAATGACAAGGATCCCGTTCATTCATCATCACACTTAGTTCAAATCGCACCTTCACATCATCGTACCCGAAGTACATATCGCACGGATCGCACACATAAGGAAACCAGAATCGCACGCTATCTCATGGGTTAGCCAAGATCGCACGCTATAAAAACCACATGAGGCAGCCAAAACCGCACGCTACCCTTGTGCCGTTCATCGCACATATCGCACCATCGCATCATTGTACCCAAGTACATATCGAATGGATCGCACACATAAGGAAGCCAGAATCGCATGCTATCTCATGGGTTACCCAAGATCGCACGCTATAAAAACCACATGAGGCAGCCAAAATCGCACGCTACCCGTATTCCATCCATCGCACATATCGCACCAATCGCACCATCAGAGTGGTCACGAAGACCGACTCCCCCTGTGTGTGAGAACTCTCGAGGTTTAGCCAGAATCGCACGCCATCCCATGGGTTAGCCAAGACCGCACGCTATAAAAACCACATGATGCAGCCAAAATCGCACGCTACATAACACACAGTAAATACCACATCGCACGTATCGGAGCAGTTACCAAAACTGAACTCCCACTGTGTCTATGTCCCCTTATGAGTAAGCCAAGATCGCACGCTATGATACACACACAGTTGAGCTAACGACCCTCAGTGAGTCGTGAACCTCCTTTCTTTCTTTCGCAAGCCATCCTTTCTCTCATTCATTCGTTTATGCTCGCAATCATTCGTTACGTTCCTCTTTTCATTATCTTCCACTTTACGTTACATAATACTTTCATTACATTCATTAACGTTGAATGCAAAGCCAAAGGAAGACATACATACATAATAAGGAACATAAACAAAACATAGACATACATCATCACCAATACAGACACATCATACATGCATAACACACATCAAACATAAGCCATATCATAACCAGACCTATCTCCCTATTTTACCCCTTAAAAACCACTTAGAAAACCTTAAGTCCAAAGTGGGCGCATGGGTCCTTCCAGGCGCATGAGCGTAAAAATTCTACGTATAAAACGGTCTGGGCGCATGGGCACTATTTGGGCGTTTCTGCCCTTTTCAGGCGCATCACCAACACTTAGCCATTTCAAACACTTTGGGCGCACGAGCACTGCTTAGGCGCATGGCCAATACTTAGCCGTTTCAATCTCTGGGACGTATGGGCACTATTTAGGCGCATGGTCCATACTTAGCCTTTTCTTTACTTGGGCGCATGGGCACTATTTAGGGGCATGGCCAACCCTTGGGCGCATGGCCAACACTTAGACGCATGGGCCAACATGCTGGGTGCATGGGCCACTATTTAGGCGCATGACCCCCCTTGGGCGCATGGCGAACACTTAAGCGTCTGGCCACTCATGTTGGACGCATGGGCAACTGTTTAGGTGCATGAACCACTGTTCATGTTCATCAGACATTCTGAAATCTTTTCTAAGCTACCAATTTTACCCGATTATTAATCTAAGCATACCCAAACACAGATCTATCATACTAAGGCCATCTAAGCATGCTATACATCATCTCTAACCCATAATCAACACTATAACATGCATACATACATACAACATTCGTACATAAAGCTGTAAATCCACAGTTTTACTTGAAAACATCACTTGGTATGTATAATAGCCCCAAATCAGTTAAAAATCAATAAAAGAGGGGTTCTAGAAACTCACCTTTAGCCGCTTTTGAGCAACACTCTTCCCGTTCAAGACCCACTTCGATTCAGCTCTCTGAATCCCGAAAGTAAACTCTAAACAACCGGAACTTCGGTCAAGAACTCAATACTAAACTGAAACCGAGCTCAAACAAGAGAAGACTTACCTTTCTCAGCTTCTTCTTCCTCTTTCTCTCTCTATAACCGAGAGTCTATCTCTCTCTCTTATTCTTTTCAGCCGTGAGAAAGAAAATGGTAAAGGAAGAATGGGCACCCATGCCCTTAAATCCTAAAAATAATAAAAATGTACTTTGTACACTTTATCCCCCTCTATTTGTGCACAATTTCCATTCTTTTTATTTACTTTTCTTTTCTATCGTTCAAGTAGAAATTTCAGGGTGTTACATGGATTGATTTATGTGTAGAGAGCTCAACTATCATCAAGACATGCAAGCAAGAACACATACTCAACTTATTACCTTAAACATATGTGTAATCAGAGCTCATGTTATTAAAATGAATAGAGAATGATCATGGATAACCATTTGATCAGCTATAACTATTCATTGAATAGATTGTGCACATTGGCGTCTTTTGCATCAAAAAGAATATCCAGGTCTGTAATGGCTTACAACAGAGGATATCTCAGCACTTCAGGTCTATGATGACTCATAACAAAGAAGTGAAATGATGCTTGTAACAGATCTCATGATTAATTACATCACCATGAGGTGTGAGTGGTGTTACTCAAAAAACAGTCAATCTGATAGTCAAAACATCTCAATAGTACTCAGATGGATACATATTTAGTGTAATCACAAGAATTTACTGTTTTAGTATAATAGCATGATAGTGTCTACACATCATCTCTGATAATGTCAGACTTTATTAATGAGTGAATATGCAACTGATCTCACTAATGTACTATCATTTCTCACATATTGCAAAACAAATTCTTTTAAAAAACAATGAACTGACAATAGAAAAAGACTCTATTTTTGGATTTTGTTATATATGCTTTTGTATTTGGCTTTTCTAAGAAATGAAAAACACACACATACAAAAGAAAAATAGCCAATTAACATTGAGAGTATCACTTATGATAGTCTTTTGATTTAGGGAGTTCAGATATGATTAATAAGACCAATTGATTCTACTAAGTACTCAAACCATCCTGGTAGGAAGGCTTTAGTAAATAGATCTGCAAACTGTTTTTCTATTGTATTTTGAATGAAAATAATCAACCTTTTTCAGAGTTATCTCTGAGAAAATGATATCGAATTTCGATATGTTTTGTTTTTGAATATTGAACAGGCTTAGCTGTAATGAACATAGCTGCAGTGTTATCAATGTAAATAGGTGTTTTAAGAAAATTGAACCGATAATCCAGTAGTTGATTTTGCAACCAGAGGATTTGAGAACATCCTGCTGATGCAGTAATGTACTCAGCTTCTGCAGTTGAAACAGAGACATTTGTTTGTTTCTTACATTGCCAAGAGACTAATCTGGGACCAAGAAATTGACATCCACCTGAAGTAGATTTTCTATCTTGACAACAACCACCATAATTACTATTTGTATATCCATGTAATTCAAACTTACCCTCGTAAGGATACCAAAGCCCTAAGGCTGGTTTACCTTTGAGATACCTGAATATTCTTTTGACAGCAATTAAATGTGATTCTTTCTTGTCTGATTGATACCTGGCACAGACACAAACAACATACATAATGTCTGGTCTAGATGCAGTAAGATACATCAAAGAACCAATCATTGATGTGTATAACGTTTGTTCAATAGATTTTCCTTTTGGATCAGGTTCAATCTTGGTGTTAACATCTGATGGCGTTCGTATGGACTGATAGTCTTGCAACTTAAATTTCATCAAGAGCTTGTCAACAAACTTCTCTTGACTGATGAAAATTCCATCATCAGTTTGCTTGACTTGAAGTCCAAGAAAGAACTTAATCTTTCCCATAGAACTCATTCGGAACGAGATTTCATGATTTCTTCAAATTCATTGCACAATTTTGAACTGGTAGAACCAAATATGATATGATCAATATACACTTGTACACATAAAAGATCATCATTCTCCTTTTTTATCAATAAAGTTGGATTAAGTTCCCTCTTATGTATCCATGTTGGATTAAGTGTTGTGATAATGTCTCATACCAAATTCTAGGGGCTTGATGAAGTCCATATAAAGCTTTGCTCATCTTATACACTCGATGTGGAAATTTTGCATCCTCAAAGCCGGAGGTTGCTTCACAAACACATCATTAGTGATAGGACCATACAAAATTGCACCATTTACGTCCATTTGATACACCTTAAATTTCATGAATGAAGCATAAGCCAGGAAAACTCGAATGGATTCAAGTCTTGCAACTGGTGCAAACACTTCGTCATAATCTATCCTTTCTTCGTATGTGTATCCTTATGCAACAAGTCTTGTTTGTTCCTTATTACTATACCACGATAATGAGTCTTACTTTTAAACAACCATTTTGTGCCTATGGCATTTTCTCTTTAGGTAAATCCACTAAATTCCACACTTCTTGTTTGCGAAATTGATGTAATTCTTCTTGCATAGCTTCTATCCAACCATTGTCCTTTAATGCTTCGGTAACATTTTTAGGAACAATTTGAGAAAGAAAACAAGAGTATAAGCACAAGTTTGCTTGTTCTGATTTACTCCTTGTTGTTCTCTCATTCATGGACCAATAATCTGAGAAATTGGATGATTCTTGTGAATACGAGATGTTGAAATCTCATCATATTGAACATTAACATCCAGATTTGTTTGGTTTAAGTTGGAGAGCTGATGTAACAAATTAGAAGAATGTGGATTGAAGTTTGGAACTTGAGTCGGTGAGTTAATAAAGTAATCAAAGGTACCAGTATCAACTACATCACCAGAGATGGATGATGTTCCAGACTCAGGTTGCACGAAATTATTACCATCATTAGGAACAGGTTGTGATCCTTCCTGATCAAATGAGACTGAATGATTTGAAGATGAATTAGCATGATCATTGTCATTGAATCGAATTGTTGAATCCTTGACAAATGATAAAAATGGTTAGTCTGAGCTAGAATCATCTGGGTCATCAGAATCTGAGTCCTCATTGAAAGATCCAAGATCTCCTATAGAGTTCTTCTTACTTGTAAAATCAAAACAATTTGAGTGATTAAACAAGTTAGATTGAAGAGAGTTTGATAATGAATCTAAATCAAATAACCATGCAGGACCATTTGAAACTGATGGAAAAGAATTTTCCGGAAATTTAACATTGAATGTGTCAAGAATTATATTTGTCCTAGAGTTGTACACTCGATAGGCTTTTGAAACAGATGAGTATCCAACAAAAAATCCATTATCAGATTTTGCATCAAATTTTCCTAACTGATCATTTAAATTAAGAATCATAACAGGACAACCAAATGATTTTAGAAAATTTAAGTTTGGTTTCCTGCCAAACATTAACTCATAAGAAGTTTTCATTTTATCTTTCACAATTAAGGTTTTGTTCTGAACAAAATACGCAGTTGATATAGCTTCATCCCAAAAAGTTATAGGAATCTTTGCATCAGCTAACATAGAACGAGCAGCTTCAATCAATGTTCTGTTCTTCCTTTCAGCAACTCCATTTTGTTGAGGAGTTCTGGGAGCAGTGAACTGATAAGCTATCCCTTTCTGTGCACAAAACATTTCAATGTTAGCATTTTTGAATTCCATTCCATTATTACTTCTTACTATTTATACTTTATTTTCTAATTGATTTTCAACTTTAATGACAAATTCTTTTAGTAATTCAGTCATTTCAGATTTAGCATACAAAAAAAAACCCATGAAAACCTTGTATAGTCATCAATGATAACTAAACAATATGATTTTCATCCAATACTCTTGACATTTGTTGGTCCAAAAAGGTCCATATGTAACAATTGAAGAGGTTTGTAAGTTGAGTTTCTGATTTTGGTCTTATAAGACACGCTGTGTTGTTTTCCCTTTAAACATGCCGAGCAGTGATCAGTCGTTGCAAACTTCTTAGATGGAAGTCCAATAACATGATTTCCTCATACAAGCTTGTTCATATTCTTGAAATTTCAATGTCCGACGCATCTATGCCAAAGATGCCTTTCATCATTTGATGCTTTAGCAATTAGGCAAGTTGTTTCGGTTGAAGGATCAACTTAAGACATATCTACTTTGTATACATCTCTGTCCCTTTCAGCTTTAACATTTACCCACTCTTTGCTTATCTGAAAACTTGGCTTCAAAACATAACAGAATGAATCATAAAAAACAACAGAATATGATTTATCACAAATTTGGGATACACTTAAAAGATTAAAGTTCAACTGTGAGCAAAAGTTGACTTTATCAAAGCTTATTATCCCATTTGATACTGTTCCTTCTCTAGTTAGTTTTCCACCAACATCACCACCAAAGGTGACATGTGTTCCATCGTTTTACTTAAAGTCTTGTAACAAGCAGGATTGCCTGTCATATGCCGGCTACACCCACTATCCACATACCATGTATTGAGTGGTCTTCTTGGGCGTACCTGCACAACAAGAAAATTAAGTTGATATATCCACCCAAGCCAAGATGGTCTTGGGTTTTCCAAATTTATCAACAACGGTAAATTGTTTGTAATGAAGATTATTCAAATCAGGTTTATTCTTGATGAATTTACCAATCTTGTTTTGGAAATTGTTTGAGTTATTTTTGAAAGCATTCATACCATTTGATTGATCAATTTTTGACACGTATTGATGACTAACATTTTTATTAGTCATTCTTACCAATCTTTGTATGAATTGTTCTTGCACATTTTTAGATCTCACATAATGGTCCTTTTGAAAAGATCTCAAACCTAAAGAAGGTTGATTATGAAATCCATCAGTTTGATTTCACATAAATTGAGGATTAACATAACCTTTGCTCAAGTTTGAGTTTGCAAATCCTTCAGAATTTGATCTCTTTCTAAAGTAACAATCAACAGTATTGTGAGTCTTCTCATCACAATAAGTACAGTATTTGTTAAAATAACAATCTTCTATAGAATGATTTCTCATGTCACATATGTGACAGAGTTTGTTGAAATAGCACTCAGTAGTATTGTGATTTTTCATATCATATATTTCACAGTACTTTTGTGGAGTTTAAAACAATTGTTTGTTAACTTTTGACATTGACACTTTGTTTGATTCATTATTATATTTTCTTGTCAAATAGTTAAACTGTTGTTTTTCATGTTTCATATTTTGATGTTGTGTCATATTGTTTTTCATGAGTTTAACATGAACTTCCTTCTTGAATTTCTTATGAACAAATTGTTTGGATACAGCGGAAGTCTTAGAATCTGAACTTGATTTCAGATCAAAGTGTGATTTGTTCATAGAATTCACCTTGTTATTTTGAAGAGAATTCATATTTAACAAACCTGCTCACACAAATTTTATTAGTTTAAGTTTTGTTGTCTGATTTGTTGCTTTGATCAACTTTTCTGAACTTTTGTTTTGTTCAGATTTGATTTTTGATGATTTATTTCTTCTCCTTTGATTCTTTGATTTAGAAGAACTTGGTTTACTTTCAGATTGAACATCATCAAAAGAAGATTCCTTTTCAGATTGAACTTGTTTTAGATTACAAGTGTTTGAATCTTATGATGTTCCATGTTGTTTGTCATTGCTTTGAACTTTCACTTCTTCTAAAACAGAATAAATTTAATCAGAAGTGTTTTGTTTTGTTTGTTTAGGTTCATATAATTTTATTTTGATTGGATGACCATTTTTAATCTTTTCTTGATCATTTTCAACAAACACTTTTATATTTTCCTTTTCTTCTTCATAATTCTTGTTTTTGACCTGAAAAACTTTAGGTTTAGCTTTGTTCTCAGGAGAATGATCATGTGTATTGAAATTCTCTGGTAGAGTGTTTGTGATAGATTCAGGCATAGGTTCATGAGTGAAGCCTAATCCTGCTTTCTGTTTATCTTTCCTCTCACTTACCAGTTTTTCTACAATCATTTTTGAACTCTTAACTTTAGCAAGATCCATTTCAGTAGCAGCATGTGCTATCTTCTCCTGTTCAAGATTTTTAGTCATCTATTCCAATTGTTTAGAAACATTTTCTAATTCTTTTAGAGTTTTGTTCCATGAAGTTTGAAGAGAGATAATCTTTTGGTCTGTTGTTTTATGATCAACTTTTAATTTGTTATGCATTGATTCTTCTTGTTTGAGTTTGTCACAGATTTTATATGAATATATACTATAGTATTCAACATGTTCAAAGCATAATTTTGTGCATAGTTTTTCTCTCACTTTAGATGGTATTTAAGGAATTTTGAAGATGAGGTTTTAGATTTTGAAGATGAAATGTCAACCTTTGGTTGATCAGACTGTGCCATTAGAGCTATTTCATCTGTATCCTCCATAGGATCTGATTTGTCACTCCAATCATAGTCATCTTCATCATTTTCACCTTCCACCTTTGGATCATTAATTTCTGACCAGTCTTCTTCCTGAATTTCTGTAACAAGAGTTAAACTTGATGTTAAATCATTAGTAAATTGATCAGAATATGCACTCCAATCATAACCATCTTTAATATTGACTACAAGGGCTTTCTTGGTTTCATGAGATGATTTTGTTTCATCTTTAAGATGAGGCATAGGAAGACTTTGATAAGGCTTTTGATAAGTCTTCTGAGCTTGTTGAAACCTTTGATTGCTTGATTGAGCACTTCCTCCATTATTTCTTGGAGCTTTGTGCTCTCTTGAGAAATGGCCATAGTTGTTACAGTTAAAACACCTAGATTTTGACTTGTCAAATCCATCAGTCTTGTTAGCACTTGGCTTGTACTTCCTGTTCACATATGAGTGTTTTTGTGTCCTGTAAGCAATCATCACCATTTACTAGTTTAAGTCCATTTCTTCCACATCTTCACGATCCATTTCAAATAAATCCTACAAAACAAGATCTAATTGAGTTAAATGTCTACATTGATATGCTTGAAAACTAGCCATAAATACAGTAAATGTAGTTTTAGACTCTTTATCCTCTAATAGGATGTTTATCACATCTTTAACTTTGCTAGTTTAGCAGAGTTAGATGAAGAAGTCTCTGATTGAACATTTGATGTTTGAGACTGACATTTAGGAGGAGATTGAGAAAGAGATTGTGTTGTGTAAGCAGTGGCACTAGTAAATGATGAGTCAGTGAAAAATCTTGCTCCGACAAATAAATCTCCTTCTTCTTCTTTAACTTTCTCACTTTTTGCCATGAAAGCATTTTCAACTGTGTTTACTGGAGAAGCAACAAACTGACACTAAGACAATGATGCTGCTCCATCATTGTTCCTAGAGCTTTCATCAATCTCTACTAACTCAATCTTGGCAATAAGTAGATCTAGATCCATAGGGAACTTCTCAGTATGCTTTATTAAGGTTACTGTTTGTTTCCATGATGAGGGTAAAGCATTGAGTAGTCTAAGATTTAGATCTTCAAGGTCAGGCTTAATACCAGCTGTTGACATCTCAGTAGTAAGTTGAACAAATCTGTTCATCATCTGGTTTATAGTTTCTCCAGACAAATGTTGAAACAGTTCTAATTGCCTTTTCAACTTTTGTTTCTTGAGATTTTGAATCTCCTTTCCACCTTCACATATAGTCTATAAGGCTTTATACATGGTATATCCAGTTTGATATCCATCAAGACTTGCAAGAACTTCCAGAGATATTCCTTTACACATCAAGGAGTATGCTCTGACATCATTTTTACTCTTCTCAAATCATCTCCTTGAAGACCATCTTCAGGATAGGGTTCCTGAGAGTCTTTAGTGTATACCAACCCTCAGTCAGGTCCATCCGTGATTTGGGATGAATGGTCCTTCTTCTATGGATTTCCAAAGATCAGTGTCAATGTAATTTAAGTGATGTTTCAACCTAAGAGACCAATTTTTGAAATCAGCTCTGTTTTTAAGTTTTGGAACTCTATTTTCAGAATCTTCTGATTTCACCATTTTATATTTTTGTTGTTTTTCTTATATTTTGAATTAAGAAAAGGAATGTAAAAGTGTGTGAAATTTTTTTTTATTTTTTATTTTAAAAAAAATTCTAAGTCAAGGTTGATACGCCTAAACAGTATTAAAACGCCCCAACAGTTGATGCGCCTAAGTTGAGAGTTGTCTAAGGGAATGCCTTATAAAAATTTTCCAAAACGGCCAAAATTGATGTGTCTGAACAGTAGTAAAACACCTAAACAGTTCTCATGCACATACACAGTTGTGATGCGCCTACATAGTTATCAAACGTCTAAACAGTCCAAGCTCTCCTCAACAATGATGATACGTCTGGACTGTCCAACAATGGTCAAACGTCTTAACTGAAAATGTCTATTCATGCGGCTGAACAGTTATCAAACGCCTAACACTTAGACAATTTTTCAGCAAACTTCAACCCTGATGCGCCATATTCATCATGTTCATATGAATGTAACAGACTCAAATCTTCTGAAAATCTTCAAAAGTTGATGAATTTGATTGAAACTTTACATTAGATGAGTTTTATGCCGATAATCATTCTTCTGAAATCAATTTCTATCGATATCAACAAAAAATCAATTAATTTGCAAATTTCATTTCGAAAAAGCAATGAACTTTTCAAACACTAATTCACCAAATTATCTCAAATTTGATGAATTCAACTGCTAATTGTGGTTCAAAACATGTTTCTGATGATGAAACACATCTGAATTCCACAAGTTTTCATTTGAATTGTCTATCAATCACAGATGCAGTAAGCTTCTTTGAGTTTCAAAGTTCGACAAACTTCAAAAATCACTCAAATAACAGCTACCAATAGCTCTGATACCAATTGATAGGATCAATTGAGCTAATCTGTGATGATATATGAACACAATTCAAAGAAAACACATACAATGAAATCGAATTCAAATTAGATATTAACAAATTCACAGTTTCATTAATATCAAGCAAATGACAATTACAAGTAATGAGCAGTAGTTCGTTCTCTCTCTTTCCCTTACTAACTAATAGTCTAAGCTATTAATAATGAAACACAAAGGAACTAACAATTACAAAAA
Organism: Flaveria trinervia; assembly: GCA_025506515.1. Classification (NCBI taxonomy): domain Eukaryota; kingdom Viridiplantae; phylum Streptophyta; class Magnoliopsida; order Asterales; family Asteraceae; genus Flaveria; species Flaveria trinervia. Next base: position 80,526,784 of record CM046444.1, on the reverse strand, counting down.
TAGTCCCTATACTATTACAAATATCAGAATGACACATAAAGACAACATGTTAATCTTTCTAGAGTCCTAACAATGCCTGAGAACAATGCACTCATGCTCAGTGAACAGCATGTTATGACTCTGATCACAAAACTGTGATACACTCAAAGATTGTATCCAAGATCCTTGACAAAGGTTACCTTCTCAATGCTGAGCTTATCATTTGTGGCCTTGCCCCTTCTAGAAATGTAAGCTCCTTCATCTCCTCCAAAGGCAACTGGCCCTCCATCAATTCTTTCAAAGTTTTGGAGTAGTGATCTATTGCCTATCATGTGCCTAGAATAGCCACTATCAATAATCCAAATGATTAGTTACATTTGGAAACCCAAGCCTTATTGGTGTTGGGCTTATCAAAAGAAGTAGAGGCAATGAAACAGTGATAGATCCTATTGTTGTGCTTTGAGGATCTTTTGTTGTTATTGATGGAGAACCTTCAGTCACTTGGTATTTCTTTGACTTCCACATCACCTTTGGAAGTTTGGACTTGACCTTTAATGCTTTGGATGCTTTTGTGGCTTCGGAAGTTTTGATGACTGTACCTTCGGAAGATTCTGCTAGTACTACAGCAGACTTTAGTGCTTTGGAAGTATTCCTTTCTTCCGAGACCAAATTTTCTTCCGAAGGCAATTTTCCACTTTCTTTCGTCTTCACTTTGGGGCTTCCGAAGGAAAATTTTTTTCCTTCCAAAGCTGAATCCTTCTTGGAGCTCTTGGAAGTTTCATTCTTGATTATATGAAGAGTACCTCTTGGATTATATGGACAATCCTTAGCAAGGTGAGAAGGACACTCACAAATAACACATTCCATCTTCTTCTTTCTAAGAGCATTCTTTTGATTACAAGACTGACTTTGATCACATCCCTTCTCAACTTTTATCTTTGCAAGTGCTGAGATAGTCCTTTTGGGCTGTGAACTATTCTTGGAGTTGGATGGTTCAGGATGTGTAGTAGTGGTACACAACACATCAGCCTTCTTCTTGATGCTAAGATGATTTGAACATGAACTAGAACTCTTGGTAGAACAGTTTAGGTTCATGTCTTCAGTCTTAACCACTTCAAATCCTACAGAGATGAAGACTTGTTTCTGTGCAGTATTAAAGGTGGCCTTGATCTCTTGAGCCGTTTTGGACTTTTTTTGGCTTTTCTAATCAAGTTCTTTTTTCTTGACTTGGTCATCCCAACAACTTTTCTCTCCTTAGAGGGATGGTGACCCTTCTTAGAATGCCCTTCCTCACTCTTTTCAGAGCCATTTTCCACTATCTTGTCTTCATCGTCTTCAGTCACATGATCTATGAGGGGAAGCTCATCTTCACAAGTTCCACACCTAGGAGATCTTATAGATAAGATTGTGTATGGAAGAGGTATCTCATAAGATCCCAGTCGCTGCTTATCTCGATAACAAACTTTTGCATACAAGGATGAGGATATTATGTTCTTGAAGGTCTCTTCTTCAAGAACACATTTTTCTGCCCTGCCTTTGCTAATCACAAGCTCAGCTTGGCATTTAATTAACTTAGTAATGGGGTCTTTGATCTAAGTCCTATAGTTTGTATGCTCATGTTATGAGTTGAAATGGTTTTCTTTAAGTCCTCTATCTTTAGTTTATAATCATTTTCAGGTCTTTTGAAGTCAGCTTATATGATATATAAGGACTCATGATCAGATCTTATTTCTAAGTTATAGAACCTGTATCTATTGACTTTGCCAATGCATTCAGGAGCACAAAGATGTTCCAATACCTTGGCTTCATCATGTTCTGCCATGAATGCTTGGTTTGGAGATGCATCTTCTACCTGAAAGCTCTAGTCACAGCCTCCTTCTTCAACACCAACTACAGGTTACTATTTTGGCTTCTCATTCTAGGGGGCTTTCTCGGTGTAGTTTGGTCTGGTTTGTGCTTGCCCACCATTTGCCCTTGGTACTTACACGCCCTTGTAAAGCGTCCTATCTTGTTACAGTTGTAACATTTTACTTTGCTTTTATCTAGTCCAAACTTTCCACTGCCTGCATTGCTTGGAAACTTTCTCCCTCTCCTCTTGTAGAACTTCTTGGCTTTGTGAATGAGAAGAGTCATGTGCTGGACTATTTCCATGTACTCTAGATCATTTGGATGGATACCGTCCAAATCTTCAAGAGTGAAAAGAAAGTTGCCTGATGTTTCATCAGCTGAGGCAAAGGCATGAGAAGAGCTTGTCTCTTGGAAATGACTTCCTTGAGTGTAGCTTTCCCTTGGAGTCTCTGGGAAGTTGATAATTGGGCCCTTTTGTGAGTGGTTAGGGTAACATATAAGATTATGTTATGGTTCAATGCTATCCCTTTTAACCACATGGAGGGCTAAACTTAGTTGATTGTTGAATTTACCAGATGAGTTTTCCATGTTCATCTCTATCTGGTAGCCACTAATAATACCATACAACTCTGTAAGAGTAAGAGTCTTAAGGTTCTCAGTTCTTTTGATAACAACACAGTAATGTATCCATTGTCTAAGAAGAGAGGACATAAACTTCCTTACAATGTCCTTGTTCTCAAGATTTACTCCAACATCCATTAGAGTGTCCACAATCTCAACATACCTGAAGTATTGTTGAGTCATGGTTTCACCCACCTTGAAGGTAAAGTTTTCAAATTGCTGCTTTAGGAGATCCTTCTTATTCTCCTTTGGATCTGTAGACCCCTCATACATCAACTTTAATGCTTCCCATAGTTGTTAGGCGGTTTTGCACTTCTCGAAGCCTCTATAGATGGGGTTTGGAAGAGCAGTTTGAAGCGCTATCATGGCTTTCTGATCAATCTCTATTCTTTTCCTGTCTTTTATAGAGTAATCACCATAGCTTTAGGAATCATACCACCACCAGTAGCAGAAGTGGTGCTTGGTATGTAAGGTCCTTCAACAACAGAGTCCCACATCTTGGAGTCTTGAGACTTGATGAAGCCTTTCATTCTTTGACACCAAGTATATAAGTCTTTAGGAGTGATCAGTGGAGACTTTTTCATAGTTCCAATTTCCATATCAGCTTTGGTAATAGCTGCCATTTGAGTTGTTAAGTTGTAACACCCGAATATTTATTATTTTGAAGATGGTGAAGAAAAAAAAAAGTCCAAAAGTCGAGGGACCAAACTCGCCAACGAAAGAAAGTCGGGTGAGGGGGAGTATATAAGGAAGAGGCAGCCCTTACCCTCTCCCCCACACTCACAAATCAGTCAAAGAAAGGGGAGAAGAGAGAAAGAAGAGAAAAAGAGGAAAAGTGCCGGTTCGGGTTGGTTCGGGTCGCCAAAATCGTCGTGAAGCAAGCCAAATCGAATCTCTTGTCGTTGTGCTCGTTTATGTGAGTTCTAGAACCCCACTTTTACTTGTTTTCAAACGATTTTGGGGCTGGAAAGCATAAAAACCCGTTTTTGTATGTGTATGTGTTTGACCCATTTGGGTGTGATGTGTGTGATGCGTTTCGTGTATGTTTCCGGGCGTGTCTGTGCTTGTATGGTGTTATGGTATGCATTCCTAAGGTTTAGGATGGTCGATTTAGGCTTAAAATGGGTTTAGATGAGTTTGGAGGCCGAAAACCCTCGGCTGCGGTCGGGATGACCAGCATTCTGCATCAGTTAGGCTAGGCGACCGACTGGAGGCCGAATGGAGGCCATACGGCTGATTAGGGTGCGATTGGGGTCCATTCGCACGATTGAAGGTCCATTCGTACGATTGAAAGGCCAGTCGCATGGAGGTCATGCGACTGAAGGTCCAGTCGCATAAGTGCTCATCCACATTAATCCTATTCGCATGAGGTCCATCCGCATTGTCCATTCGCACAAGTGGATGTTTATTCGCCTAAATGTTCATCCGCTTGAGTTCAATCGCATGATGTTCAGTCGCATGGAGGCCATGCGACTGAAGGGTGTCCATATGCCCGAATAGGGCTGTTGTACCCGAAGAAGGTACAGATTGACTTCTGACTTTCGGGGGAAAGTGCAGATGTAAGTCTTGACGTAAAGGTCCCCATAAGAGCATGCAAGATGACGCTTGAGGCCTTAGAAAGCATGTTGGGCATGATGATGATGATGTTGCAAGTTTATGCACGTTATGTATGTATGGTGTTGCCCTGTATGATAATGATGACTGTGTGTGTTATGTTCCTTATTATGATGTATGTTTATCTTTCCCATAACTTTACGTGTTATGATGAGGAATGAACGAAGTATTATGTAACGTAAAGTGGAAGATAATGAAAGAGGAACATGATAATGATTGCATGCATTAATGAACGAATGAAACGTCTTGCACGCATCGGATAACGGGTCCTTCTTTGTGATTGACCCTAATGTAGAACCTCTACCGCTCACCCCTAGTACTATGGCATACGTTTAGCTGTTCATTTATTGACTTCGGCCCAGTAGCTAAGACTGATGGTTACTCCTAGTACCGTGGCATACGTTAGCTGTTCATTTATTGACTTTGGCCCGGTAGCTACGACTAACCGGGGTGTAGCACATGGTATTGGTACGGATGATGTCCGATGCGCAAGTAAAGTCATAAAGAACGAATGAACGAAGAATGAATGAAGAAGATAATAATGATATTATCTATGTGTACGTACGATGTGTGATCATGTAAAAGTAATGAAAGTTTTATATGAAAGTAAAGTATGTTTTGTAATAAAACTAGAACTCACTCAGCAACGCTGACTTTTATATGTTTTCCAGTTGGCAGGTAATGTTTGCTGAGGATGGCACACCGTGAAGCTACTCAGCTCTTTTGGGATGGCATTCTTTTGATTAATGTTTTTGCATTGTAATGCGAACAAGCTATTTTGTAATGAATGTTGTATTAACTTGCAAAAGCATTTACATGGAAATGAAAGATTGTTTTAGTTTTCCGCTGCGATTTATGAAATACAAATGCAATTATACGTTTTATGTGCGATGAGAACCAGCTGTAAGCGTCCCGGGAACGGGGCCTTACAAGTTGGTATCAGAGCCAAAGTTTAAGTGAAACGGGTTAACTTCAAAATAAACCTAATCTTAAACTGAGAATGGGATGGAAAGGGAATGGGATGCCCATCTGAGTAGCTACGTGCCATCAGGTATTTTCGTAAAGTTAACCGGTTTTATGTGCGCATGGTATGTGTTATGTGTTGTATGTAGATTTAAATACTCATGTAGTCAGGACAGGTAATACTTCGGGTATGAAGAGTAAAGTAAGTGGCTAATCACAACTGGCCACTGTAATTAGGGACTTACTATACTTGACATAAACTGAGTTGTTTCCTTGAATGATCGTGTTGGTGTTTGAATCTTTCAGTGTGCGTGTGATGGCCGGAGGTAGATCTTTGAAAACTTCTAGGGGTGGAGGTCACGGTGCTGAACCGCGACCCAAGAGAGGGAGACCTAGAGTTGAGAGGGTGGTTCATGAAGAACCAGAGACCCCCCATCCGGAGGGTGGCGACGAAAGCGCCAATCTGAGAGCCTCAGTAAAGGAGACTGTTGTAGAAGAAGTCCATCAGGTCATGCAGACAATCTTATAATCTGTGGTGACTGAAGTTATTAAGGCTGTACGAGAAGGGGAAAGAAAAGAAAGAAACAGATCCTCTTGAGAACGGGAACACCCAGAGCCTGAAACGGTCCTGTCTGATGATGAAGAGGAAGAAGAAGAGCCGGTGCCAGAGGCAGTGCGAGGATGTAACTACAGGGCATTTATGAGATGCAATCCCCCTACTTTTGACGGTAATGGCAATGTTACCGCTGCTCACCGATGGGTGAGAGAGATGGAGGCCGTTCTTGACATCAGCGAGTGTCGGGAAGATCAGAAGGTGAAGTTTGCCACTCATTCATTTGTGGACTCGGCACTATGTTGGTGGGACAACATTGTCCAAGTAGAGGGTAATCGGACAATCGGGAGAATAAAAGGGCCTGAGTTGAAGAAGATGGTGATTGAGGAGTTCTGTCCTCACAGGGAAATGGATAAGTTGGAAAGGGAGTTTTTGCAGTTGGAGGCTGGGACCATGACACACCAGTAGTATACCACCAAGTTTAATGAAATGGCACGACTCGTGCCTGATCAGGTGACGCCTCTGTCTCGGAAAATAAAGAGGTATATTCAGGGTTTACCGGTGGATGTTCGCCGGCATATGATCGCCGCCCGGCCAAGCACGTTTAGGTCGGCGGTTGATTTGGCAGGGAGGCTGTATGTCAAGCGGGAGGTGGTGGTGACTGAAGCGACTACGAAGGGTGGTGGTGATCGGAACTGGAATGGGATGAGGTTTGGTCGGGGTGATGCCTCGACGGGTAACAAAAAGGCACGGGTGGATGATCGCCTCGTGGCCACATCGGGAGTGGGATCAAGGTGGTGTGGTAAGTGTGGAAAGGAGCATGCGGGAGAATGTAGGCTGGGTTTGAACGTGTGCTTCAAGTGTGGGAAGACAGGGCATATGGCGAAGGATTGCCTGTCGGGCAAATGTTTTAACTGTGGGGAAACTGGTCATATGAGCAGAGATTGTAAGAAGCCAGGACTGAGGGTTCAGGGGTGAGGAAGACGGGAAGTGAAGGACCGAGGGTGAGCGCCAGGGCATTCACTATGACACAGGAGGAAGCTAGGACAGACCCTGATGTCGTGTCCGGTACGTTCTCGTGAACCAAACCTTAGCTTCTGTGCTATTTGATTCTGGTGCTAGTAGGAGTTTTATTTCTGCTACTTTCTGTGCTAAGCTGCCTACTAGTAGTAGACGTGTTGATGCGCCCTTTGAGGTAGAAACTACCATAGGTAAGTCTACCAGGATTTCTGAGATGATAGAGAATTGTGATGTGGAACTTGAGGGTCATAAGTTTCCTGTTAGACCGTTTGTGATGACCTTGGGTGGTTTCGATTTGGTTCTTGGGATGGATTGGTTGGCGGACTTCAAGGCGAACATTATGTGTCGCAAGAAGATGATTCGGTTGGCAGCGCCTGACGGAAGTTTGGTAACGGTTTATGGTGATCGAGTCACGACGATCCCGAAGGTGATCTCAATGGCAGTAGCGGGAAATTGTATGAGGCATGGATGTAGCGCCTACTTGGCTTATGTAAGGATGTAGATGCACCAACACCACAACTGTCTGATGTACCGGTTGTGTGTGACTTTCCAGACGTGCTCCCGAAGACTTACCAGGAGTACCACCTGATAGAGAGATTGAATTTCAGATTGATCTAATACCGGGTGCCCAACCCGTTGCCAGGGCACCATATCGGTTAGCTCCGACGGAGATGAAAGAGTTGATGGAACAGTTGCAAGAGTTGCTTGATAAGGGGTTCATTAGACCGAGTATCTCTACTTGGGGTGCTCCGGTCCTGTTTGTAAACAAGAAGGATGGTAGTATGAGGATGTGCATTGATTATCGTGAACTGAATAAATTCACGGTGAAGAACCGCTACCCCTTACCGAGAATAGATGATTTGTTCGATCAGCATCAGGGGGCCAGTTGGTTTTCAAGAATAGATCTCCGGTCTGGCTATCATCAGTTGAAGGTGAAGGAACAAGATATCCCTAAAACAGCTTTCCGCACGCGTTATGATCATTATGAGTTTCTGTAATGTCCTTTGGTTTGACCAACGCGCCAGCTGCTTTTATGGATCTGATGAACCGTGTGTGTCGGCCTATGTTGGATAAATCACTGATTGTGTTTATTCATGATATCCTGATTTATTCGAAGAGCGAGATTGAGCATGCCGGTCACATTCGAGAGGTTCTAGAGACATTGAGAAGGGAGAAATTGTATGCTAAATTCTCCAAGTGCGCATTTTGGTTGCGCGAAGTTCAATTTTTGGGTCATGTGGTGAATCCTGACAAGATAATGGTGGACCCGGCGAAAGTGGAGGCGGTTATGCAGTGGAAGTCACCAAGGACGCCAACTGAGATCCGTAGCTTCTGGGTTTGGCGGGCTACTATAGAAGATTCATCCAATACTTCTCTAAGATTGCTTCTCCACTAACTAAGTTGACCCGAAAGGATGTGAAGTTTGTATGGGGTCAAGCTCAAGAGAAGGCGTTCGAAGAGCTGAAGGCAAGACTGACTCAAGCTCCAGTCCTGTCCTTACCCGATGGAAGTCAAGATCAAGTGGTTTATTCTGATGCTTCCTACTCGAGGTTGGGGTGCGTGTTAATGCAAAGAGGAAAGGTTATAGCCTATGCATCTCGACAGTTAAAGGTTCATGAGGTCAATTATCCTACTCATGACTTGGAGCTAGCAGCCGTAGTCTTTGCGTTAAAGATTTGGAGGCACTATCTCTACGGGACGAAGTGCACCATATTCACTGACCACAAGAGTCTGAAGTACTTCTTCGAGCAAAAAGACCTGAACATGAGGCAGAGGCGATGGTTGGAGCTTATAAAGGATTATGATTGCGAGATCCATTACCATCCGGGCAAAGCTAATGTGGTGGCGGATGACCTTAGCCGAAAGGAAAGGCCCGAACTGATTCGGGTGAAAGCTTATCAACTAATCATGACCTCTGATGTGATGAAGCAAATCAAGGAGTTTCAAGATAAGGCATTGAAAGAAGATCACCTTAACTCGGAAAGAATGAGAGGTCTGGTTGGGGAATTGGGTGAAAACACACTCGGTGTTAGAACTCGATTCGCTCGTGTGTGGATTCCTCGTTTTGGGGTTCTACGGGTGAAGATAATGGATGAAGCCCACAAGACTCGATACTCCATTCATCCTGGTGCCACGAAAATGTACCATGACATGAAGAAAGACTATTGGTGGCCGGGTGTGAAGCGTGATGTGGTGGAGTATGTGAGTAAGTGCCTTACTTATTTACAGGTGAAGCCGAGCACCAAAAGCCATATGGGAAGATCCAACCTTTGGATATACCAGAATGGAAGTGGGAGCACATCACCATGGATTTCATTACAAAGCTGCCGCGTACCCCGAAAGGGTATGATGCCATATGGGTGATAGTTGATCGTTTGACGAAGAGTGCTCACTTTCTACCGATCCGCGAGACGTATTCATCTGAGAGGTTGGCTGATCTGTTTATCAAGGAAATTGTAACTCGTCATGGTGTGCCGGTGTCTATTGTGTCCGATCGCGACACTCGGTTTACATCTAAATTTTCGAAGAATTCCACGACGCTATGGGGACGAGGTTACATACTAGCACGGCTTATCATCCCCAACCGATGGTCAGTCAGAAAGAACCATTCAGACACTGGAAGACATGCTCCGGCCTGTGTGATCGATTTTGGTGGAAGTTGGGATGACCACTTACCGTTAGCTGAATTCTCATACAACAACAGCTATCATGCCAGCATTGGTATGCCACCATATGAGATGCTATACGGTAGGAGATGCAGAACACCCGTTTGTTGGGGTGATATTGGGCAGAAGGAATTAGGGAGCATCGAGGTAATCGAGGCTACGACAGAGAAGCTTGAAAAGATTAAAGGCTTCATGAAGTCAGCCAAAGATAGACAAAAGTCGTATGCCGATAAGCGACGTAGGCCAATTGAGTTCCAGGTGGGTGACCGGGTTATGTTGAAGGTCTCACCTTGGAAGGGTATTATCAGATTCAGAAAGCGGGGCAAGTTGAGCCCAAGATATATAGGCCATTTCCGAATCATTGCTCGAGTAGGGGAGGTGACCTATAGATTGGAGTTGCCAGATGAGTTAAGTGGGATTCACCCGACATTCCATGTATCTCATCTGAGAAAGTGTATAGCTAATGAAGACATGATTGTTCCACTGGAGGACATTGAAATAGATGAAAGGCTCAATTATGTGGAGCAACCAGTGGCAATCATCGATCGTAAAGAAAAGAGGCTGCGAAATAAAGTGGTTCCTCTTGTGCGTGTACAGTGGAAGCACAGGAAGAGATCCGAGTCAACGTGGGAGACTGAGGAAGAAATGAGACAACATTACCCACGTTTGTTCGATGAATAACAGGTTTCGGGGACGAAACCTATTTAAGGGGGGTGGACTTGTAACACCCGAATATTTATTAGTTCGAAGCCGGTGAAGAAAGAAAAGAAAATAAAGTCCAAAAGTCGAGGGACCAAACTCGCCAATGAAAGAAAGTCGGGTGAGGGGGAGTATATAAGGGAGAGGGCAGCCCTTACCCTCTCCCCCACACTCACAAATCAGCCAAAGAAAGTGGAGAAGAGAGAAAGAAGAGAAAAAGAGGAAAAGTGCCGGTTCGGGTTGGTTCGGGTCGCCAAAATCGTCGTGAAGCAAGCCAAATCGAATCTCTTGTCGTTGTGCTCGTTTATGTGAGTTCTAGAACCCCACTTTTACTGTTTTCAAACGATTTTGGGGCTGGAAAGCATAAAAACCCGTTTTTGTATGTGTATGTGTTTGACCCATTGGGTGTGATGTGTGTGATGCGTTTCGTGTATGTTTCCAGGCGTGTGTGTGCTTGTATGGTGTTATGGTATGCATTCCTAAGGTTTAGGATGGTCGATTTAGGCTTAAAATGGGTTTAGATGACTTTGGAGGCCAAAAACCCTCGGCTGTAGTCGGGATGACCTGCATTCTGCATTAGTTAGGGCTAGGCGACCGACTGGAGGCCGAATGGAGGCCAAACGGCCGATTAGGGTGCGATTGGGGTCCATTCGCACGATTGAAGGTCCATTCACATGATTGAAAGGCCAGTCGCTTGGAGGTCATGCGTCTGAAGGTCCAGTCACATAAGTGCTCATCCGTATTAATCCTATTCGCATGAGGTCCATCCGCATTGTCCATTCGCACAAGTGGATGTTTATTCGCCTAAATGTTCATCCGCTTGAGTTCAATCGCATGATGTTCAGTCGCATGGAGGCCATGGGACTGAAGGGTGTCCATACACCCGAATAGGGTTGTTGTACCCAAAGAAGGTACATATTGACTTCTGACTTTCGGGGGAAAGTGCAGATGTAAGTTTTGACGTAAAGGTCCCCATAAGAGCATGTAAGATGACGCTTGAGGCCTTAGAAAGCATGTTGGGCATGATGATGATGATTTGCAAGTTATGCACGTTATGTATGTATGGTGTTGCCCTGTATGATAATGATGACTGTGTGTGTTATGTTCCTTATTATGATGTATGTTTATCTTTCCCATAACTTTACGTGTTATAATGAGGAATGAACGAAGTACTATGTAACGTAAAGTGGAAGATAATAAAAGAGGAACATGATAATGATTGCATGCATTAATGAACGAATGAAACGTCTTGCACGCATCGGATAACGGGTCCTTCTTTGTGATTGACCCTTAATGTAGAACCTCTACCGCTCACCCCTAGTACTCTGGCATACGTTTAGCTGTTCATTTATTGACTTCGGCCAGTAGCTAAGACTGATGGTTACTCCTAGTACCGTGGCATACATTTAGCTGTTCATTTATTGACTTCGGCCCGGTAGCTACGACTAACCGGGGTGTAGCACATGGTATTGGTACGGATGATGTCCGATGCGCAAATAAAGTCATAAAGAACGAATGAACGAATAAATGAATGAAGAAGATAATAATGATATTATCTATGTGTACGTACGATGTGTGATCATGTAAAAGTAATGAATGGTTTTATATGAAAGTAAAGTATGTTTTGTAATAAAACTAGAACTCACTCAACAACGCTGACTTTTTATATGTTTTCTAGTTGGCAGGTAATGCTTGCTGAGGATGGCACACCGTGAAGCTACTCAGCTCTTTTGGGCTGGCATTCTTTTGATTAATGTTTTTGCATTGTAATGCGAACAAGCTATTTTGTAATGAATGTTGTATTAACTTGCAAAAGCATTTTCATGGAAATGAAAGATTGTTTTAGTTTTCCGTTGCGATTTATGAAATACAAATGCAATTATACGTTTTATGTGCGATGAGAACCCAGCTGTAAGCGTCCCGGGAACGGGGCCTTACATAAGTATTTTGTGTATGTGTGAGGGATCTTAAGATGGTGAGATCTTATAATAAGAGCCTGAAATGCTTTGATACCAAATACAAAACTAGTGAGGGTATGCACTTAAAACACAACAACACAATGAGGAGAGTTGCTTAGAACACTTAACAGATCAAATAGGGAACTAGTTAATGTTTATTAAAAGATGCTAAGAACACAAGTAAAGATGAGACAGAACAAGGTAGCAAACACAAGACAAGTAATTGGTTTTCAAGAAGGTTGTATATTGCTTCTCAAGTTCTATTTTAAAGGTAACTTAGCAATACTAAAAGATACAAGTACTTGAGATACATATACTACATCCTACAATCGGCCATACTTTGAAAGATAGCTAGAGACAATTGACTAGACAACTACAAAATCAAATGTAGAGTGAAAAGGTAGATTTGCCTTTTGACTAGTGACTATGACATGCCATAGCTCACATCCTAATATATTACAAAAAGGATAAAAGTACATAAAGTAGAAAGCACAGACTTAAGACCCCAATGTACAGTTACCAAAAGCATGGACCTTTTAACCAACTTATGTAAGTTAGTGACTTTACAGAGTTACAGCGGAAAGGGGTCCAACTTTATGTCAAAGGTACATTAGATAAAGCATGGGTTCAAAAGTCTTCGAAAGAAATATGTCTTCAAGTGTTGGCTTCAGAAGACTTTGTCTTTGAAGCTTAGGAAGACTTCAATTTTGGCTTCGGAAGATATTTGTCTTGGCTTCGAAAGATTTCACACATAGAGTATCTTCTAAGGCAGAGTGTGAAACTATGAATTCAAGGATAGCAATCAGGAATTATCAGTGTTAGTTCACGTCAAGTCACGTTTGCGGAATCAATGTTAACTTGGTTCCATTCTTTGTATTAATTTCAAAATCAATAATATTAATGAATAGGATGAACGCAATGAATTGAACACAATTAATGATTAGACAAATAGTTAATTTAAATGTATTTCATTAAAATATGTTAATGATTACAATTGAATAAACAATGAGTGAATGTATGATATTGATTTGAGTGTTTGATGATGTGATGACTACTAGGGTTTTGATTTGTGTGATTTGATTTGATGTTTGGTGGTTGTAATGTTGCTTGGATGTTTGTTGTCTTAGCCGTCTACTTGATGTGAAACCTAGGATCCATATATAGGCACGTGTGTTTCTGTTAAGGAAACACCAGGAGTCTTGTTCTTCCGAGGGTACATTTTTCTACCAAAGCAATCTTGTTCTTTTGAAGCAATCTTGTTCTTCCGAAGCAAACTTGTTTTTCCGATGCAATCTTGTTCTTCCATCCTCAGATCTGGTTGTTCATCCGGAAAAGATATTTGGATGTATTTTACTTGTAAGAAACATATCTACGAAAGAACAAAATGTTCATACTTAGATGTTTCTTACACTTGGTGAATTTTTACCAATTATAATGTTTTACCTGCAAAAATACATAAATCAACACACATATATGGGTTAACCTATACATTTAAGGCATACATAATAACGAATTACAAGTATTCATTACAAATATTAATTCAAGTTCTAAGCCTATACAAAATGGACTAGATCTATAGATCCTAGACCTAACAATACTCCCCCTTAGGCTTAGACACTTGTAATCAGCTCTTCAAAACTAAATGTTCTTTCAATCTTGCCACCATCCTTTTGCTGAAGTATGATACTGCATCCTTTTGGTCGTCGTACTTGTACTTGATCTCCATTCTGCATATCCTTTGTAGAGTCTTACAACTTAGTCCTAAAATTTCTTCTTTAGTTGTAAGAGTTTCTACAACACTTTGGTTGTGAACTATTTCTAGCTCATCTTCTTCTGAGATTCTAAGTTCTCATACTTCTTTAATGTTAGGTCCTTTCAACATCCCAACGTTATACCTTCTTCCTTTGTATGCTTTTGCATGTAGTTTATCCACAACTTGAATCTTGTGCACATATAACCATACATCATTCTGAGCTCGTTCATCAGACAACTTAGGGAAGAATTTGTCATGCAAGTATGAAGTGTAGCTGGAGTGGGGCAGCTTGATCTCCACTAGATCAATATTCTAGTTTTCTCTACTCTATTTCCTTCCGCATTTCTCAAAAGTACCAATTCTTTGGTCTTCTTAACATATCCCTATTCTATTATGGGATATGTATATTGATTCTTATCAAATCTTTTAACATCGGCTGACTTCCTACTTTGACATCCAACCCTCTTTAAGAACTCATCATCCACCATTGTAGAGGAGTTGGATTTTGATCTTTTCATCCTTTGTGACCTTCTCCTGTGCTCATTGTCTTCTCTCTTGGCTTCTTTAAGCACATTATCTCTTTATTTTGTCTTTAACTTTTCCACAGACAGAGAAAAATCTCTTCCCCTTGAATGAATTGGATAGCTAGACATGATTAAGCTTTGTAGATCTTTAATATCTCTCTCAGGAATACTCAGTAATGTTTCTACATCATGGAAGTATTGGATTCTTCCAGATGTTCTTTTAATGATTGCACAACCCCAGTCTGGATCATATTTCCAGGCCATAATCAATGTTTCTTCCACATAACTGGGAGTTGTGATAGGATCATATTGCTCTATCAGTATAGATTTTCGCTCAGTAATCTCTCTAACAGTTGTGCCTAGAGGCCACACTTTTCCAGGGATAACTGCCATAGGCTCTCTTATTAGCTTATCTATCCCTTTGTGCTGATCTTTAGATACAACGGTTATAAAATCTGCTGGGAGTTTGCTTTGTTGCTCAGCAGCAGAATTTAGAGCTTTACTTCTGAATCTCACCCCTCTGTCAAGCTCCACAGCCATGACATGCTCCATCATTCTCCTTACCTCACCAATTGATCTTTCCTTGAGGTCATAGCCTTTGTAGTTGTGACCCTGTAACCAGCAAATCATATAGTGTTTTGAGAGCTTAGTTGTATCACAAAGACCTAGATCTTTCTTTATTTTCTGAATGGCTTGAAAAGTTATGAATGCTTCATAGTCACAATTTGGAATTATGAATCTGGCAAGCTCAAACTCTTTTAGCATATCCTTCATCTCAGTCAGATTCATCCTTTTAACCATGTCATATGGAAACCCATGGTTGATCAGGGTCATAAACATAGTTGATTCAGGCCTCTCTTTTATTATGTCTTTTGTCGTTAGAAGATCATCAGCCTTTGGTTCTTCTTGTTCTTTGTTAGAATCCTCTTCAATCAGCTCTTTCCATTAAGCATCACTCTCAGCTTCATCAGCATTAACTGGGTTTGATGTTGAAACACTCACTAAAGCAGTGTGCTCTAAAGATGTATGCCTTGATCCTTTAGGTGAATCGTCAACATTGATTACCTGTTTCTTTGTAGAGCCTAAGTACTTTCTCTTCTTGGAATATTGAATCAGTTGCTTAGAGGATGCTGCAAGTTCTTTTGGTTGTAGTGATGTAGTGGCAGACTTAGATTCCAGGACACTTATTTTCATCTTCAGCTCCTCAACCTCTTCATTCTTTCTTTGTACCTCAGCATGTTGTTCTTTAATAGTGTTGTTAGCTTGGTTGCTCTTCAACATAAGCTTTTCTATTTTAGCCTTTTGATTTTCAATAGATTCCTTTTGTTCTTCAATAAGATTCAGCTGAGCATCAATGACTTCATTGTTCCATTGAGCATCTTCTCTTAATCTTCTGATGATTGCTTTTTGCCCATGAGCTGAACATCCTTTTCTTTTACACTCCCTTTAAGCTCTTGAATTCTTTTCTTTCTACAGTTAGACTTTATCACAAGCTTGTTGTATTCAGCCACTAGATAGCTTTTGCTTACTAGGATGTCCTCATCACCTCATTTTCATCACAGGCAATCACTTCCTCATACTTTTCTTCTTCTGCCCTTTCTTTTTGTTGATCAGTAATTTCATCTTTATGATCTTTAGTATGAGCCACAGTTGCTGAACTAGAGCATTCCTCTTTTGCTTGAACAGGTTCATCTTGATGAGTTTGTTGTTGCTACTAATTGATAATGACTAGTGAAGCTGGTTCAGTATCATTTGAATGGATAAGAGATTCAGTCTTGGATAATAATAATTTCATAGTACTCGCTTGAGAGACTAAGACTGGTTCCCCTGTGTGAAAGCTCTTAGTGGATTGCTTTTCTGTAATTAGAGAGATAGGTTCTGTGTGCTGGCTAGCTGTTGATTGAAGAGTAAGAGGAGAGATTGCCTGAGTGTCTTAACTAGATGAGGGAGATTGTTGAGTCTGAATAGAGAGAATGGGTGAAATGGGCCGAGTGTTTTGACTTGTAAGTGAAGGGTGTTGTGGAGATTGATGTTGTTGGTGAATGGGTGATAGATCTAGTGAGTGAGTGGCTTGTATACAGTTGGTTGTTGAAACCTCCTGTTGATATTCCCACACAAGCTCTTGGGGAATGTTTGCATTAGCATCTACCACATTAGCAAACATGGGCATGTCTCCTACTTCATACTTCCCTGATATTTTATTCTAACAGATCTACCTAGGTGTGCTTGAACAAACACATCACCGTCTATAGCAGTCCCAAGCAGATCAGCATTTATGATCAGTTGTAGAAACCTTGGAAACATGTGCATCTTGTCAGCCTTCTGCACTTTAATGTGATCACATAAGCAGTTGAAGATGTACTTTGAGTAATTGTATGTTCTCCCATCAAAGAAACCAATAATGCCTTAAGAGATATGCGTTGAAAATCTGTCAAGTCTAGATTTCCTGTTTGAGATGCACTTAAGTTAAGTGTGATAGAGAAATCTGTATGGCTTGCAGAGTCTTCCTTTCTTTATCTGTCCCTTCTTGAAGTCACCATCATACCCCATCAGTAGAAAGACTTTCTCTATGTGTTGATTCTTGAACACATCAGGGTGACCAGCTTCTACATCTCCCAACTCAAGAACCCTTCTTATTGTCTGTTCATCCAATCTTAGTCTTTGATTCTTACATTTGCCACAATAAATTGTCTATCTTCTTCCATTCGGGCAGATAAGGCAAAGAACAGCCTGAATCTTCTAAAATATTGAATAATGTTATAGAAATCAGCAATGTGCGATTGATGAATCACTGGCTCTACTGATAAGGCATAGAACAGCCTGAATCTTCTAAAATATCGAATAATGTCATATCATCCTTCTGAAATAGGGTCATTAGGGTTTAAGAAAGCACACACATTGTGCTCTCTCGTAAATCGAATATCCATCTTGAACACAGTGATCTGAGAACAGAGTTATGTGTTTGTTTAATGGTTTGATTCGGTAACTTTGAATGTTAGAGAAAGGGGGAAAAGTTTGTTGAGTGCGATTTTCTAGGTCTGAAAAAGTGAATAATGAATATTGAAGTCAAAGAACATCATTTATACTCTCTCAGACACATTAATTTCATTTATTTAATAATGTGGGACCCTCAACAATTTAACTTATCCGCAGTTCTTAGTTCTCCGGACATTATCTACGGATTCCGTATATCATCTACGGATGACATAAAAACTTCTGGTAATTAAGTATAACTTAAATTTTTTATAGGTTACCAAACTATGAAATTAGATTATACTTTTTGTACTGGCTCCATAGTTCCAATCTACGGATGGACAAATTTAATGATGTTTCCACACTATAGCTTCTATTGATGCTTAAAAGACAGTGTGGCTTCTACTGATGCTTAAAACGCACTATGGCTTCTGTTGATGCTTAAAAAGCACTGTGGGGAACTTATTTTATTGTTTGGTCCAAGTCTACTACTTAGAACCATTTTTTGATTTTGGACCTTATTGACTATGTATTCATGACAACTATGCACAAGAAAGTTTAAATTTTGAAAACTTCATGTATCCAAGAGCCAAGATGGTGCTCAGGCTCCAATTCCTTCAAATTGATAATGGAATGGGCAAATCTGTTGATGGATTAACTTATCTTCATGATTCTACTCCCCCTAAATTTTTTATTAATGAAGACAGACAAATTAATAATAGAATAGGAAAATCTGTTGATGGATCAACTTATATTCATGATTCTACTACCCCTAAATTTTTTATTAATGATGATAGAATGCATTTATCATAAATTTCTAACAATGTTATCAGGAAGAACATGTGGCAGTGTGATAATGCAAAAGCATATATATACACATATAATGGGATCATACTATAATACTAAGCCTCTTCTTGATGAGTTATTTTGTTGAATTGATACCTTAACTTAGTTCTGATTGCAAGTATATTGTCCACTTGAATCCATACAAGAGTTAGTGTATCAACTATGCATGCTGTTTATCATGTTTTCATGTTGATTAGTTAGTAACTGTTGTGGGCTTCACATTCAATTCACATAGAGTTTGACCTCCCTTTGTGAGTCAAATCATCACTTTTTCACACTTAGAAACTATGTACTTTAAGTTATAAGTTCTATCTTGAGATGCATTTGACATCTCATTAATGCATTGATATAAAAGCTCTAGATTAATATACAATTGATCACGTAGGATTCTTTTGAAAGCTTAGATATGATCATAATCAGGTCACCAGGTCTTTACTCATGTAAAATAGAGGTGCCTTTAACCCAGGTCTTTGCTTTCACAAAACAGATAGATGATGTGGATCATGATCTTTTCACCATTTGGTTACTGATATAAGCATGGTGATCATACACCTAGGTCGTTTTTTACACAAAACAAAGGGAGTTTGATTTGCAAAGATAGATATTATAAAGTGTTGGTACATAGTGTGCTTAGATGAGTGATTTGATCACATCACTCACTTTCTATATCCTTAAAATGAAGTTTCCCACAAATAATCACTTTGCATTATGTTTGGCATGCACTAAGTGTAGTTTCCACTCACGATGAACCTACTCACATATGAAGAAACTAGCTCAGATTTTAATAATATTTAAGAATTCAAGAATAAACAAACACATAGTGTACTATCATTTCCTAGGATATGTCATGCTAAAGCATCATTATATCCTTCAAAAGACACTTCAGAAGTCTCTTCTGAAGGTATTCTATTTATTATTATTTACAGGGACAGACACATGATTTTCTTTGTTTGTTCATAATAATTAATCTAAGTTAATCATACCCAAAGACTCAATTAGAAAACTAAATCTAACTGAATCAAAGGCTTTAGTTAATAAATCAACAAGCTGATTTGTTGTATCCACTTTGACTAACTTGATCAAACGCTTTTCTAA
Organism: Flaveria trinervia; assembly: GCA_025506515.1. Classification (NCBI taxonomy): domain Eukaryota; kingdom Viridiplantae; phylum Streptophyta; class Magnoliopsida; order Asterales; family Asteraceae; genus Flaveria; species Flaveria trinervia. The sequence goes on along the minus strand of CM046444.1, from coordinate 80,507,672 downwards.
GCAATCTCTTAGAAAATTGTATCTTATTTTAATATTTTTTGTTTTACTATGTTGCACAGGATTAGCATTTATGAACATAGTAGCATAATTGTCTATGTCAATTGAAGTTTGAAGGAAATTGTAACCATAGTTAGGCAATTGGTTTTGCAACCAAAGGACTTTAGAGAAACGAGCTGAAGCAACTATGTTCTCAGCCTCATCTGTGGACATAGATACATTGGTTTGCGTCTTGCACTACCATGATACTAGTCGTGGTCTGATGAATTGACATCCACCAGTTGTGGATTTTCTGTTGTTGTTGCATCCACCATAGTCACTGTCTTAATATGAGTAGAGTGTGAAGTCACCATCCTTTGGATACCAAAGACTAAGTCCTTGTTTTCCTTTGAGATATCTGAAGATCCTTTTAACAACATTTAGATGAGACTTTTTTGGATCGGATTGGTACCTAGCACAGACACACATAGCAAACATAATGTCAGGTCTACTAGTAGTTAAATACATAAAGGATCCTATCATTGATCTATATAATCTTTCATCAATAGATTTTCCTAAAGGATCAGGTACAATCTTTTTAATTGTTGAGGCTAGTTTTTTGCATGAAGATGCATCAACAAGATTTTACTTCTTCAATATTTGATGTATGTATTTTTCTTGATTGATGAATATCCCATCGGTCTTTTGATGAACTTGAAGACCAAGAAAGAAAGTTAATTCTCCCATTGAGCTCATCTCAAACTCTGATTTCATTAATTCTTCAAAACTTACACACAATCTCTTATTAGTTGATCCAAATATATTGTCATCAACATATATTTGAACAAGCAAGATATCTTGATGTTCTTGTTTGAGGAAGAGAGTCTAATCAATGGTTACCCTTTTGTATCCATGCTTGAGTTGGAAAGATGATAGTGTTTCATACCACTTTCTTCGTACTTGGTGAAGACCATACAAGGCTTTACCAAGTTTGTATACCATGTGAGGGTAATGAGGATCTTCAAATCTAAGGGGTTGTGACACATAAACTTCCTCATCAATTTTCCCATATAGGAAGGCACACTTGATATCCATTTGATACACAGTGAACTTCTTATATGATGCATAAGCTAGGAACACTATTATGGCTTCAATTCTAGCAACTGGTGCAAAAAATTCATCATAGTCTATTCCCTCTTCTTGTGTGTATCCTTGAGCAATCAACCTTGCTTTATTTCTTACAATAATCCCTCTATCATCCATTTTATTTTTGAAAACCCATCTTGTTCCAATAGGATGTTGGCCTTTAGGTAAATCAACTAGAGTTGACATTTTTTGCTTTCTAAATTTTTAAAGCTCTTCTTGCATAGCTTCAATCCAGCTATTGTCCTTTAGTGAAGTAGTGATGTTTGGAGGAACCACTTGTGAAAGAAAACAAGTGAAAAGAAAAATGTTGGCAGTACCCACTTTGGCTTCTTGTAGTTCTTTTTGTAGGATCTCCAATGACATTGTTGACTGGATGAGTCTTATGGATTCTTGTTGATGGAGTTGATTCAACTAGAATAGATGATTCAAAGTTAGTCATATCCATTGTTTCAGACTGATCCAAACCAGATTGAGAGTTTAGGATGTAGTGAAATTGTTCAACATTTGGTGTTGAATGATCTTCCATAGGTTGAATATCAGTAGTATCATGAGTATCTTCTGTAGGAGCTGTAGGGGCTTCTCTAGAATCATTTTGCTCTTCCGTAGGAGTTACAGGAACTTATCCGAATGATAACTGAACACTTGACACATTTCTAATGTTTGCTGCATTCACATGAGAGCATGGAGTAGTTGCAGGGACAACATTCACATCTCCGGATGCACAGTGTATATGTGCAGATGTAGTGTCAGCAGCTGTTGCTGAAGTGTTTCCATCTGATGATGTGTGAATCCTTAGAGGATTAGCAAATAAGGTCACTTCTTTCATATTAGGTGGAACAAATGGATAACATGTATCATCAAATCCTGCATTGTTCAAATAATCATAGTTAAATGACTCTGTTAAAGCATCTATATCAAACAACCATGATGATCCTTTAACTGATTTAGTAAATATAGATTCATCAAAAGATACATTAGGAGTTTCTTCCACAATGTTGTGTTATGGAATATGGACCTTATAAGATTTAGATGTTAAAGAATATCCAACAAAGAAACCATCATGTAAGGCCCCGTTCCCGGGACGCTTACAGCTGGTCAATCATTGCACACAAAACATACATTTACAGTTATTTTAAATAAACATTCGCAGCGGAAACATTCAAAAATGGCATTTCATTTCATCATAAAAACCTTTTCAAAATAATGCATCTTTAATCGGTTACAAAATTACATTGTTGTATTACATCCCAAAAGCTTTATATAAATGGATGCCATCCAAAAGAGCTGAGCAGCTGCCTCGTGCCATCCAAAAGAGCTGAGCAGCTACCTCGTGCCATCCTCAGCAACATTACCTGCCAACTGGAAACACATAAAAGTCAGTGTTGCTGAGTGAGTTCTAGTTTTATAATAAAACATACTTTTCTTTCGTATGATGTATGTTATCTTTCTTGTGGCCTTATGTGTCATGTTAATGAATAAATGAAGTATTATGTAACGTAAAATGAAAGATAATGAAAGGGGAACATAAAGTAAGAATGCATGCATTATTGAATGATGAACGAACGAAGGAAAGGCTTGCAAGCACATATATGAGGTGAGCAACTCGATGGTTGCAAGAGACTCGGATAGCGTGCCATCGATGAGAATGGCAATGAGGTGAGCAACCCTGTTGTTGCAACAGACTCGGATGGTATGCAATCCTTGAGATTGCTATGAGGTGAGCACCCCTACGGTTGCAACAGACTCGGACAACGCGTTATTGTGTAGTTGCCATGAGGTGAGCCACCCTATGGTTGCAAGAGACTCGGATAGCATGCTATTGTTGAGATTGGCAACTGGGGTGAGCAACTCTATGGTTGCAACAGACTCGAATGGCGCGAAGTCGTTGGGATTGTTAATGAGGTGAGCGACCCTGTTGTCGCAACAGACTCGAAGGAACGAAAGTATAAATGAACGAAAGATTTTGTATGAAAGAACGAAGTATGAATGAACGTAAATGAATTATCGGAATAATGTACAGAGTAGGATCCTTGTCATTCGACCTCAGTAATCGTGGCCGGGTGCCACGAAGAGGGTAAAGTCTGACCGGATCTAGATAGAGAAGTGAACGATAATGTAACACGTTGAATGAGCAAAGTTAATGAACGGAATGATGAAGATAATACTCATATTATCTATATGTACGTACGATGTATGATCGTGAACGAATGTAAAGTAAAGTATGTTTTATTTATAAAACTAGAATTCACTCAGCAACGCTGACTTTGATGTGTTTCCAGTTGGCAGGTAATGATTGCTAAGGATGGCACGGGCGACTACTCAACTCTTTTCGGATGACATTCTTTTGATTAATGTTTTTGCATTGTATTGCGAACAAGTTATTTTGTAATGAATGTTGTATTAATTTGCAAAAGCATTTACATGGAAATGAAAGATAGTTTAGTTTTCCGCTGCGATTTTATGAAACACAAATGTAATTATAGGTTTTATGTGCAGTGAGAACCCAACTGTAAGCGTCCCGGGAACGGGGCCTTACAATAACATAACAATAACAAACAATACAATAACATAACAATAACAAAACAATAACAATAACAATAACAATAACAATAACAATAACAATAACAATAACAATACAATAACAATAACATAACATAACAATAACAAAAAATAACAATAACAATAACAATACAATAACATAACAATAACAATAACACTAACAATAACAATAACAATAACAATAACAATAACAATAACAAACAATAACATAACAATAACAATACCATAACAATAACAATAACAATAACAATAACAATAACAATAACAATAACAAACATACAATAACAATACAATAACAATAACAATACAATACAATAACAATAACAATAACAATAACATAACAATAACAATACAATAAAATAACAATAACAATACATAACAATACAATAACAATAACAATAACAATAACAATAACAAAACATAACAATAACAATAACAATAACAATAACATAACAACAATAACAATAACAATAACAATAACAATAACAATAACAATAACATAACAATAACAATAACAATAACAATAACAATAACAATAACAATAACAATAACAATAACAATAACAATAACAAAACATAACAATAACAATAACAATAACAATAACATAATAACAATAACAATAACAATAACAATAACCAACAATAACAATAACAATAACAAAAACTAACAATAACAATAACAATAACAATAACAATAACAATAACAATAACAATAACAATACATAACAATAACAATAACAATACAATAACAATAACAATAACATAACATAACAATAACATAACAATAACATAACAATAACAATAACAATAACAATAACAATAACAATAACAATAACAATAACAATAACAATAACAATAACATAACAATAACATAACAATAACATACAATAACAATAACAATACAATAACAATAACATAACAATACACATAACAATAACAATAACAATAACAATAACAATAACAATAACAATAACAATAACAATAACAATAACAATAACAATAACAATAACAATAACAATAACAATAACAATAACAATAACATAACAATAACATACAATAACAATAACAATAACAATAACAATAACATAACAATAACAATAACATAACAATACAATACATAACAATAACAATAACAATAACAATAACAATAACAATAACATAACATAACAATAACAATAACAAAACAATAACAATAACATAACAATAACAATAACAATAACAATAACAATAACAATAACAATAACAATAACAATAACAATAACATAACATAACAATAACAATAACAATAACAATACCATAACATAACAATAACAATAACAATAACAATAACAATAACAATAACAATACAATAACATAACAATAACAATACCATAACAATAACAATAACAATAACAATAACAATAACATAACAATAACAATAACATAACAATAACAATAACAATAACATAAAATACAATAACAATAACAATAACAATAACAATAACAATAACAATAACAATAACAATAACAATAACATACAATAACAATAACCAATAACAATACAATAACAATAACAATAACAATACAATAACATAACAATAACAATAACAATAACAATAACAATAACAATACATAACAATACAATACAATAACAATAACAATAACAATAACATAACAATAACAATAACAATACAATAACATAACAATAACAATAACAATAACAATAACAATAACAATAACAATAACAATAACAATAACAATAAATACAATAACAATAACCTAACAATAACAATACAATAACAATACAATAACAATACAATAACAATAACAATAACAATAACAATAACAATAACAATAACAATACAATAACAATAACAATACAATAACATAACAATAACAATAACAATAACAATAACAATAACAATAACAATAACATAACAATAACATAACAATAACAATAACAATAACATAACAATAACATAACAATAACAATAACAATAACAATAACATAACAATAACAATAACATAACAATAACAATAAAACAATAACAATACATAACATAACAATAACAATAACAATAACATAACAATAACAATAACAATAACATACAATAACATAACAATAACAATAACAATAACAATAACAATAACATAACAACAATAACATAACAATAACAATAACAATAAAAACAATAACAATAACATAACATAACAATAACAATAACAATAACATAACAATACAATAACAATAACAATAACATAACATAACAATAACATAACATAACAATAACAATAACTACAATAACAATAACAATAACAATAACATAACAATAACAATAACAATACATACAATAACAATAACATAATAACAATAACAATAACAATAACAATAACAATAACAATAACAATACATAACAATACAATAACAATAACAATAACAATAACATAACAATAACAATAACAATAACAATAACATAACAATACAATAACATAACAATAACATAACAATAACAATAACAATAACAATAACAATAACAATAACAATAACAATAACAATAACAATAACAATAACAATAACAATAACAAAACAATAACAATAACATACAATAACAATAACAATAACAATAACATAACAATAACAATAACATAACAATAACAATACATAACAATAACAATAACAATAACAATAACAATAACATAACAATACATAACATAACATACAATAACAATAACAATAACAATAACAATACAAAACAATAACAATAACAATAACAATAACAATAACAATACAATAACAATAACAATAACATAACATAACAATAACAATAACATAACATAACAATAACAATAACAATAACATAACAATAACAATACAATAACAATAACAATAACAATACATAACAATAACAAACAATAACAATAACAAACAATACAATAACAATAACAATAACAATACAATAACAATAACAATAACAATAACAAACATACAATAACAATAACATAACAATAACAATAACAATAACAATAACAATACAATAACAATAACAATAACAATAACATAACAATAACAATAACAATAACAATAACATAACCATAACAATAACAATAACAATAACAATAACATACAATAACAATAACAATAACAATAACAATAACAATAACAATAACAATAACAATAACAATAACAATAACAATAACAATAACATAACAATAACAATACAATAACAAACAATAACATAACAATAACAATACAATAACAATAACCATAACAATACAATAACAATAACAATAACAATAACAATAACATAACAATAACAATAACAATAACAATAACAATAACAATAACATAACAATAACAATAACAATAACAATAACAATAACAAACAATAACAATAACATAACAATAACAATAACAATAACAATAACATACAATAACATAACATAACAATAACAATAACAATAACAATACAATAACAATAACATAACAATAACTAACATAACAATAACAATAACAACAATACAATAACAATAACAATAACAATAACAATACAATAACAATAACAATAACAATACCAATAACAATACAATAACAATAACAATAACATAACAATAACAATAACAATAACAATAACAATAACAAAACATAACAATAACAATAACAATAACAATACAATAACAATAACAATAACAATAACATAACAATAACAATAACAATAACAATAACAATAACAATAACAATAACAATAACAATAACAATACAATAACAATAACAATAACAATAACAATAACAATAACAATAACATAACAATAACAATAACAAAACATAACAATAACAATAACAATACAATAACAATACAATAACAATAACAATAACCTAACAATAACAATACATAACAATAACATAACAATACAATAACAATAACAATAACAATAACAATAACAATAACAATAACAATAACAATAACAATAACAATAACAATAACAATAACAATAACAACAATAACAATACAATAACATAACAATAACAATAACATAACATAACAATAACAATAACATAACAATAACAATACATACAATAACAATAACAATAACAATAACAATAACAATACAATAACAATAACATAACAATAACAATAACAATAACATAACAATAACAATAACAATAAATAACAATAACAATAACAATAACAATACAATAACAAACAATAACAATAACAATAACAATAACAATAACAATAACAATAACAATAACAATAACAATAACAATAACAATAACAATAACAATAACAATAACAATAACATAACAATAACAATAACAATAACAATAACAATAACATAACATAACAATAACATAACAATAACAATAACAATAACAATAACAATAACAATAACATAACAATAACAATAACAATAACAATAACAATAACAATAACAATAACATACATAACAATAACAATAACAATAACAATAACAATAAATAACAATAACAATAACAATACAATAACATAACAATAACAATACATACAATAACAATAACAATAACAATACAATAACAATAACAATAACAATAACAATAACAATAACAATAACAATAACCAATAACAATAACATAACAATACAATACAATAACAATAACAATAACAATAACAATAACAATACAATAACAATAACAATAACAATAACAATAACAATAACAATAACAATAACAATAACAATACCAATAACAATAACAATAACAATAACAAAACAATAACAATAACAATAACAATACATAACAATAACAATAACAATAACAATAACAATAACAATAACATAACAATACAATACAATAACAATAACAATAACAATAACAATAACAATAACAATAACATAACAATAACATAACAATAACAATAACATAACAATAACAATAACAATAACAATAACAATAACAATAACAATAACAATAACAATAACATAACAATAACAATAACAATAACAATAACAATAACAATAACAATAACAATAACAATAACAATAACAATAACAATAACAATAACAATAACAATAACATAACAATAACAATAACAATAACAATAACATAACAATAACATAACAATAACAAAACAATAACATAACAATAACAATAACAATAACAATAACAATAACAATAACAATAACAATAACAATAACAATAACAATAACAATAACAATAACAATAACAATAACAATAACAATAACAATAACTAACAATAACAATAACAATAACAATAACAATAACAATAACAATAACAATAACAATAACATAACAATAACAATAACAATAACAATAACAATAACAATAACAATAAAATACATAACAATAACAATAACAATAACAATAACAATAACATAACAATAACAATAACAATAACAATAACAATAACATAACAATACAATAACAATAACAATAACAATAACAATAACAATAACAATAACAATAACAATAACATAACAATAACAATAACAATAACAATAACAATAACAATAACAATAACAATAACAATAACAATACAATAACAAACAATAACAATAACAATAACAATAACAATAACAATAACAATAACATAATAACAATAACAATAACAATAACAATAACAAAACAATAACAATAACAATAACAATAACATAACATAACAATAACAATAACATACAATAACAATAACAATAACAATAACAATAACAATACAATAACAATAACAATAACAATAACAATAACAATAACATAACAATAACAATAACAATAACAATAACAATAACAATAACATAACAAAACAATAACAATAACAATAACAATAACAATAACAATAACAATAACAATAACAATAACAATAACAATAACAATAACAATAACATAACAATAACATAACAATACACAATAACATAACAATAACAATAACAATAACAATAACATAACAATAACAATAACAATAACAATAACAATAACAATAACAATAACAATAACAATACAATAACAATAACAATAACAATAACAATAACAATAACAATAACAATAACATAACAATAACAATAACAATAACAATAACAATAACAAAACAATAACAATAACAATAACAATGTGAATGATTTGATCAGAAATATTCCCGTGATAACATCAGCGATTGCACTCTATATAAGGAGTGTCAACCTATTGTAATAATGTGAATGATTTGATCAGAAATATTTGATATCATAGAAACATTCCTTGTTACAGAAATATATTCTCTCGTTATAACCGTATTTGTTCTTAATGCATACAAGTATCCAATTCTTGCTACAATTTGTCTAATTCTTGTTCTTATTCCGCTGCGTTACGCTCTATTACATCAAACTTGTGATCACTGATCCTGACAAATGGTATCAGAGCAGGTTAATCATTGATCGATCTAATAATTGATCATTGAAACTGCTATTCAAGATCCAAGTTTGATTGAATTAGCTTTTTTTTTGCAAGAAACGGTTATGGAGATTGAATTTTCTGTGTTTCTGGTCATTCATCCTGAGATTTTCTCTTGGTTTTCATTGAGTCTGTCATGGTCTGTGTAAAAACAATTAAAAGCTTGAATTAATTGTATTTGGACTGAAAATGACTACTCCTTCCAATGATCCTCACAATACTGGTTCCTCAACCAAGCCTCCAATGCTGGTTAGGAATGAGTATAACATATGGCAACGACGAATGCTCCATCACCTGTCTTTTAACAGCGCAGGTGGTTGGACATCAGTGGTACATGGTCCACACAAGCCTATGGTGAATACCCGGAAACCAATCAGATGGTTCCGAAGAGGAGGGAGCAATACTCAGATGAGGATAAGAAATTGTTTGAGATTGATGCAAAAGCCCATGGAATTCTGGCCATGGCACTGCCCAATGAAATCTATTCTAGGCTGATGCATCATGAAACTGCCCATGACCTCTGGAATGCCTTGAAAGAACAATTTGGAGGAACAGATGAGGTCTTGGCAAATAATAGAGAAATCCTTGCCCAACAATATGAGACATTCTCTCATAGAAAGGGTGAGACACTGACTAAACAGTTTGAGCGGTTCTCTTGTTTGATCTCTCAATTAAAAATGGTCAAACATGAGTACACCAAGATCCAGTTGAATAACAGATTTCTCAGATCAATGCCTGAGAGATGGGACACATATACTATTGTCCTACGCTCAAGTGCAAATTTGGACAAACTATATCTCACCCAAGTCCATGGGAAATTGCTCACATTTGAGAGAGAGATAGAACAGAAACGAAAACTGTCTTCATCTGGAAAGCTTACTGAAGACTTTGTACCAGGCAACACTGCCTTGGTTGGTCATGAGTCAGATATGCTTCATCTGAATGCCAGTATGATGAGCATATTGATTTCTCCTCAAACACTTCTGATTCTGTGTTTGTGAGTGTTGATAGTCAGTTTACTGGGTGTAATAATGACAATCTATGCTTCATCATGGATGATCTCAAGGGGATTGCTGATGATGACTTAGAAGAGATGGATATTTTGAGCCAAATGGCCTTGATAAATATCAGATCTCAGAAGTTCTACAAAAGAACTGGAAGAAAGTTCCCAGGACTCTCTGGCAAAACCAAAGTTGGTTTTGACAAGAGTAAGTTGAAGTGTCACAAATGCCATAGGCTTGGACACTTTGCTAGAGAATGCAGATCATGTGGATCTAATTCCTCTGCACCTTTTGTGACTTTCCCTGGCAATAGTCAACAACACAGAGGGCAACATTCTGTCAATTCTAGTCATCATTCTCAACCATAATCTCCTGCATATTTTGTTCCTCAGGGTCAAATGCCATATCCTTACCCTTGTTACTACATGCCACAGTCAAATCAAGTTCAAGTTCCTATAGTACCACAACCTCATGCACTACCAGAACCTCAACCATCTCAATCTCATCAACCTCCTCAACCTCAACAACACAGCTTCTTCACCCCTGGAGTTGTTGACTGGAGCAGTTTACCGGATGACATGTCTGGTCATGAACAACTGTTCATAGGTGCTGGTCAACATAGTGGTGACAGTCCTTTTGGGAATCTGGCTCTCATGGGCGTGGAGTCTACTGAGGGTTCCTGCTCAAATGCATCATCTTCACAGGCAACTCAGGTATCTTTAGAGGCTAAAGCCAAGTTATGTTCTGAATCATGCATTACTGCCTTTGTCTCCATTAGAGAGGCAAATGTAGCATTAATAAATCAAAAACTTGAGTTTGAGAAAACCATTTCCAAAAGAAAAGCTGACTTTGAGTCTGCTCTTAATAGTAAAAATGATGAGATTTATAAGCTTAAATGCCAATTAAATGATGAAAAGGCTAAGCTAGAGGTTATTCTGAAGACCAGAGAAGTCTCAAAGAAACCCTTGCTGTCACCCAGGTAGAGTGTGATCGATGGGTACAATCATGCAAAGGTTTTGAAATGCTTCTTAGTAAGCAATCTGCTTCCAATGTGAAGTTTGGTATTGGTTATAATCACACTACTCCTCCTACAGATTTTGCTTCAAGAGCAGAAGTGAAATATGATGGAGAAAGCAATAACCAATCCACCTTATCATGTGATATACTTTCTGATACATCACCATCAGAAGTAGAAGTCAGCACTAAGCCCTCTCAGAACCTATCAGCTGATGTTGATGGTTCCACTGCTGACACTCACATGATCAAAGAGTTGATCAACTCAGGAGTTAATTCTGAAAGTTCTGAAAGGACTGGTGAGCAAGATTTAACACCTGAAGTTCAAACTCCAACTACTGTCAGTACTGAAAAGAAGAAAACTGTCAGTAGAAAGAGTTTGAAAGGATGGAAAGAACCTTAAATAGGAGAGCTGGAATCATCAATGACAGAATTTTAGAACTGGATGAGAAAGAAAGTGAAATGATATAACTAAAAGAGAAATATGCAGCTGAAGGAAAATAAAAATACATGGAGATTGAGTACATAAAAGCTGCACTAAACTATTCTAGAGAAGAAATCAGTGATCATGTGGACACTCTTGCTATTCAGACTATAGCAATGGAGGAACAAGAAAACATCATTGAGAAACAAGCAGAAATCATTTCTATTCTTGAAAAAGAGCTTCAAAGTCAAAACAAAAGAATCTCTGAACTAGAACTGATAATTGAAAGTCAAAGAAGTAAAGTGGATGATGAACAGAAAGATGACGAACAAGAAAAGGAAGATGTGGAAGATAACATGTATGTGTATGAAAATGAAGAAAAAGGAGGTGATGCAAGTCAAACAGAGTTTAAAGATCAAAGTCTAGATATGGTAGTATATTCTGGAAACACAGATGACTCTAACTATGAGAAAGCTGAATTTGAAGAACTCTTCAGTGCATTGGATAGTTTTTCATCTGAAAAATTCAGCATTGATGATGACTTTTGGGAATTTGTCAACAACCAAAGGGCTGATTCAGAGCCTATTGTTTTTATCCCTATGTCACCAGTGCCTTTGGAGAAGGAATTGACTTTGCAAATTGTCCATGCTATCTCTTTATCTGAAGAACAAAAAGAAAAAATAAAAGAAATGTAAGAAAAGGAGAAGAAAGAAGAAACAAAAACAGAAAAGAAAGAGGAGGAGAAAAGTAAACTAAATGATCAAGAACCAAGCACACCTGAAAAGGTACCTGAAGCAGTAGAACAAGCTGAAACCTCTAGCCCTCAACTTTAAACATACTCACGAAAAAGGAAATACTTAGCTGAAAATGCTAAGGGTAAGAGACCAATAGTTGAAGAAGAACTAGTTAAGAAACAAAAGGATGACCCCAGAAGTCTAGCAGCAAATGCTGAATTTGTGGAAGAGCATGAGCAGGCAGAAGCTCAATTGAAGAAACTGGCTAGTGTAGTTGATTTAGAAGAAGGTGAGATTCCTGGTTGATATGAAGCTGAAAAGGATGTTCTTATGGACAGTCACATGAAAGTAGAACAGGTAGTGGAAGACATGGTATCCAAAGCACAAACTGATGACTTGATGATTAAAGTCATGTTTGTGATCAATCAAGGATATGATCCAGATGAGGTGTTTGGAATGACATATGAAGGAATGAAAGAAGAAGAAAATAAAGTGAAAAGGTTGCTTGATCCAACTATTGAAACAGAATATGAGAAAACAATCGCCAAGGATACTCCAAAGCATAAAGAATCCTCTTTGAAGAAATCAACCAGGTATGAAAGACAATGAAGAAATTATCTCTAAATCATGAACCATTATTTCCTGATCCGTATAATATGTCAGATAAGGAAATGAAGGAATATCTCTCAAGTCAGGGGTTCACGAGAAGAAGGATTGGAAACATGAAGACCAACTCATTAAGGGCTGCAACTCTCCAATTGATTAATGAGAAGAAAGAAAAACTTAAGAAGCTGGAAGAAGAATTAGCAAGCACTAAACCAAGAAGTAGAGTATGAGCTAAAGACATGATGCTGAACCAGAAAGACCAAGAACTACTTGCCCCTATGCTACACAAGTACCCTGAATGGTTTGTAGAACCATCTCAGTTGAAACTGCAAGAAGGACTGACTACTGCATAATTGATCAAAAGATAATAGCTTGGAAGTACGACAGTACATGGAATATGTTCATGGTAAAAAGGATCTCAGGGCTAGTACAATTCTTTACAGAGTACTCAGCTCTTGTAAATGACCTCGAGATTCATGATTTGAAGGAACTAGCTCAACTTGAACTGATTAATCATGCAGCTATGTTCAGGGGATATGAATTTGAGAACCTACTTAAGATGTTCAGAAGAATAAACAACTTCAATTCATTAAAGACAATATGCTTGAGAAAAGATAAAACATTTGTCAATCCCGTTGATAAGAAGAAAAAGATGCAAGCAGAAGAAATTGTATTCCCTGAGCAGAAGGTGAAGCCTACAGGATCATTAAAAAGAAAAATGGTGTCTAGTAGTCATTCCTCCACACCCATCTCAAATGTATACTATGATGAGAAAACCTATGAGATGGTAATAGAAAGGAAGTGGGGAGGAAAGGAGGGAGCTAAAATCAGATTATTTAGTGGATATGAGGTTAGACTGCTTGATGAATCATATATCCATTACATATACACCTGACATTTCAGGGAATTGAATAATAAACTGGGAGAGTTGGAGATGCACTTCTTTCTAAAGTGCATCAAGCTGCTGAAGTTGGCATATGATCAGATAAGAATCAAAAGAGAGAAAAGAAAAAAAGAAGACACCATTGCAGCTTGGCAACATTGTAAAACTTGAGACTGATGTGGGGGGATGCTTACTGATACATAGATATGGACTTTCTACAATTTCTATATAGGATCCAACTTCACTAAAGAAGCTGCCAATGGAAGCCATCGAAAATATGAGCAAGATGAAGATCCATGTGCTAAGCAGAGAAAGGATGTCAGAAGCTACAGACTTCACGAATATGATCAAAGCTATACTGGATCCTACCAAAGCTGCATGCATCTTACCCCCAGAAGACCCAGCAGAATCGTCACAACATCAATCACTCCCAAATATTGAGGAAAATTTGGTTGTATAATCCTTAGGGGGAGTATTGTTAGACCCTTGAAAGGATCATACATGGCAACTCAATGGGTGATTTGATGATTGTTCTGCCGAAATCCCTCAAGTCCAAGAAGAAATGCAGATGAAGAATCTGCTTAGAAGAATAAAGTATTGTCTCCCGCATTTGTCAATGCGGAAGGCACAGAACAAATACGGACACTATTTGTTCTTCCGCATTGAAAAATGTTGAAGACCAAAAAGTAAATGCGGACAAATACTTACTCTTCCGCATTGACTAACGCGGAAGAAAAAGTAAATGCGGACAAGACTTTGCTCATCTGCATTGACAAATGCGGATGACCAAACAAATGTGCACAAGTATTTGTTCATCCGCATTAACCAATGCGGATGACCAACATACTAATGCGGTTGATCAAGTGAAGAAATGCTGATCAAGTTAACTCATCCGCATTTGTCAATGCGGATGAACAAGCAAAGATGCGGATGAAGACTTAGACTAGTTCTGATATAATAGGCTAGGGGTAGTTTAGTCATTTTGTAAAAGGCATCTTGTCTGCCTATAAATAGAATAGATACCTCATACATGAGGTGACAGCTGATAGATAGAGAATTTTTGTTGTAATTATTCTCTGTAATTTATCAACTTTCATATATCAATACAAAAAGCATTTATGAGTATTTTTCTAGCATTGAATGTTCTTTGATTGTTTGTTTCCGCCACTCAATCATTGACTTGATTACCATATTCGATTCACAGTAAGAATATCACTCTTACTCAACTCCAGTCAAAAATCACCTTCGAAATCGTGGTGACCCGATCACCATAAACCGTCAACGTACTCCCGTCAGGCGTTGTCAATCAAATCATCTTCTTGCGACACACAATGTTAGCATCATAGTACGCAAACCAATCCATTCCTAGGACTACATCGAACCCACCTAAGGTCATCACGAACGGCCTAACAGGAAACTTATGACCTTCTAATTCTATATCACAGCCTTCGGTCCGCTCAGAAATCCTGGGAGCCTTACCTATGGCAGTTTCTACATCGAAGGCTCATCAATACTTCTACTCCTAATGGGCAACTTAGCATAAAATGCAGCAGAAAAAAAAGTCCTACTAGCATCGGAATCAAACAACACAGAAGCAAGAGTTTGATTACTAGATACATACCTGACATGACATCGGGGTCCGTCCTAGCCTTCTCCTGCATCATTGTGAAGGCCCTGCGCTAGCCCTCTGCCCTTCAGTTATAGTCATCTTCCTTGCTCTAGAACTCTCTGCCATTGGCTTCTTGCAGTCCCTACTCATATGACCACTCCCTCCACATTTGTAACACCTTACAACCCTGCATTCTCTCGCCATATGGTCACGCTTCCTACACTTGAAGCAGATGTTTGATCCCTGCCTACACACTCCAGTATGCCTTTTAGCACACTTTCACACTTCTTCTTCCCCACACCAGACGAAGTTACACGCCGGTGATCCGTCCTGACAACCTTGTTGCGTAAAGTGTAACCCCTATGTTCAGCCAGCTTTCCGTTCCAATTCTTGTCACCGCTACCTTTCTAGTGTCACCTTAATCATGGTAGTCTCCTTCACCGCGCTAATTACTTGAGTCAGCATAGACGGCATAATTGTTTGCATAACCTGTTCAACTCCCTCAATAACACCCTTTTTAGTGTGGTCCTCATACTAGCACTATCATCGCTGCCTTTTAGGTGAAGGATCTAGGGCTCTTCGAGTGCCATTTCAGCAGCCCTAGCCCGAGGTTAATGATTATAGGGGGATTTAGGGCCTCAATAGTATATTCCCATACCAATAACCCAATTTATACCCTCATAACATATATTAATCTATTTAACCCATCCTATATTTTGAAGTATTGTTTCTCATGCCTTTCCCCCGAAGCAGTTTAAATAATCATATTGTTTAAATGGGGCCAAAGGACTCACCTTGAGTGCGATTAATGAAATGAACCAACATGCTAGACTTCTCATTAATAAAACCCTAATTATGTGCATCATGGTCAATATACGATGATTTATGCTTACAGAATTGCTTTTCACCCACTTGTTTAGTTGTTTTTAAATAAAATGTTTGTCATCATTTTTTTAAATGTACACTTTTGTATGTTTTTCTAGCAAAGGTTATCATCTTACTTAGGAGATAAATACTCTTAGTGACTAATATCTATTTTTTTCATATTCTCGATACCTTATGTTATTACTATTCTACTTGCGAATCTTGCGTTTATAATTTACATTAACTAGTGATTTTCTTATCTAATTGTTTTATGTTATGAGATTATAATTTCTCCAAACTTATATATATATATATATATATATATATATATATATATATATATTAGTCTCTATTCAAAGTTTAATTAATAATTTCATAAAATAATGAACTTTTATTGAAAATATCTTATTTCACTATTATAAAATAATCTATTATAGTTATTAAGATTATTTAATTACTATAACATATATTATTTTTATAATACATAAAATCCGTTAATTTGAAGTTGTTGTCTAAAAAGTGTATATATATATATATATATATATATATATATATATATATATATATATATATATATATATATATATAAATTTTTTTAGTGATGAATTGTTCAAAATATATTTAGTCTTTAGTTCCATATGTATATATATTTTATAAGGTCTTGAAGTCACAATTGTCGTTATAGTCTAGTATATGTTCATTCATTCATACATACGCAACATATACATACATATATACATTCTTATCATCTAAATCTCTCAAATAATATGATTTTATCAAAGTAAAATCATTACCAATACATTTTTTAGATTTATTTAATCTTTTAAAGTACCATTTTATCTCAACATCATCAAAACAACCATTTCATAAATTTTTAAATAGGGGAACCAAGATTCATCAAGATTTTCATCTTGATCATCCATGCACGAACAAATGCGAACAATCTAATCAAAATACCTTTAGCGACAATAGATAGAACTTTTACATGGAGTGCAAGCATGATCCATGTATCTTGATAAATGCTTCGGTTCTAATCTAAGGTTTTCAAATAGATTGTATTGTGAGAGGGGTGAAGACTTCCAAAGGTAGTGGTGAGATTATGGTGACCGAAAGAAAAAAAGGGGGATTATGGGTTGCGGGTGGTGATGGTGTTCGAGGTGGCGATGATGGGCGATAGTGTAGGTGGTGGCGACGGTGGTTGATGGTGTAGGTGGTGGTGACGATCTATGGAGATGGAGGTGGTGGTCACGGTCGATGGAGATGGAGGTGGTGGTTGCGGTCGATGGAGATGGAGGTGGTGGTCGCGGTCGATGGAGATGGAGGTGGTGGTCGTGGCGGTAGGCGGTGGTCGTGGCGGTAGGCGGTGGTGCAAGCGGCATGTGGTCGGCAGCGGGGTGGCGGATGGTGGTGTGGTGGCTGATGGGGTGTTGGTGGTGTGTGGAAGTGAAATGGGTGAGGAGAATGAAGAGGTTGTGAGGATGGGTGTTTAAATCTTGGGTTTTGTAGACTTATGGATGACAAGTTGTCATCCATGCACACACTCCACCAAATCAAATATCATCACCATTAATTTTATTAATTTAGTTAGTAATGTTATTATAATTGTTATTACGAGAACTATTATTAAGTTATTATTAGTTTAGTTACATTTTTTATTATTATTAGTCACAAGTAATTTATGAGTTGTTAGAATCGTTAACGCATGGTTTTTGATTAATTAGGTATAATAATTAAATAACCATAAATTTATTTTGAAAAATGGTTTCGAGTATTGTCTTAGTCACAGAACTCCTTGTGTTAGTCATGTCTTAGTCACAGAAGTCCTTGTCTTAGTCATGTGAAGAGTACCTTTAGGATTTTGTGGACAATCCATAGCAAGATGAGCAGTACTTTCACACATGACACACTTCATTTTCTTCTTCCCAAGAGCCTTCTGCTGAAAACAAGACTAACTTTAGTCACATCCCTTCTCCACCTTCATCTTTGCAGATGCTAAGACAATCCTTTTGGACTGAGGACTGTTCTTGGAGTTGGATGGTCTGAGCTGTGTAGCAGTGATACATAACAGATCAGCCTTCTTCTTGGTATTGAGATGATTGGAACATGAACCAGAACTCTTAGCAGAAGAGTTTACGTTGATGTCTTCAGTCTTTACTACTTCAAACCCTATAGAGATAAACACTTGTTTCTACTTAGAGTCAAAAGTAGCCTTGATCTCTTGAGCCTTCCTAGCTTTTCTTTTGCTCTTTCTACTCAAGTTCTTTCTTATTGACTTGGTCATCATAGTCTTCTTCTTCTCCTCTGAAGGATAATGGACCTTCTTAGAATCCTCCTCTTCACTCTTATGAGAGAAATTTTTCACTATCACTTCATCATCATTTTCACTTAAAGGGTCTATGAGAGGAAGCTCATATTCACAAGTTCCACACCTAGGTGATCTTACGGACAAGATTGTGTGTGGAGGGGCTATCTCATTGGATCCCAGTCCCTGCTTTTCTCATAACACACCTTGTTGTGCAAGGATGAGGATATCATGTTCTTCAAGGTCTCTTTTTCAAGAACACACTTTTCTGCCCTGGCATTGCTGATCAGAAGCTCAGCCTCGCATTTTGTCAGCTCAGTTATGAGATCCTTGATCGGAGTCCTAAAATTTGTATGCTCATATTTTAGAACAGAAATTGTTTTCTCCATGTCCTCTATCTTTAGACTATAATCATTTTCAGACTTTCTAAAATCATCTTTTAAGATGTTTAAGGACTCAAGATCAGATTTTATTTCTAAGTTGTTGGACCTGTATCTCTTAACTTTAGCAATGCATTCAGGGTACAGAGATATTCCAATACCTTGGCTTCATCATGTAAGGCCCCATTCTCGGAATGCTTACAGCTGATAAATCATTGTACACAAAACATAAGCTTTACATTTAGTCATTCATAAAACATTGCAGCGGAAACTTAAAAATAACTTTTCATATCATTACAAATGCTTTGAAAGTTAATACAAGCGTTCATTTTAAAACATCGTTCGTTCACAGTACAATGCGAAAACATGAAACAACAGAATGTCATCCAAAAGTGCTAAGTAGTTGCCCCATGGCATCCTCAGCAATGCTCACGTGCCAATTGGAAAATGCATAAAAAGTCAGCATTGTTGAGTTAGTTCTAGTTTTAGTATAAGACATACTTTTACTTTCATTAAACCTTTCATTACTTTAGCATGTGATCACACATCATACGTACACATAGATAATATTATTATTATCTTCATCATTCGTTCATTCATTTCATACATTCATCATTACATCTGTTCTTTCAATCGAACCAATGCCATGTGCTCCACCCCATCGTATGCATAAAGCCAGTACTGGGCCTGCGGTCTTTCAAAGACCCTGAACATTGTGCACGAAGCTGACTCCAGTTACCAAGGGTGAGTGGCAAGGGTCCTATACGTATGGTCAATCACAAGGATTGGACCATAGTGTGCACCCATCTGGGATAAATAACCCACACACAGTTGAGCTAACACCCTTCATTGGGTGTGAACCTCCATACATCTTCTGAATCACACGATCAAGTCCTAGTGTGCATCCTTCTGGGGTAGCTAACCCGCACACGGTTAAGCTAACACCCTTCATTGGGTGTAAACTTCCTTACATTTGCTTGCATGACTTTCATACTTTCATTCATTCTTTAGTGTCTGCATTCATCATATCCTTCCTCTTTTCATTATCTTCCACTTTATGTTATGTAATACTTTCATTTCATTCGTTAACATTAAACGTAAAGCCAAGGGAAAATAATCATACATAATAAGGAACACCAACATCAACAGTCAACATCATCATATAGGGCATCATATTTACATAACATACCGTTACTCCAAGATGAACACTTGAATCAAATATTAAGAAGAATTGTAAGATCAAACAATGATAATCACAATAAAACCATTTTGATCTATATTGATTGCATATGATTTGTACAAAGTGGAAACTCTAATCAATTGGTCATTTAACCATTAAGCAACACTAATGACAATTAACCTATTAATAGTCTAGTCTAATATTCACTAATTGCACTTACCTCCCTAGACTTAGGCTAATTAATACAAAATTACATATTAAGCATAAAAACGACTAAAACAAGATAAAATATATTTTGTTCAGACAACATATATTTATTACAATATAACTCCTAGTCATCTAAATCTTCAACATCTCGTCTCAGTTCCTCATCTCAAACATGTCGGGTTTGACTTTTGTTGACTTTGACCGTGACGTTGACTTTTTTTGACTTTGACTGTGTGGATAATATAGACTAACTTCTACAGCTCCAACAATACTTTCCCTTTGTCTATCATTATCAATGTCTTCAAACGAATTCATCACCAAGAAGTGAACATTAGAAAGAAATTCAATTTGAATCTTTCTGAATTTGATTAGAAAGAATATTCATTTCATAAGTTCCCCCTATTTATGTGCTCCCACTTTTTAATGCAACTTTTGTGAGGATATTGGAATAGCTTTCCCGAATCTCTAATCTTGAGTGCTTGAGAAGATGTAGGAAAAGGATTCCTAGCTTGGTATCTTCTGCAAACTTGAGGAACAGGTTCTCTGAACAGGTACACTGCTCAACTGATGATCGGCCATCACTTAAAGCAAAAATCTGAAACACATTCCCAAACACAATCAATACATTTCTAGATCATTTCATTTTAACAAAATAAACCCATGTTTATTTGTGTGTGAAAAACAAGCGAACCCGTGTTCTTTTGTGTGCAATTTCTGTGAAATACATGAAAAATAATAAAATTGTAATAGCATAATATGGAAGACCTAAAAGAATTTTGAAATGATAATTTATTATACTTTTTTTAGTTTGATATTTCAAATTTTTTTATATATATATTTAATATAATAGTTTTTTAATCACAATTATTATTATTATTATTATTATTATATTATTATTATTATTATTATAACCGAGAACTGAATCGATCATGAGATCACATCCTCAAGATATACTTTAGCAAAAAGATGAATTTAAACATCGACAAGCAATGAGATCATACTGATAACTGAATCTAATCATAGTCTTTGAATGATTTTGAAATTCTTAAACAGTGCAATAACGATTGCTGGTATGTTTGTCCACTTAAACCCATGTGTGGGATCAAGAAGAAGGCTAATGCAACCAAAACTTAGTCACTTAGATCATTTTGGTGCTGCATGCAAAGGCTTCCGAAGCTTAGCATGGAACTTCCAAAGGTTGTAGAGTTTTTCCGAAGACAAAGTGAAAGATCAACTTCCGAAGACAGAACTCTAGTTCTAAAGTCAAGTGTATAATTCCAAAGTTCAAGTCTTAGAAGAATAAACTGAAGACCACTTCTGAAGTATGATGAAAAGAAGAAGTCTCCAAGCCTTGGAAGAAGCAGCCTCTTCCGAAGTATAAGTGGACTTGGAAGTACTTACTCTTTCGAAGCCATTTAACCTTCAGAAGACACTGCTATGAACTAGTGGACACAAGTATGGTCTCTGACACTCCGCTGCAGACCTCTCATACTATATTACGCTTTCTCAAAGAGCCATGCAGTCGACCATACTTTATTCCACTATTCACCTTTTTATGATAGTACGTGTTACCAACTTTAGATGGTAACAAAAGGTAAGTCAGGGACATGTCCTGAATACTAAATCTCAGATAAGACTTTAACCGAGATACCTTAAACTATAGGCTTTAGTTATAGGATCCCAGCTGGTATCAAAGTATATCAGGCTGTAGGTAGTATTATATATAGGTTCTCTTTGTAACTCATTCCACACTGCTTGTAAGAGTCTTGTATTATTGAGTTGAGAAGCAATATCTAAAAGTACCTTGAAAATTACTTCCTGTGTTCTTTTACTACTTTCTATATTATGATCAACTCTTACTGATTCTATCTTAATCTAAGTGTTGTACTAGGTGAGTTTGAGAGAAAACAAAGTGTTAAGTGACAAACATCAATCCTACAATTGGTATCAGAGCTTCTCAGGCTCTTGATTGCATGATGTAACCATCCAAATCAACCTTTTTTTCACTCCTCCCTACAACCCACTCACTCAAATGGCCCTTAACAAGTCCGAGGTAGAGATGGGAACCATGACAAAGGCTCCCATCATTACTCCTGAAAATTTCAGGTCTTGGAGCAGGATAATGGAAGGCTTCATCACATACCAAGACAACAAGATGAGGAACTTCATTGTCAATGCCCCGTATAAGCCAAAGGTGGCATCACCTGGTGGAAATGGTGCCATGATAGAAAAGGCTGTAGACGGTTACTCTGATGAAGACAGAAAGAAGATGGACATTGACAGCAAGGCCATGACCATTCTCATGAGTGCAATACCGAACTCCATCATGGCAGGATTCAAGCATTGCACGACTGCCAAAGAATTGTTTGATCCACTTGCTCTGATGTACTCAAGCTCCAATGACTCGAACAAGTACTCGCTGAAGCAGCAGTTTGAGAACTTCACTCATATTGCTGGAGAGACTCTCAGCCAGCAGTACTTCAGGTACGTGGATCTTATCTCTTCTCTTCAGTCTTTGAAGATCACTCCCAAACTTAAACATCTTACTAGAAAGTTCATGAGTGCTCTTCCAAACGAGTGGACATTCTACTGTGTCTCTATCAAGAGGACAGAGAACTTGAACACTCTCACCATGACTGAACTCTATGGAATCCTTGATGGATATCGCCTAGAGATAGAGAGTAAGAAGGGCCACCAAACAAGCAGACCCATGAGTCTTCCTGCTATCAACGCTCTAATGGTTGCTCAAGGCTCATTACCCCCACAACCTCAGCATTACTTGACTTACCAGCAGCCATCTTGCTCTCATGGACCATACATCACTTTCCTTGAGACTCCAAGGTCTCAACAGGCTCAACACAACTCCTTTCAGAAAAGTTGTGCCTTTGTCTCAGGAAGTGGACACTCTAGTGATTTTCAATACTGTTTTGATGATCTTGAGTGTTTCAGTCCAGATGATGTAGAGTACGTGGACATTGTCCAACAGATGGCTCTTTTAGCTTACAGAGCGCAGAAGTTCTTTAACAGAACTGGAATGCATTTCCCTCAAAACCCAACTGCCAGCAAGTTTGGGTTTGACAAGACCAAGGCAAAGTGTTACAACTACAACCAACTGGGTCACTTTGCAAAGGAATGCAAGGCTCCCAAAACCAATCTGGGAACCCCACAGGCCTCCACACATCCCTCAACCTCAAAGCCCGCTGAGAAGTCAACTGAAACAGCTGCAATAGCTTAAGAAGTTGACTGGAGATTCATGGTACAGGATGTGACTCCTGCTCAAGCTCTCATGGCCGGAACAGATAATGCCCAGGTATATGAACATCTCTGCACTCCAGCTTGTATAGCTAAAGTTAAACTCTATCCAGATTACAATATGGAAATTAGATCTGATATTGACTCTTTAAACATCTTAAAATCTAATTTTAAAAGAGTTGAATCTGACTATCAAAATAAAATTAAGGAGTTAGAGAAAACTGCCTCTTTTAAAACATGAACACACCAACTACAAGACTCAAATCAAAGATCTGATATCCAAATTGTCTGAGGCTCAAGCCCAGCTTGTCACCGCTGAGGCTCAGGCCAGGAAGCATGCTATTTCTGAGCAAAACTTCCAAGCTATTCATGCATCATCCTCTCATTCCAAACTCTGTTATCAAAAGGAGGGTTGGGAACCAATGAAATTGCTTCACCACACTCCTATGAGTCTATTAGACAGCCTAGATGTGGTACTGAGAAGCAAGAGGTTCCAACTGCAGACCCTTCCTCACCAAAGTGGAAGGATGAAACAACAATAGTGGCCACAATAGGGAAGGAACAGGTAGATGTACCCATCTCCTCCTGTGAAGAACAAATCCTAACCACGAAGGCTAGAAGAAGCAGAGCTAAAGCTACTAGAAGAACTGCCAAGAAAGTGGCTAAGTCCAAGCTAAGGATTGACCCAAAGCAGAATGGTGTCTTTATGTCACCTGGATTCCAAGTGTTGTACTTCTGATTCAGGAAAGGAGTGTAATACCAGCACTCCTGTCCTGCCAAAGGATCAGAAGTTGAAGGTAAAAGTTGCTCATAAAGAAAAGAAACCCAAGAAACCACAACCCTCACATTCCCAAAGAACTAACACTGGATGCATAATGTGTGATCTGCAAAACCACATGGAAAAAGATTGTTACTGCAATCCTGCAAGCACACATTATGCAAATAATGTTAGAAAAGGAGTCAAGGAAGGTTTCACATTTGGGCCTTTTCAAACGGTTCAAGTGATGAAAAACGGAAAGCTAGTTTCAGAAGCCAGGTTGTGTGATCTTCCGAAGGGAAAATGGCTTCGGAAGCAAAAGCTACTATGGTTTGGAAGAACAAGAAAGCTCCCTTGAAACCTCACTAGAAAAAGACAGCTTCGGAAGAAAAGGTGGTGAAGGCTTCCTCCGAAAAGAAAGAAGCTTCGGAAGATGGCCATGCTGCAAAAGCTTCAACAAGCTCATCCTCCAAGATCAACCAAAGGATGGACTGGAAGATCAAGGAAGATCCTGGAGCCCAAACTATCTTCTTCAAAGACCTCTCTTGAACCCCCATGCATAACATTTGGTTCAATTATGTCATTATCTTTGGAAGAACCCAAGACCGGCAAGGCTTGGGCTTCCAAACAAAACTAACAAACTCATCGTATGTGCAGGGACATCCATATGAGAAGAACAATAATTTCTAGATTGTAGACAGTGGATGCTCTAGGCACATGACAGGGAACAGATCTCTCGTTCAATAGTTTCAGAACTATGATGGAGGTCCTGTCCAATTTGGAGGTGACGCCATATGATATATATTTCTGGCAGAGGGAGTATATCCAATGGTAAATTAAAGGTTGACAAAGTTCACTTTGTCAAACAGCTTGAACATAATCTGTTAAGTGTTTCTCAATTTTGTGATCAAAAGCACCAAATGCTTTTCACAAAACATGAGTGCATTATCCTCAAACCAGGGATGACACTTCCTTCGGAATTGGTGCTTCTTAGATCTCCCAGGAAAGGGGATGTGTATAAGCTGGATATGAACAATGCTTCCCCGATGGGTGAAGTATCATGCTTTCTTTCTAAAGCTGATAGTGATGAGTCAACACTATGGCATAAACATATGTGTCATGTAAATTTTAAGACAATGAATAAATTGGCTAAAAATAACTTGGTACATGGTTTGGCTAAAAATGAGTTTTTTTGCAAAGATAACTGTGTTGCATGCATGAAAGGGAAACAATATAGGACATCTCACAAATCCAAATGTGTTAACTCTATCACTATTACATTACACTTATTGCACATGGATCTTTTTGGACCCACAAGTATAATGAGCATTGGAAGGAAATCAAATTGCCTTGTGATAGTTAACGATTTTACAAGATTCACATGGGTATTCTTTTTAAGAACTAAAGATGAAACTGCTGAAACTAAAATCTTTTATTCTTAAAATAGAAAATCAAATTGATCACAAGGTTAAAATCATTAGTAGTGATCAAGGGACTGAGTTTAAGAACTTCGTTCTTGACTCAGTTTGTAACCCAAAAGGGATTGCCATAGAATATAGTGCTCCCATAACTCCTCAACAAAATAGTGTTGCTGAAAAGAGGAACATGACACTTATTGAGGCTGCTCGAACTATGTTAGCTCATTCAAAACTGCCTCTAACATTCTGGGCAGAGGTAGTCAGCACTGCATGCTATGTGCAGAACAGAGTTCTTGTAGTTAAGCCCCATGGAAAACCCCTTATGAGCTATGGAACAAGAGGCCACCTTTCATTGGCTTTCTAAGGTCCTTTGGCAGCAGGTGTACCATACTTAGCACAAAAGACAATTTAGCAATGTTTACTAAAAAGTTGGATGATGCTATCTTTGTTGGGTACTCCTCTAGCTCCAAAGCTTATACAGTATACAACATTAAGAATCAACAATTTGAGGAGTCATCCAACATAGTTGTTAATGAGCACACTCCTTGTGTTAGGAGGAATGGCCCTCATCATATCTTTGATTTAGAATTGTTTCCAAACTATTCCAAACCTTCTTGTGAGAATGTTTTAGTTGGAACAGGACCGCAAAATGATGTTTATGCTGCTGTTGATAATCAATTGTTTGACCTACCTGGACCTAGTCCAAATTCTCTAAGAGCTGCAATAAATGATGTTTCCACCATTCACAGATCTGATAGCTTGACCATATCAAGGAATAGTGAAGCTTCTACAATTGAGTCACTTCCTGAGCCTCAAAACTCATCAGGTAATCCACCACAATGCCAGGCAGAAGGAAGTAGTGTTTTGAAGGGACAGGAAACTGCTAACACCACTTCATAGCCAACCATTGATGATGTTTCTCACTCATTCAATCAGTCCTCATTGAATGATTTTGAATCAGCAGCTGGACAGAGTGTTCCAGTTCCTGAGCAGAATATGTCCGATCTGGATCTATCTTTGCAACTGGAAGTGATTCCTCGCCTTAGGATTCATAACACTCATCATGCTGAGAACATCATAGGGGATGTCACTGAGGGTGTGAGAACAAGAGGATGGACTCATCATGGGAATGTCTGCTTGTACTTATGCTTTCTATCCCAGATGGAACCCATGAAGGTAGAAGATGCCTTAAGAGATAGTAGATGGCTTGAATCGATGCAAGAGAAGCTGCTTCAATTCAAGAGACAGAAGGTATGGAACCTATGTCCGCTACCATCTCGTCAAGTACCAATAGGCACTAAATGGGTTTTCAGAAACAAGAGAGTTGATAGAGGCTTGATCATCAAGAAGAAAGCAAGACTTGTTGTTCAAGGATACACCCAAGAGGAAGGAACAAACTATACTGATGTCTTTGCATGAGTTGCAAGACTTGAGATTGTTACGATCTTCCTTGCTTATGCTGCATCCAAGGACTTCACTGTCTATCAACTTGATGTCAAGTGTTGTTTCTATATGGGGATATAGATAGGGAAGTCTATGTGTGCAAATTGAATAAAGCTCTATATGGGCTGCACCAAGTACCTAGGCTATGGTATGAGACTCTGTCTTAGTTTCTTCTAAAGAATGGCTACACTAGAGGTACCATTGACAAGATTCTCTTCATCAGAAAGTCTGGAAAGGACATCTTGCTCGTTCAAGTTATGTTCATGAAATCATATTTGGTTTTTCAAATGACCAAATGTGTAAGGACTTTGAGAGCATTAGGAAGAAAACGTTTCAGATGAGTTCCATGGTAAAAATTGACTTTTTCCTTGGAATTCAGGTGAAGCAAATGAAGGAAGGGTTCTTCATTAATCAATCTAAGTATGTCTCTGACATCTTAGAAAGATTTGAAATGAAAGATTGCAAACCTGCCAAGACACCCATACCCAAAAACCATAATCTATGTCCTGACCTTGAGGGGGAGGACACTGATCAACATCAGTATAGGGCAATTATTGGTTATCTAATGTATCATACTACCAGTAGACCTTATATCATGTTTGCTACTTGCATTTGTGCAAGATATCAGGTTGCTCCAAAGGTGTCTCACCTAGTTGTGGTAAAAGAATCCTCAGATACCTCAAAGGAGCACCTAAACTAGGTCTCTAGTATCCCAGAAACAAGGATTTTAATCTCTATGGATACTCTGACAGTGACTATGGTGGCTGCAATATTGACAAGAAATCAACATCAGGAGGATGTCAATTTCTTGGTGGAAGGATCATCTCATGGCAATGCAAGAAACAATCCTGTGTCTCTACATCAATTGCTGAAGCTGAATACATTGTTACTGCTAGCTGTTGTGCACAACTGCTATGGATTTCAGAATCAAATGTTAGACTCTGGATTCAAATTTATGAGTACTCCTATCCATATTGACAACAACAGTGCTATCTCCATTACTAAAAATCCGGTGAAGCAATCCAAGACAAAGCATATTGACATCATGTACCATTTCATTAGAGATATTCATGAGAAAAATCTGATTAAATTAATCAAAGTTGACTCAAATGAACAATATGCTGATTTGTTCACCAAAGCTTTTGATGAGCAAAGATTTAAGTATCTAATAACAGCTATTGGGATGATAAACATTGATTAGATCACCTCTTTTGAAAACCTTTTAATATGTAATGTCTTCTATCAATACAATTTAAGCCCTGTTACAAAAGATTTTTCTGAAATTTTCAAAGTGTAAATTTCTTCCGAAGAGAAATTAACCCTCAGAAGTTATTTTTATATCTTCCGAAGCATAATTTCTCAAAGGATAATTTTTCTTCTCGGAAGAGCTTTTGGTCTCGGAAGAAGCGATTGACTACATATTAGATCTACTTCCGAGGATTACAAACTCTCCATTCGGAGAGCAACTCTAACCTTCGGAAGCAAAGTTTTTGCTTCGGAAGTGAGAATTGCCTTCGGAAGACAAATTACCTTTGGAAATGTTTTAAATTCGGAAGAACGATTCTACTGTGTAACATAAATCTCTTGGGCCCCACATAGTAAAAAGCAAAGATTTTGTTAATGACGTCGGATTATTTAACTAATTTTAACCTTACCACCACTGTCAATTCATCAACTAAACCATCACATCACCTTATCCTAACCCCCATTACCGCCTTCCCATCCTCTTTTAAATAATCTCGACTATTCAATTTCATCTTCTTACTTGCAATTTTGACTGCGCTAGAAAATTTTCTCCTCTCCAACTTCACCCAAGCTCAAAATCATCCACATTCACATTTCTCAAATGGCACTTAACCCTCAGCAAAACCAATTCGAACTTCTAGATTCTTCAAGAGATGCTGACTTCTCTAAAATCATCTCCTTTCTCACCCAATCACCTTACTACAATGCTCTTACTGTTAACCCCACTGTTTACTCCAATCACATAGCCGAATTTTCGGGAAATGGTCAAGCCAAAACCCTAAATGGATTCGTGTATTAAGGTCCAACATTTGTGGACAGGAGTTGATCATCACTAAACAACTCATCAGGGAGCACCTCAAGCTTCATGATGAAGGAGCTCCTACTGAACTTCCTAAGGCAGATTTGGACAGCACTTATTGTTGGATTCTTTATGCCCAAGACACATAGAACATTGATGTGGTTAGTACGTTATGATCCAAGTCGGGTCATACCCAATAACAAGCTTAGCAAACACCAAATTTTATTTAATTAATGATATGATCATACAATTAAATAAATACACCAATTTAGAAAATGGGTTTTCTAAATAAGTTGCATATGAGATCGAACAACTTATATGGATATTTTGTTCATGGATATTATTTGTTATATTGTTTAATTTAGTTAAATAACATCAAATAATGGATGTGTGTGTGTATGTTATATAATTAAAACGTTAATTATATGTCTATTTTAATCAAACATTTTAATAAGGATTATAAGGGGTTTTGGGGGGAAAAATAAAAAGGTGAAAAGGGTTCGGCCGCCCCTTAGGGCAGCCTCCCCCCCCCCTTTTGGTTTGTTTTTTTCCTTTTGGTTCTCTTGAGATTGGCTCTCTTAGAACACATACACACACTCTCCATTTCAGATTTCTCTTTCTCTCTAACATGCAAAAGGGTCACAAGAACATTAACTCTTCTTATGGAAGAAAGAGTTCAAAGCTGAAAAGGGTCCAGCACCCTTGTTGCTTGTTCACGGCTGGAACAAGACTTCAGCAGCTTCTTTGACCCGATTTTGGTGCTCAAATCCTAGCAAAGATGGTGTTTTCTTGGAGGCTTGTGGGTATGAATGCTTGAGGACACCTATTCTTGGTGTTTTGGTCATTCAAGAAGCTCATTTTGTTCCTTCATCACGTTTTCAGCAGCTTGCTAATGGTAGTTTGTATGTCTATTTTGGGTTGTTATATGTTGGTGATAACTAGTTCAAACACATATATAAGATCCTTATGTTCTTGGGTTTGTTGTTGTTATGAAATAAGCCTTCATTTTTCAGATTGTTAATGATAAACTTTAAGGTTACTTCCGCTGCGTTTTTCATAGTTTAAAGGTTAATCCTGTTAGACTAAGGTCCAACAAACCCAACACTTATATCCTAATGGGATACGGTGGAGACATAAGCAGGTCGACGGTCTACAAATTCAACTTCTCCTACAACTGGAAGTTTCTCCTGCATGTTGTCCTTCACTGCTTGTCCAACAAGTCCGGGGGATGGGATCAAATCCCATATGAACTAGGATGCTTAGTTCATGGACTAGTGGGAGGCTTGTGCTTTAATTACTCATGATTTGTGTTCACCAATCTGATTGGGAATCTACAAAGGGAGACATTCTTTATGTATCCTAGATTTATTCAACACATCATCAACTGTGAGTTGGACCAGTGCATGCTTGTGTGTGCAACTGCTCTGACTGTCCCCCACATGCGGCCTACCATCTTTAAGACCTTGAAGAAGATGTCCACCAACTTCACTCGAAGGTACACTACTCTGCTTCTAGGTATTATTGAGCGCATAGC
Organism: Flaveria trinervia; assembly: GCA_025506515.1. Classification (NCBI taxonomy): domain Eukaryota; kingdom Viridiplantae; phylum Streptophyta; class Magnoliopsida; order Asterales; family Asteraceae; genus Flaveria; species Flaveria trinervia. The sequence goes on along the minus strand of CM046444.1, from coordinate 80,475,946 downwards.
TCCTGGTGACATCCCTGTTCACCACACAAGTGATGAAACCACACGAGCAACCTTCACCATAATGCCACATATCAAAGACGCCCAAAATGAACCCTTGTTCAATCTACTCTGATTGAACTAGCCCCTCCTTTTCAATCCAAAAAGACTAGAGTGGAAACATGGGCTCCCACTCAGTCTACGGTCTTTTCATCATTCTCTTTTGACCTCAATATGGGTTTTGAGTCTCCTCAGTCTCAAACCCAGGAGGCCGACACCAAAACCAGCAGCCCTTAGAATGAGTATCTACACTCTTCTAAGTAGCCAACTAGGGACAACCCCACCAATGGCTCAATGCCTGTAGACATTGAACAAGGTCCCGAGTCAATAGGCTTAACCTCCCTATCTTTTACTGACCTTCTCTTCAAAACTGATGAAGAGATAACATCTCTCGATGGCAATGAAGTTGATCTACAACACCCTCTTCAAGATCAACAGAGCCGGGAGAAATCCCTTATCTCTAGCCCCCATCAGCAACCCATAACTGATGCGAGTCCCACTAATGTGGAGGGGACTCATGCAGATTCAGCTGCCACTACAGAAGGTGCCTTAATGGACCTTGTGGACAGTGGTAACATATCTCCGGCTGAATCTGCGGAAACCAAGCCCTTTGATAACTCTGAAAGAGACATCATTGAGCACGGGAAACCAAGGTGCCAAGAAACCACATCTGGTGGTGAGGGTGAACATACCAGGTATGTTACCTCATCTCCCCGTGATTCTTCAAAAGAAGATGAGGGAAGCATGAAACTCCTTATTCAAGACCTTCTATCTAAAGTCTCAAACCTTGAATCTTTGGTTAGGACTTTAGAAGCAAGGTCCGCCACTTAGCAACTTGAGATTGACAATCTCAAGGCCAAACTACCTGAGAAACAGACAGAGAGGTCTGTTAGGCATGTACATGTTCAGGTCTCATTGACTTCTTCCTCTAGCTTATCTAGCTCTTACGATGATGCTACCAAAAAGGGTGAGAATGTTCAGAGCCAAGAACTTGAGGACCCACAACAGAGCCACACTTCAACTTCAACTTCCTCTACTCCTATCATTATTGTATCTGAGCCATCTCAAGTTATTCTTCAGATTGACTCAAAGATGCTCAGCGATCTCTACAGACTCTTCACCAAGTTTTTGTTGAGATCCACCACTGATCAGCCAAGCCCAGATGCTACAATACTCTACTTCGAAGCTGAAGAGCTTCAGAGGCTGACTGCACCTTCTTCCACTATGGAAGAAGTTGGTCAACCTAAGGTCCACATGGAACCTAAGATTCATTCGAAGGGGAAATGGGGACTGATGGCCCAGCAACTGAAATAGTTGGGATAGAATCTGCATCTCCTCCAACTTCCGAAGCTAAAGTTAAACCCTCGGAAGAACAAGCTGAATCTTCCGAAGCTGAAATGGAAGCTCCGAAAGGACTGTTTAAAATGTCCGAGGAACTGATCATCACAGATGCAATCCTTGAAATGGCATCTGAGGTGAACAGCGATGACTTTCTGACTCTACCTCCATCCTAGACACCATGTCTACCTCTCTCACAATTAGAATCCACTTTCCAAGAACCACCACAGTGAGGCTCTTCAAAGGTTATAGGGAAAAGAAAGTTGACTGCAAAAGAGCTTCAGGAAGCGGAAAAGATTGAGAAACTTAAGAAGAAAGGAAGACGTCCAACTGAGAAGTTGCTAGCTGGTAACATAAAAGCAGCTGCAGCTAATCAGGAGGCTATCAACAATAAGAGAAGGGATGAGATCATTGATCAGCTTATCCAAATGGGCGCTGCTAATGAAGAGACACTCGTGCTACCACTAAAGGAGTTGGTGAATCTGGAGAAGCCTACCCGACTGAAACTTGAAGAAGAAGCCAGGTTGGCCTTAGAGAAAGAAGAAGAAACACAGAAGGAAGTTGAACTGCAGCTGAGGAGAGACAGGATAAACTTCATACTTTCCAGAGGCTTTAATCTTCAAGAACTTTCTCCACACAATGATGAGACGATCCTCTGGCTCTATAACAAAGAGCAGGATCAAATGGAGAAAGAAAGAAAGAGGGCTACAAGAGAACAGACAAAGGAGAAGAAGAAGAAGAAGGAAAAAGCTAGGGATACTGTAACCTGGAAGCTCAGTGAAAAGGCCTGGATGAAAGACTATCTTCAAGCCCATGGCTTCTCTGGAAGGCAAGTGGTCCCATGTCTGAGAAGACACTCCAACGGATTGGCAGTGAAATCAAGGCTGACATCCGGTTGGGAAAGAAGAAAGAGATGTATAGAAGGGTAAAGGGGATGACCTTCACTGCAACCACTCAACCACAACCTAAACCCTCACCCCTACCCTTCTCCATTAAAACCGAACCCTTCACCCCTGAACCCATAACCTTGCCCACATCTACTTCATCACCCCAACCACCTAAACTTCCCATCCTCCAACCTAAAACACTCCCCAAAACCTCTAAACCTCAACCTACCCAAAAACCATCCAAACCATCCCATCGGCCTTCTCAACATCTCTCTCTTGAGGAGTTCAAGGTAATCAAGACCAAGCTCATCAACTGCACAACTCTGAGTGAAGTCCCATGTGATGAAGATTCTTTCAACATTACCTATGTTGATGGATCCTCTCATTCCCTCACAAGAGATCAATTTCTTGATTTACCTAGAGGAACACTACACCAGGCAGCTAGACTTCTAGGCCTCAACTCAGATTCATTAAATGATGAAAAGAAGAAACTTAGAAGGAAACTGGTGACTTTGCTGGACACCAATAAAGAGGACAAGATTCCCAATCAGTCTCTTGTGTCTAGAAAGAAAATAGTCCACTGGAGGTTCGATGAAAGCTTCACAACTTTGTTGTGGAAAGGGAGAATGTCGAAGTCAACAGACTTAATGCAGCCTCTCTTCTACACTCCAGTAGGTTTGATATTGCTGAGTTAGCAGAGAAGCCATTCTCCAACCCCTCCAACTCTGAAGCTGCTGCACACATCAGAAATCATCTCAGTAGCCTTCACCTAGCTGAGCTAACTACAAAGGCCAAGATTTAAGAAGAGTTGAGATTGAGAAGACAGGAACACAAGGAAAGACCTCCTACCAAAGGCACTGCCTTTCTACAGATGGTGGAGGGTCCAGAATTGGAACCTATAGTTAGATGGGAATATGATTACAATTCACATCAGCTAACTCTTTTCAGAGGGCAACAACAAAGGGTACATGTTATCCAAGGTGACAGACTGGACTTCCTATCTACCAACGATCTGTACAAACTTCTCAACACTACATGAGGGAAGAACAAGTAGATAGAGAAATATTTACTCTCCTTGGTGCGGAAAGTTTTGAGAAGCAGAAACAAGTGAAGTTTTGGTAGCATCAGCCTAGGGGGAGTTTGTTGGACCAAGAAGAAGGCTAATGCAACCATAACTAAGTCACTTAGATAATTTTGGTGCTGCATGCAAAGGCTTCTGAAGCTTAGCATGGAACTTACAAAGGTTGTATAGTTCTTCCCAAGACAAAGTGAAAGATCAACTTTGGAAGACAGAACTCTACTTCTGAAGTCAAGTGTATACTTCCGAAGTTCAAGTCTTAGAAGAATAAGCTGAAGACCACTTCCGAAGTATGGTGAAAAGAAGAAGTCTCTAAGCCTTGGAAGAAGCAGCCTCTTACAAAGTATAAGTGGCCTCGGAAGTACTTACTCTTCCGAAGCCATTTAAACTTCGGAAGACATTACTATGAACTAGTGGACACAAGTAGGGTCTCTAACACTCCGCTGCAGACCTCTGATATTGTATGCCGTTTTCTCAAAGACCCATGCAGTTGACCATACTTTATTCCACTGTTCTCCTTTTTATGATAGTACATGTTACCAACTTTAGTTGGTGACAAAAGGTAAGTCAGGGACATATCCTGACTACCAAGTCTCAGGTAAGACTTTATCCAAGATACTTTAAACTATAGTCTTGTAGTATAAGCTTTAGTTATAGGATCCCAACTGGTATCAATGTATATCCGGCAATAGGTAGTATTATATATAGGTTCTCTTTGCAACTCATTCCACACTGCTTGTAAGAGTCTTGTATTATTGAGTTGAGAAGCAATATATAAAAGTACCTTGAAAATTACTTCTTGTGTTCTATTACTACTTTCTATATTGTGATCAACTCTTACTGATTCTATCTTAATCCGAGTGTTGTACTAGGTGAGTTTAAGAGAAAACAAAGTGTTAATTGAGTAACATCGATCCTGCACCATGCCCTATCTTTTTCAACAAGCAGAAAATGATTCGTTAAGATTCGATTAAATACTTTAGAATGCTAGGACCCCACAATCATTTGGCAAAAACCCTCACCCAAGCTCAGGATTTCTTGAATTTTGTAACGATCTTTACAGAGTCGGAAGACCACCACCACCATCATAATTAGGATCTTCCAAAGAAAACCCAACCCGAAATCAATCTTAACAATCTCCAGCTCAATCTCTTCATCATCCTATCAACATTACTTGGATCGACCCGATTCTAGTGGGCCCTATGCCTCAAAAGGTAGTCGCTAAAATAGTAGCTCACAAGAACAACCCTTGTTTTCTTCTTGAAATAAGTCATAAGCACATCCCGAAAATACTTACCCGAAGACTCGGGGTTTGACTTTATAATACTAGCAAACTTCTTTTCGTCACTTGTAGTCCATTTGAGTGAAACGTCTTCGCCCATCGTATCGAATTTTCATTAACCAAAACAAGCAACAAATGATTCATTAAGGTTCGATTAAATACTTTAGAATGCTAGGACCCCACAATAATTTGGCAAAAACCCTCACCCAACTTTAGGATTTCTTGAATTTTGTAACAATCATTACAGAGCAAGGCTTGTCCATTAGTGCGCAAGTGATTATCGATAGAATATTGCATTCTGTGATGAATTCATCATTTAGATGATTTGACACAAGTTAGATCAAGATGGTGAGAGCTCCAGGTCTATACTTATGTATAACAAAGGAGATGACCATTTAATCATGTCCTGATGAGAGCTCCAAGTCAGTACTATCATACAGTAGAGGAGATCATCACTCCAGGTCAGTACTAGCATACAGCAGAGGACATAAGCACAAGTACAAGACACGTAAATACACCAAACATGATTCAAAGATATGGCTTATAAGATTTGTATCATGGTGGGTGAAAGATCAATTCTCAATCAAATTTTTTTCGGAACTAAGTTTTTGTGCAGGCGAAAATGATTGCGTAATCCAGACATCCTTAAGCATGATATTTTAATTTGAATCATTAGGCTGTTGTTGTCACACCCCCGCTACGAGCGGAAACACGGGGTTGCGACGAGACGGGAATCGTCATAACACATGGTAAGCGATAGAGATGCAATAATAAAATGATGACAAGCGTGTCTTGACGACACCGACAACAAGGGGACTTGTGTCGTGTATAGTCAATGTTCACGACAACATGGCCATATGCATAACAGGATAACGATTCACATAATCACATAAGATGAAATTGTAATGTAAATTCCCACAACCCGGGAACAAGTTTCAAAAGATGTAATTGTTTACACAGTTCAACATTGTTCAAAGTAACTGTTTGTCAAACATGTTTAGTCCAAAAATGCATCCTAGGGTCTCACTAAGGCAGCACACCTAGAACCTCAGCTAGCTTGATCACCTGAAAAGATATGCTCAAAATGGTCAACAAAATTGTTGGTGAGCTCGCAGGGTTTAAGTAATAAAAGTGTAAGTGATGCTGTATAAAGTAAATGATATGGAATACCATGAATACAGTTATATACACAAGTAAAATCACATGACATGAGCTTTGCAACCAACCCTAGCGACGTACACAAAGAAATTGTCGGCGTATATTCACCCAAGACCCGTACCTGGCTATTGTTGGTACTAACTAGTATACCAACACGAGGGTGGGGGTGTCAACCCAGTAGTACTACCAATACCTAACCGTCGGTTCCCAAACTGGAATTAAATAGTTGCAAAGATAGAACCACACAGCAGACCCAAGCATGTATCAGATAAGTACTTGTAACACAGTATCACGTTGATTCCTTGTATGAAAATTGTATGTATGTAGTACATCATAGAAAGCGCGAGAGCTACTTTTCCCCCACGTTTGTAAATGTTTGTAAAATATTATAAGCATAAAAAGGGGCCACGAAACTCACATGTTAAGTGGTAAGTATGAAAGTCGAGATTTCCAACAGTTGAATGCAATGATCGGTCAAACACCTATTGACAGTTATGGTCAAGCATTAATGACATGTGTAAAGCGTATAGTAATGTTTGGTCGTTTCGGGTTGTATCGGTTCGGTCGTGGGTAGCACACACACAAGCGGACACACACATAATCAGACACACGACGGGACCAGACGCTCGAACCACGTTCCATTCGTACGAATCAACCTTCAATCGTGCAAATTAGCTACTTTCGTGCGATTGAACCTTCATTCGTGCGATTGGACTCAGTCGCACCACACAACACACCATTCGCACGACCCAACCTCCATGCGCACGAATCAAGCCTTAACGTGCGAATTAGCTACGTTCGTGCGATTGAACCTTCATTCGTGCGATTGGACTCCAGTCGTGCGAAACACGCACAATCGCATTCACTCAGTCGGTCACCTGACTCAATCGCACACAATCATCCACACGCATGACTCAATCGCATACAGACACCCTGTCGCATGACTCAGTCGCACGACATGCCTTCGCACAACTCAGTCACACGATCGACTTAGACGCATGATTCAGTCGCTCGACCCACTCAGTCGCACGGCTCAATCGCATTACAGACCCAGTCGCCCGAACTGCAGAATCGCGACTGTGGTCGGGCTGAGCAGCCCCCGAGTTGCTCTAGCACGGGTTTTATACCACGAGGACCTCCAGAAACACTCAACAAACATACATAAACATGAAACACAAGCAGAAAGACCTCACACGCACCCGCTCGACCTCTTGTGCTCGGATGAACCCGAGCACCCGAAACCCTAGAAATCGCAACAGTAAAACCGAACCAAAAACAGGTTGAACAAGGTTGTCTACCTGCTAGGAACGCGTACACACATGATACCCAAGATTTGGTAGTGAAAACGCGACAAACGTGACGATTTTTGGTGCTAGTTCGAGAGAAAAATGGAGAAAAGGTTGAAGATGAAAAAGATGAAGTTGAGGATAAATGGCTGGAAATGGGGCTTATATACCCAGCCCAAGTTTACAAAATTACAAGTTTAGTCCCTGCACTTAACCCTCGAGCTTCCCAAAAATTGTTTCGGTTGATTACGATCTTAAAATGTTCGTTATATAGTTAAAAGCGTATTTATTGGCATTTGATAGCCTAAAATGGTTTTATTAGTGCAATGATCAAAATTAAAATGATATATTTGGTGGTAATGGTGTTGAAATTTATAAAAGTTTTATGCTTAACACACGTTCTCGAAGGAAGTACAGGCACAAGGGAAAAATAAGCAGACATGATTCCGTAAAGCAGGAGTTCATGAAGAAAAGGAAGATTAATAAAATATTTCCATGTTATTTATGTCGTTCGACGGACCTTGAGGTGACGGGTGTCACAGTATCCCCCAGTTGAGAGAATTTCGTCCCGAAATTCAGCTGGAGTTAGGTCCAAGAGTGTCATCCACGAATAGGTGTGGGTATTTGAGTTTCATTTGATCTTCCCGTTCCCATGTAAACTCTGGCCCTCGTTTCGAATTCCACCTTACGCGGACAATTGGTATTCTACTGCGCTTCAACTGTTTGACCTTACGATCCATGACCTCAATGGGTTCCTCAATAAAATGAAGCTTTTCGTCGATTTTGATATCGTCAATGGGTATGTGAAGTGATTCGTCAGCCAAACACTTCTTGAGGTTCGACATGGAAAGTATCATGTACACCGTTGAGTTCTTGGGGTAACCTAATCGGTACGCCACTGGACCAATTCTTTCTGTAATCTCGAATGGTCCAACGTATCTCGGGACTAACTTCCCTTCTTTCCAAACCGAACAACTCCTCTCAAGGAGAGAATTTGAGTAGCACTCGGTCCCCAACGTTGAATTCTAGAGGCTTTCGACAGTTGTCGGCGTAGCTCTTTTGGCGATCTCTAGCGGCTTTCAATCTATCTTTGATTTGGAAGATCTTGTCGGTTGTTTCCTGAATGATCTTTGGGCCTGTTAGCTGACTTTCACTAATCTCGGCCCAACAAACGGGTGATCTAAACTTCCTTTCGTACAACGCTTCGAACGGAGCACACCCAATGCTGGTGTGGTAGCTGTTATTGTATGAGAATTCAATCAATGGCAAATGAGTATCCTAACTACCACCAAAGTCGATTACACACGCTCTCAGCATGTCTTCTAGCGTTTGTATGGTTCGTTCACTTTGGCCATCTGTTTGAGGGTGATAGGCGGTACTCATGTCTATTCGAGTGCCCATTGCTTTCTGTAGTGTTTGCCAAAATCGTGAAGTGAATCGGCCGTCACGGTCAGATATGATTGACACCGGAACTTCGTGTCTTGTCACGACCTCTTTGATATACAATCTCGCCAACTTGTCCATTTTGTAGTCTTCTCGGATTGGCAAGAAGTGTGTTGATTTCGTCATTCGATCCACTACAACCCATATCGAGTCATGTCCGCTGCTTGTTTTAGGGAGTTTGGTAATGAAATCCATGGCTATATTCTCCCATTTCCACTCGGGAATTTCAGGTTGCTGTAATAATCCCGATGGTTTCTGATGTTCAGCTTTAACTTTCGAGCATGTCAAGCATCTGCTGACGTACGTAGCAATGTCTTTCTTCAAGCCTGGCCACCAGTACAGATCTTTGAGATCGTGGTACATCTTGTCTGCGCCAGGATGAATAGAATATCGTCTTATGTGTTCTTCATCCATGACCAAGGTACGTACACCTCCCCACTTGGGTACCCATATACGGTCCACGAAGTACTGTACGCCATCGTCCTTGCACATCAGTTGTTTATCCAACCCTCGGAATTCTTCTCCCGCAAGGTTTTCTTCTTTCAACGCTTCACTTTGTGCAATTTGGATCTGGGCTTTCAAATTTGTTTGAATGGTCAATCCCAAAGCCGAGACAGTAGTGGTTTCACGCGTTCTTTGCGGGTTTAGCATCAGCCACCACGTTAGCTTTCCCCGGATGATACCGAATTTCACAATCGTAGTCACTAAGTAGCTCTACCCAACGTCGCTGTCGCATATTGAGTTCCTTCTGATCCAGAATATGTTGAAGGCTTTTATGATCTGTGTATACGATGCATTTGGTTCCACACAGGTAATGCCTCTATATCTTAAGTGCGAATACTACCGCACCCAACTCAAGATCATGAGTCGTGTAGTTCTTCTCGTGCACTTAAGTTGTCGCGAAGCGTAGGCGATCACCCTATCTTTCTGCATTAGTACACATCCCAGCCCTTGATGTGAAGCATCACAGTACACCACAAAATCATCAGTTCCGTCTGGAAGGGACAATATCGGTGCATTGCACAACTTATCTTTCAGTGTTGGAACGCCCGTTCTTGCGCATCTCCCCAATCGAACTTCTTGTCTTTCTGAGTCAGCAATGTCAACGGTTGAGCGATCTTTGAAAAGTTGCAATGAAACGACGATAGTATCCGGCCAATCCCAAGAACTGCCGTATCTCTGAAGGTGTCTGGGGTGTATCCCATCTCTTACCGCTTCGATCTTGCCGGGATCTACATGAATCCCGTCTTTGTTAACCACATGACCAAAAACTTCACCTCTCGCAGCCAGAATTCACACTTTGAGAACTTGGCGAAAAGTTTCTCTTCTCTTAACAGTTCCACTATTGCCCGAAGGTGTTCTTCGTGGTCCTCCTTCGATCGAGAGTAGATGAGTATGTCGTCGATGAATACGATCACAAACTTATCCAAGTAAGGTTTGCACACTCGATTCATCAAGTCCATGAACACAGCTGGTGCGTTAGTCAATCCAAACGGCATGACCAAGAACTCATAGTGCCCATAACGAGTTCTAAATGCTGTCTTCGGTATGTCCTCCTCAAAAACTCTTAGTTGGTGATATCCAGACCGAAGGTCGATCTTGGAAAAATACGAAGCTCCTTGTAACTGATCAAACAGGTCGTCATCCTGGGGAGAGGATACCGATTCTTCACAGTTAATTTGTTCAACTCACGGTAATCGATGCACATACGAAACGACCCATCCTTCTTATTGACAAATAACACTGGTGCTCCCCAAGGCGAGTGACTCGGCTGAATAAAACCCTTCTCCAGTAGTTCCTGTAACTGGCTAGATACTTCTTGCATTTCAGACGGTGCCAACCGATACGGTGTCGTTGCTACCGGTGTAGCTCCAGGAACCAAATCAATACGAAATTCCACTTGTCGTTGAGGAGGCAAACCAGACAAGTCATCTGGGAATACATCTGGGTAATCCTGCACTATAGGGATATTTGTCAATTCCTGTTCCTCCTCCACATGAGCCAGAAAAGAGTAGCACTGTTTTCGTAAACTCCGACATGCTTTCATGCAGGAAATAAGCTTTAAGTTTCTCCCCAGTCTTTCTCCTTGAATTCTGAGTACTCCCCCGTCTGACATAGGGATTCGCACTACCTTGTCTCGACAGACAATCTCGGCCCTGTGTTTCGACAACCAATCCATTCCCACAATCACATCGAAACTTCCTAGCTCAAAGGGTATCAAGTCTATATCGAAGGTGTGGTCCTCTAATATTATCGAGCACTTTCTAATTATTTCATCGGCCTGAACGATCCTACCGTTGGCCATTTCTACAGAGTAGCTAGTTTCTAGCCTTCTAGGGCAAATCAAGCAATTGCACAAACTCAGAAGATATAAAGCTATTGTCTGCTCCAGTATCAAACAATATAGATGCAAAGTGATTATTGAGTAAGTGCGTACCCGTGACAACATTCGGGTCCTGGCGAGCATCGTTGGCTCCAATGACGAATGCACGTCCCCGAGTTGTATTCCCCTGATTGGTCGGGCCTTGATTTCCAGCTATAGCCATCACTTGCTGCTGGTTGTTCCTTGTTGACCCGGTGCCCGATTCAGCCTGGGGCACATGTTTCGGTAATGATCGAGACTTCCACACTCATAACAAGCCCTTGCATTCCCGGCGGGGTTAACCGCGTTGACCGGTGCAATCATATTCGGCGCTGTTCTGCAGTCTCTTGCAAGATGCCCCGGGCGTCTACAATTCGCGCAGACCCGCACTGCGTTCCTGGGGATGATGATAATTGCACTTGTCACATTTGGGGTGCGGGCCCACATACTCTCGCCTGCCCTGCGTCACTGCCACAAAGTTTCTGGTTGTCTTGGCTCTTTTGTCAAACTTCCCGGCACTCGACCGGCTCGTTTCCCCACAATCCTTTCTCTTCTCTGCTCCTCTACCCAAAACTCCCGTTCTCACCATTTCGTCCGTCAAAGCGCCAGCCTTTAGAATCGCGCTCTGAATAGTCGGAGGAGCGGTAGCGGTTACCATTGCCCGAATTTGAGGTGCAAGTCCCCAAATGTACCTCTCTATCCTTTTTGATTCCGGGGTGACTAGATGCGGAACCAACCTTGCTAGCTCATGAAAACGATCGGTGTAGGCTGCGTGCCCAGCCCCCACCATGGCATGATTCCAGAACTCATGCTCAAGTTTTTGCATCTCATTGAGAGGACAGTACTCCTCGGTGATTAGGGCCTTGAACTCATCCACGACATTTGCATCGCGGATTCTCTTCCCCTAGCCTGAATCTGAGTGTTCCACCATGTCAGTGCCTTGCCCTGTAGTGAGCAAGTGGCGTACTTAATTCTTTGGCTGTCGAGGCATTCGCTGATGTCGATCACGGCCTCCATCTTTTCAAGCCATCTGGTCAGAGCTATGGCTCCACCTTTGCCATCAAACTCTCGTGGTTTACAAGCCACGAATCCTTGTAGGAACATCCCCGTCTAGTATTCACAACCCCGGTCTCATTAACAATTCCAGTTTCGTTACCGGCTGTACCACCATTTCCAGTCTCCTGATTGCTTTCATTCCCAGTCGGGTTACCGTTATCCTCATTATCGTTGCCACCGTCCCCGTGGGGGTGAGAATTCTGAAGAGCATCACTCACTTGGTCCACGATTTTCGGAATTAGTGCGGCCAGTTGTTGAGCGATCAGGGCTGCCATATCAGTGTTCCCTGTCCCTTGATTGTTACTGGTCGGAGCTTCGCTTGTTCTTGGGGTTCTTCCCCTGCCTCTGCCTCTGCCTCTGCCTCTTGGGGTTTCAATTCCGCTACTATTACTGCGAGTAGATCTTCAAGGCGGCATGTTCTATTCATAAAAGAGGTAACATGTAAGCTTTAGTCACCATAAGATACACAAGTATTCCGTTTATTAAGTTCCAATGTTCATGTTCCGGTCGGTCAAGATCACCATGCAGCCCATTTCAAGCATATTCTCGGTATACCGGTGATGTTTATATATAGGGTTCCCCGCAGCGTTCCCACCACACCCACGATGTACCGAGAATGATGCCCGATCCGGTTACATGACATCCGACTTTCCTTTACATCATATCCATAATAATCCATCAAGTCAATGAGAGCCCAAGCACGTAATCACGTATAGTCTGGTGGAGGTTGCCTATCTCGCATCCTTTAAGGACTCAGACATAGCCTCCTCAGGTCAGTCTCAGTATCCAAGGTCAAGCGCAGATATGATCTGTGAAGATCTCTTCGGGTCTCAATACCCGAATTTGGTTATGATAACTTGGCACGCAGAGGGAACGGAAGATCTAATAGGAGCATCCAATAAAAGAGTGAGCACAAGGCTCTCTCATAGGGTGGAAAGATCACGAAATAGATAGATAAACGAACAAGTATGAGGAACACGTATGAGATATAAAATGCACACAACCCTGGCATGCAATCTACATGAGGTTCCTAGGTTATAGTCTAGGTCAAGCGTATTGCCTAATTCTCTATAACCAATAGCTCTGATACCAGTCTGTCACACCCCGCTAAGAGCGGAAACACGGGGTTGCGACGAGACGGGAATCGTCATAACACATGGTAAGCGATAGAGAGGCAATAATAAAATGATGACAAGCGTGTCATGACGACACCCGACAACAAGGGGACTTGTGTCGTGTATAGTAAATGTTCACGACAACATAGCCATATGCATAACAGGATAAGCGATTCACATAATCACATAAAGATGAAATTGTAATGTAAATTCCCACAACCTGGGAACAAGTTTCAAAAGATTGTAATTGTTTACACAGTTCAACATTGTTCAAAGTAACTGTTTGTCAAACATGTTTAGTCCAAAAATGCATCCTAGGGTCTCCACTAAGGCAGCACACCTAGAACTTCAGCTAGCTTGATCACCTGAAAAGATATGCTCAAAATGGTCAACAAATTGTTGGTGAGCTCGCAGGTTTAAGTAATAAAAGTGTAAGTGATGCTGTATAAAGTAAATGATATGGAATACCGTGAATACAGTATATACACAAGTAAAATCACATGACATGAGCTTTGCAACCAACCCTAGCGACGTACACAAAGAAATTGTCGGCGTATATTCACCCAAGACCCGTACCTGGCTATTGTTGGTACTAACTAGTATACCAACACGAGGGTGGGGGTGTCAACCCAGTAGTACTACCAATACCTAACCTCGGTTCCCAAAGGGAATTAAATAGTTGCAAAGATAGAACCACACAGCAGACCCATGCATGTATCAGATAAGTACTTGTAACACAGTATCACGTTGATTCTTGTATGAAAATTGTATGTATGTAGTACAACATAGAAAGCGGGCGAGCATACTTTTCCCCACGTTTGTAAATGTTGTAAAATAGTATAAGCATAAAAAGGGGCCACGAAACTCACATGTTAAGTGGTAAGTATGAAAGGTCGAGATTTCCAACAGTTGAATGCAATGATCGGTCAAACACCTATTGACAGTTATGGTCAAGCATTAATGACATGTGTAAAGCGTATAGTAATGTTTGGTCGTTTTGGGTTGTATCGGTTCGGTCGTGGGTAGCACACACACAAGCGGACACATGCATAATCAGACAAACGACGGGACCAGACGCTCGAACCACGTTCCATTCGTACGAATCAACCTTCAATCGTGCGAATTAGCTACTTTCGTGCGATTGAACCTTCATTCGTGCGATTGGACTCAGTCGCACCACACAACACACCCATTCGCACGACCCAACCTCCATGCACACGAATCAACCCTCAACCGTGCGAATTAGCTACTTTCGTGCGATTGAACCTTCATTCGTGCGATTGGACTCCAGTCGTGCGAAACACGCACAATCGCATTCACTCAGTCGGTCACCTGACTCAATCGCACACAATCATCCACACGCATGACTCAATCGCATACAGACACCCTGCCGCACGACTCAGTCGCACGACATGCCTAGTGGCACAACTCAGTCGCACGATCGACTTAGACGCATTATTCAGTCGCACGACCCACTCAGTCGCACGGCTCAATCGCATTACAGACCCAGTCGCCCGAACTGCAGAATCGCGACTGTGGTCGGGCTGAGCAGCCCCCGAGCTGCTCTAGCGCGGGCTTTATACCACGAGGACCTCCAGAAACACTCAACAAACATACATAAACATGAAACACAAGCAGATTGACCTCACACGCACCCGCTCGACCTCATGTGCTCGGATGAACCCGAGCACCCGAAACCCTAGAAATCGCAGCAGTAAAACCGAACCAAAAATGGTTGAACAAGGTTGTCTACCTGCTAGGAACGCTTACACACGATGATACCCAAGATTTGGTAGTGAAAACGCGACAAACGTGACGATTTTTGGTGCTAGTTCGAGAGAAAAAATGGAGAAAAGGTTGAAGATGAAGAAGATGAAGTTGAGGATAAATGGCTGGAAATGGGGCTTATATACCCAGCCCAAGTTTACAAAATTACAAGTTTAGTCCCTGCACTTAACCCTCGAGCTTCCCAAAAATTTGTTTCGGTTGATTACAATCTTAAAAATGTTCGTTATATATGGTTAAAAGCGTATTTATTGGCATTTGATAGCCTAAAATGGTTTTATTAGAGACAATGATCAAAATTAAAAATGATATATTTGGTGGTAATGGTGTTGAAATTTATAAAAGTTTTATGCTTAACACACGTTCTCGAAGGAAGTACAGGCACAAGGGAAAAATAAGTAGACATGATTCCGTAAAGTAGGAGTTCATGAAGAAAAGGAAGATTAATTAAAATATTTCCATGTTATTTATGTCGTTCGACGGACCTTGAGGTGACGGATGTCACAGTTGTTTACTTTATTCTTGAAGCTGAGTCTACCAAGCATATCATTAAAGAATCTGTTTATTTTTCTATTATTTGCAATTAAAAATAAGATGTTCATCAGATAACAACATCAGTTACTATCATTTCTCATTTTAAAAATGCAAGTCATGCAAAAACAAGCATTTGAAGAACATATACAATCATTTCTCAATCATTTCCAATCAAGTTCCCAGTTCTCTTTTCATTTTTATTTACTTATACACGCCCCCTAAATTATTATTTTTGAAAACTTATTTTTTATTTTTTCTAATTTTTTTATTTTTTATTTTTTTAATTTTTTTTATAAAATTGTACAAAAATAAAATTTTATCAAAGAAGGTCTTCCAAAGTACACTGATATGAAGATAAGAAAAGAATGCTCAAGAAATATGCAGTGATTGTGAAGTGAGAACTGTGATTGTGTAGATAAAAATCCAGATTGTGGATAAAATATCATGACCTTAACCTGTTTGATCCGCCTCAAATTTGAATTATGAACATTCCTGTCAGGAAACCGGATTACTAACAGTCCTCTTGGATTGTTCCTGCACGCATTAATAGATTAGTTTGAAAGGGGAATGTAGGCCATGGTAGTCCTGTAAGTTTCTTCTTCGTCAATATAAGAAACCTGCTTCTGCACAAAATCGTTTAAACAATCGGGGATATCAATATCCCTCTTTTAAATTGTCGTGTGAGGCAGGTGGGGATGAGGATTGCTTTCAGCTTGTAGTAGATTCTTGCTTGTTCTAAATTTTCCTGTGCTGAGCAGGGAATGAGATCTTCACTGACTGACTGGATTGTTTTGCAATTGGGGAAGAGATCCTTATTGGTCTTAATTCAGCTTTTGGAAGCTTTTGATACTTGACAATGTAAGGAGATATCTTGATCTGTGAGGAACCAACACGCTCCTCTGTGTTTGATTCATCATCTGAGCTTAACCAGTCCCGTATACACAGATCTGCTTCCAAAGGATCTTGATTGACGCCTCCTATTGTGTCAGCTTCCATTATAGGATTCTCATTGCCCGATGATTCAACAACTTTTCCTTCTTTGACAAACCCGATGGGAACAAACGAAGGAATGTTATGTGATTTGAATTTGTTTAAGAAAGTTGAAGAAGAAACTGATATTGGTGTTGGAGCATTAGAAGTGGAATCATCATTAATCTTCTTATCAGACCCTTGCCTGAGCAATCCCAAACCTACAGGAGAATCCTGCACATCTCTAACCTCTTTAAGATTATCATTGCATAAACTTGCATTTAAATGATTAGTTTTTGCAGCTTCAATCAAATCATTTGTTGAATGAGGTTCGGGGATTGGTGAATAACATAAAGTAGAAGGAGGTGGAACTGAATTAAGACAGCTTCACCATCAGATTTATATCCAATCCCATATTTTTACCCGCACCCCTTGTTGTTTAGCAATAAGCTCATCCATTTTCATGTGTGAAAGGATCCATTTATCAAAAATTGTTTGAAGCTGAGTTTTGCAAATTGAGCTAAGCAACCCTTTCTCTCAAAATATTAATTTAAATGTTACGCTCCAAAATGGTTCTTCTTAAAAGATCATTTTCAGCCAATGGTTCATTAAGTTTTCTTGAAAAAGCAATTTCATTTTTCTTTAATTCCTGATTGATTATTTTTAATTCCTTTTCATTTTCCAGTAATAATGTGTTGGCCTTATAAATCCCAAATAATCTGATTTTGCAAGATGAAGAACATATATCCTGAACAGTCTCATAAGTAAGACCCATGATAGTTCGTTATGCAGCTAAGCTCTTTTCACAGTTGCAAACCCTTGTGATTTTTTATTGTTCCTCTTCTATTACATTTAGCATCTTTTCGTTCTCAGATTCTTTCTTTCTGTTGTCAGTTTTTCCAGCCTTATCAAACTCTATTCTCACAGACTCCAGTTTACTGTCATTGTCGACTCTTAAAGCTTCACGATTCTCTTCAACAGTTTCTTTGAATTTAGAGTTTAAATCCGAATCGGTTCTCAATAACTTTAACTTTTCAATCATCTCTATTTTGTAATCAAGTATGCTTGTTATAGAAGAAACAAGATCAGTATTAAGCACGTGGGTTTGATGTGGGAACATGGCTTGCTGAAATTCGTTTCTTTGGATATCCAGCTCGAGAGATTATAGTCTATTGATCATATCCATAAGTTTTGTGTCGACATAACCTCTTTCTTGCTTTAGCATTTTAACTTGATGATTCTATGCAGATGGAAGAGAGTCAAGAAGCTTTTTAATTTGTTCATGATTACTGAGATCTGGAACATGCTTCTTTAGATTATTTGTCATTTTTAAAAATCGATTAATTAAATATGACAATTTTTCTTTCTTTGTACCTGCAAAAGAGTCAAACCGGCTTTGTGCCATTGTGAGATTATCTAATTTAAAATCTTCTGAAGATGACATTTTTTTCAAAATTTTGAACAATTAAACCGCCCAAAAATATTTTCCCCAAAATTTTTGAATAATTCTCCCACGAGAATAATATTTTTTTTAAATGTCACGCTAGACAATCCCTCGGGAATAATATTTTTATAAATCTTGCAAAATCATTGAATATTTCTTTACCGGTTTAAACTCAATTAATCCCAAGTAGTCAATTTTATTTGATTTTTTTATTAGCCAAGACCCTATTTTTATATATTCAGCCTAATATTTAATCTTTACTACCCTAAATTGTTTAACAAAGCACAGCCCAATTGTTAGCCCTAAACTATCTTTTAATAAGCCCAATTTTTTAACAAAGCCCAGCCCAATAAAAAATTATCTTACACAACCCAACCCATTAAGACTTCCAAACCCTAACCCTAAAAAAACAACTCAAACACACACAACTAAAACACACACAAGTATCGGATGAGGGAGTGAGCCCTCTAGGGTTCCGGCGACCCTTTTCTAGTGAGCCGCCTTTCCGACGAGTCTCCGATAGGCAAACGACGGCGATTAAAAGGTATCAACAGTGAGATCTCGGTGAGCCGGTGATGGTGGTGGTGATGGTGTGCCCCAAAACCCAAAGATGGTGTACCAATGTTGGCGAAACATGAAAGGGAACCCATGTTTGGCCACTACAAGAAACTAAAAGTGAAACTAGATTGATTCGTATCCATGTTTGGCCACTACAAGAAACCAAAAACTGAACCAGTTTGATTGAAAGGAATCAATTGGAAAAGGAAGACAAGGGTCGTGTGGCTGCCAGGTCATCGATTCTCTAGAGTGTGTTAGGTTTCATGTTGCTGAAAAAATAAAGTGTTTAAAGCTTGAATTGGGGCTTTGTTGTGGTTAATGCAAATTCGATATAATGGGCGCAGACGTTTCACTCAAATCGACAAAAAGTGACGAAACGAAGTTTGCTAGTATTATAAAGTCAAACCCCAAGTCTTTGGGTAGCTATTTTTGGGATTTGCCTATGACTTATATCAAGAACAAAACAAGCGTTGTTCTTGTGAGCTACTATTTTAGCGTCTACCTCTTAAGGCGTAGGCCCCAATAGAATTGGGTCGATCCAAGTAATGTTGATAGGATGATGAAGAGATTGAGCGAGAGAATGTTGAGATTGATTTCAGGTTAGGGTTTTCTTTGGAAGATCATGATTACGATTGTGGTGGTGGTGTTCCGGCAGTTAGGGTTCCGGCACCATTTTTTTAATTTTGCAAAAACATCTTTAATTTCGCTGAAATATCTTTTATTTCGCATTTTTTTTTTCACAGGTTGGTAGTTTTGCGAAAATAATTTCACCGAAATTGTAGTTTCGCCAAACGAAAGTGCACTTTTGCTAGACCAGTTTCGCCGGAATCTCGCAGTTTCGCCAGAATTTGCAGTTTCGCCGGAGATGTACAATTTCGCCGGAAAACGAGTGAAACTGCTAGTTTTGGCTGTAATTTCGGTGGAAACTTTGAAGTTTTGTTCAGAATGATGCTAAGTTCGCTGGATGACGATGTTGAAGCTCCAAACACACACACACACTAGTGTGTGTGAGAGAAACTTTCAGATATGAAGTTTTTTGTTGACTTTTCTTGTACAAACGATGATATAGATTCAATATATGTTGATTATAGTGAAAGATCTGATGTTGTTGTTTTTTAATTTTTAGAAATTTGAACCCAGATCTACTTTCTCTCTCTAGAAAGCAATTTTCTATCTCTAAAAATTGATAAACATCTTGAGAAATCAAGAACAATTTCTTCAATTCTTTAATGCATTTGATCCAATAAGGCTCTGATAACAAATTGTTACCCCAGGATGAACACTTGAATCAAATATTACGAATATTTGTAACATCAAACAATGATAATCACAATAAAACCCCTTTGATCTATATTGATTGCATATGATTTGTACAAAGTGGAAACCCTAATCAATTGGTCATTTAACCATTAACCAACACTAATGACAATTAACCTATTTCTAGTCTAGACTAATATTCACTAATTGCACTTAACTTCCTAGACTTAAGCTAATTAATAAAAATTATATATTAAGCATAAAAATGACTAATAACAAGATAAAATATATTTTTTCACACAAAATATATTTATTACAATATAACTCCTAGTCATCTAAATCTTCAACGTCTTGTCTCAGTTCCTCGTCTCGAACATGTCGGGTCTTACTTTTGTTGACTTTGACCGTGACATTGACTTTTGTTGACTTTGACTGTGTTGATAATATAGAATATCTTGTACAGCTCCAACACATACATCATACATACCATCATTCATAACATGAAACATACATGATAGCATGCCCTTCATAACATCTATGACCTCAAAAGTCAACTTACATAGCACTCGGGAACCTCCTAAGTCAAAGCCTACATTCATCTTTTCCTATGAAAGGCAGAAAACAGTCTAAGTGTTCATCCGCATTTGTTATAGTTCATCTGCAATTACTATAGTTCATCCGCATTTGTCTTACTTCATCCGCACTTGTTCCTGTTCATCCACATTTGTTCATCCGCATTGACCTTACTTATCCGCATTTCCCATACTTAGTCAGTGTTCATCCGCATTTCCCATTATTCATCTGCATTAACTTAAATAGGGGTTAATGCTCATCCGCATTAACTGTCATCCGCATTAACTGTCATCTGCATTGACTTTCCATACTCATCCACATTGACTATCCATACTCATTCACATTGACTTTCCATACTGATCCGCATTGACTTTGCATACTCTTATGCAGATTCTAAAACTTAACATAAGAGATTTAAACATTAGATTTCAGTTCCCAATCACCGTTCATCATGTTCTAAGCTTAAATTATACATTCTAAGCCTTAGAAACACTATCACACATCGTCAAGCATGAACATAACCACATATCACATCATAAATTTAACATACACAAAATCAAACATACGCGTCCGAAACCCAGTTTAATGAAAACATACATTCATGCATTTCCAGCCCTAAAATTAGTGAAAACAGGTAAAAAAGGGGTCCTAGAACTCACCTTTGCAGCTCTTGAGTATGGCGTCTTCCAAACAGGTTCGCAATTGAGTTCAACCGCCTAGAAACCCAATAAAACATACCCGAACACAAGCAACACACATAAGCATAAACCCGAGGACATAATCGGTTCAGAACACCATAAAAATATGAATTCTTTCCTTGAATTCACACTTTTCTTCTTGTTTCTCTACAAAACCGAGAGTTCTCTCCTTCCTGCTACTCTCTCTCTAAAAATCCGAGAATTTTGTAGATACATGTCTACCTAGTTTAGGAGCTCAAATGTAAAATGTCTTTCATGTCTTAGATATATGTAATTGGTTGGGTATGGAATGAAATGTAATATGTTTGTGATGCTTATAATGTTTAATATTTCATTGTTAAATGTGTGATAACACATATTGAATTAACTATATAGGTTTGTGGTTGTTTACATAGTTCTTAGTCGATAATGATTAAGAAACGTGCTTAAACTTAATCGTGTGAAGTTCTCATGCGAATGGACCATGCTAATTGACCATACATATGAATACTTCATGCTAATGAACCAGTTGCCCCACTGAACCAGGATACTGGATCAGTCGCATGATTGTGACATGAGATTGGCTCAGTCGCATGACTGGATGTTCAGTCGTGCGAATGGATCAACCGCATGCTTCAGTCATAAGACTGCACCATGCAAATAATTCAGTCGCACAAATGGAAAACCCTAACTTATAAATACCACTTAATTCTTGGAAAAACATAACAATTCGAATCCCTACACATACAATCGTACCCTAGCTGTCCAGAGACCCAAGAAAACCTGTTCCAAGTTTATAGATCGCAGTAAATCATCTTACAATTGTTCTTAATGTTTTGATTTGTTCTTAGATTGATTACACTTGTGTTCTCACTGATTGGATCAACAATCAAATATGATTCCGCACTATTTGGTTTGGTATACACATAAATCAATTAGTACTCCGTACCTAAACGGTCCTAACAAGTGGTATCAGAGCTTTGGCTCTTGATTTGCATGTGATTCAATCGATTTTGATATAAAAATCACGTTTTTCACTCAAAAACTCAATCTTTTTGTGTCAAACAGTGTTTTCGATGTCTCAAGGTCAAAAAGTTAACGTTTTTCGACATACGGAAATTAGGGTTGGTGAGAAATTCTTGGTTTTGCGTCAAAGTGTTCAAAATCTTCATTTTTGCAAAACACAGCAGCATTCAGTCGCACAATTGACTCAATCGCACGATTAAACCCATTCGCACCACTCATACGCGCGATTGGCTCAGTTATTCATATATTCGTACGACTGAACTCATTATACACATTGTTCATCCGTACTTGTCCAATTGCACGATTAAACCATCCGTATTTGTTCAGTCGCACGATTGAACCATTCGCATTGTTCAATCGCACAAATAGCCCAATCGCATTCTTTCATTCGCACAAGTATAACGGTTTTGTTCTAAAATCCAAAGAAAATAGAAATGTGAGGTTAGTACCCAGTTTTCACCGCAGGTAGGGATTCACGGATCCAAAATCTATTGCTTCTGGAAAATGAAGTGGGGAATTACAATAAGCATCCTAAGCTCATAACCTTAGATGATTACCATAATGGAAGCAAAGGTTTGAGATATACCTAAATGGAGTAGATCCTAATCTCTGGGAATCAATTGAGACTGGGTATAGCATGCCGGTTGGTGGAGATGGAGTTAAACTTACCTTAGGCGGTATGACTGATAGCCAAAAGGTAAAGTACAATGCAGAGAAGAAGGTGTTTGCTCTGTTAACTCAGTCAATTCCTAAGGATATATTCCATCAATTTTCTAAGAACAAGCAAGCAAAGAAGCTATAGGATGCTCTGGAAAAGCGGTATGATTGGATTGCATCGTTAAAATCTCTAAAGGCTAAGGCTTTGAAGAAGGAGTTCGATAACTTCTCCTCAATGGGTAAGGAAAGTTTGGATGAGGTTATAGACCGCTTCTACCACTTAATGAGTGAGTTGCACACTCATGGGGTTGTTACATCCATGGAAGACAAGGTGTCTAATTTCGCACATGGATTGAAAGAAAAGTGGGTTTGATTTGTGTCAAACGTCAGACAAAATGATATGCTGGCGAAGTTGGATATCAACATTTCATTCTAAAGATGAGCGAGGAAGAGTTGAGGATGAAGTAGAGGTCTCAAAAGGCATCATTTGATCAGAACCCGTCACTTTACAACTCAACTCCTCAAGCAAAAAACGTCTGGAGCGCCACTTCAAACGACATTTGTGTCGAGTTCAGCCACTCCGCCTCAAGCCACTACTTCAGGATCTGACACGTCAGTGTCGTCTTGCACCCAATATATAGCACCCGAAACCAATGCTATGAAATAAAGACCGAGAATCTCGGTAACGTGACTGTAGAGGTAGCAAAAGAGCATAAGTATCTCTTAGCAGCTGTCGTTCACTCCTATGATGGTCTAGTTGCGGGGAAGATTGGAAACTGCCATCTGGCAGATGAAGACTACCAGCATGTAGACAAGATTGAGCTAGAAAGAATGGATATCATGTGGGCATTGGAAAGTGTTGTCCGGAGGTCAAAGAAATTTGTAAAGAAGTTAGGACAGAACCTGATTGCCACAAGGATACAACCTTTGGTTTTGACAAAACCAAAGTTACCTGTTTTAACTGTGGAAAAAAGGGACACTACAAACGTGAATGTGTTAATCCCAAGAAGACAGGTAATGGTAATCCATTCTCATCCTTCAATCGTCAAGATAAACCCACATGTAGTCCTACATCGTCGAGCACGGATCCTAAGGCATTGTCTGCTCAAGGTGACGAAGGGCAAGATTGGACCTTTCGATTTGTATATCCGGGAGAATCCAAGGGTTTGAATGATGACACTGCAAGCGAGGGTGATATAGCAGTTGAACTGGTGATGTCAAATAATGAAGAAACTACAAATATGGTCGATCACATGAATGAAGAGGTTTCAAGCACAAAATGTTCAGAATCACCGGCACCAGAAGAGTCAGACTCTGCTATGATGGCTGATTCAATCAAATCTTCTCAGGTGTGTACCAAAGACCAATTGTTTGATAGTCATGCTTGCATTGAATGTAATAAATTTAGAGAAAGCATAGACTAAAAATTTACTAGGCTGTTAGATCACAATGATAGCTTAGTAAATGATTTACAACTGTGTAGAGAAGCAAACATGATTTTAAAACAAAATGAGCATAGTTATAAAGAGAAAATAGTACTGTTGAATAAACAACTAAGGGAAACCGAAGTTGTGGCCTTTAACCAAGCAAATGACATTAAGTTCTATTTAAACTCCCTAGAGGAAACTAAGAAAAAAATCAGTTTTGGAAGTCGAAGTAAACGCATTAAAACAAAAACTACACACTTGGACTAGTACTTCTCACATAGTCGAGCATTTAGTGAGAGAACGTAACAATGGGGATGGTTTGGGTTACAAAGTGGTTCCACCACCACATGAGACCTTGTTGAATGCTAAATGCAAACCAATAAGGATCATGTGGTGTCTACTCCTCTTGTAAGTGATCCAGATTCCACAAGTAATTCCATTGAATCTGTCACTAACCAAAAGGAGACCACTTTAAACTCAAAGGGTAAAATGCTATCTTTAATTTGGATGAATAATTTGAGAAGGTTAAGGTAAAGTCTGGTTCAAATACGTCTAATTCTGAACCAAAAAAAGCCAAACAAGTTAACCAAATACGTGCATCGTGTCTATATCTAGATAAACAAAAGAGTAAAGATGTTAAAAGGTTCAAACAATTATTTTTGTTAAACAAGTTAAAACATCTAAACAAGAAGTGTCAAAACCCAAACAAATTAAAGTCACACGATGTCACACACTTCTCCATAGAAACAATTATACCAACATGTCGAAAGTACATCATGCTACAACTGTGGAAAGTATGGACACATCGCGTGTAATTGTCCTTGCTATCAGACACCAAGGAAGAAAGTTGAACTTCATGATCCTAAATCTAGTTATTCTAAAAGGTGTTCTATGACCCCACCAAGAAGAATTAGTGAGCATAAAGTTCAACCATAAGCCAATCGTCTGTTTATGACAAACAGGACTTACACAAAATTGGCTTATGAAAAGAAAAATCTACATAAATGTCTGATAATGAGAACAAGAAGACGAATGATCCTCCCTCACCCTCAAATGGACAATGGGTGGAATTTATGATGTGTGATGCCTCTGGGTCACCCAAAGCAGTTAAAGCTTGGGTCCCCAACCTCAACTAAAGATTTCCTTTGAATGTGTAGGGTGTTCGCTATAGTGCTGCCACAAATACCTGGATCGTAGATAGCGGAGCATCTAAGCACATGACTGGGAACCTGACTCTCCTATTAAACGTCAAACAAATTAAAAGAGGTCATGTTTCATTTGTTAGAAATAAAGGAGGTAATATCACCGCTCAACGGGAAGTGGGAAGCTAGAAAGTGAAGTTTGATAAGGTAAACATGTTCAACAACATCAAAATAATTTGCTTTCTATATCCTAAATCTGTGACAAAGGCTTTAAGGTAGTATTCAACAACAAGAAGTGCTACGTTCTCATAAATGACTATGTGATCCCGGAGGACCAAGTCTTAATGTTAGCTTCAAGATATAACGATCTTTATGTCTTGGATCTATCAAAGGCCTCCACAACTGATCATCAAGTTTAGTGCTTCCTGTCATAGGCTATAGAGAAGGATTCCATCTCCTGGCATAGGAGAATGGGACACATCAATCCAGAGTAGATGAACCACTTGATCCAGAAAGATCTAGTGCGAGGAGTAAATGTATAAAACTTCCAATTACTATATTTTTGTGTTAGGATCAGTGATCTAAGTTTGATTAATTAGAGAGTATTAAAGCGGAATTCGAACTATGAATTAAACAATTCACAAGAACACAATTGATATTCAATGTAATAGTAAACGGTTATAGAAAGAGAGAATTCTGCAAAAGAAATATTTCATTCATATGCTTTCGTGGTGGCTCAATGTCACACGTTACAAGTAGGTCAACATTCCTTATATAGGAAATGTGACGTCTGCTGATGTCACTTGATAGTTGCATCTAACAGAATTTTTCAAACTACTTAAACTATGCAAACTACTAAGAATGTTCTCAACTACTGATTACATCTCAGAGAATGCTTAAGTACAAAAACATAAAACTACTAAACTACAACTACTGAAACTATAACTACTGAAAAGTAAATTACAAGTACTGAAAGGAAACCATCACAACTACTGAAGTTAATTACTTCAGCTGTTGTGACAACTACTGAAGTTAATTACTTCAGCTGTTGTGACAACTACTGATCACTTTGGTCTTCAGTCTTTGTCTTCAGTCTTTGTCTTCAGTCTTTGTTCTTCAGTACTTTACTTTCAGGCTTTGTCTTCAGCTGATGGCTTTAGACTTTGTCTTCAGTACTTTACTTTCAGACTTTGTCTTGAGTACTTTTCTTTTAGACTTTGTCTTCAGACCTTGTAATCAGCTGATGTCTTCAGCTGTTGAGATCTTCTTCAGCAATTGTAATGTCTGTGGGACTTAGAGGTTTTTTTGATCAGGCTCATTGGTTCTTTTTGTCCAACAAACTCCCCCTGAACCAATGCAGCCAAAACTTCTAAACATATTGATGATCCCACTTATTCTTGGTAGAAACACCCTCTTGATCAGCTTCAGAGGTAATCAGTTAAGCACAGGCCGGGAAAAGGTTTCTAATCTTTTGATTGGCTAAGTATGGAAGGGAACTCTGTCTTGAGGAAACTGGACACAGAGTCTTGTCCCAACCATGAAACCTAATTCCCATTAATGAGTCTATAAGACTCAGTAGCATAGGCCTCAAGGAGAACAACTTGTTCCTCCTTGGTGAGTTCTTTTGCTTCGCCTCGAAGAAGAACTTTGGGCCATAATACTCAGACATGTATCTTAATGTCTTTCCATTTTTCAACTCCACAGTTGTTATCTCTCTGTAAGCAAATTCATCAAGGTGAGAGCCTTCAACTAGAGTTCACTCTTCTGAAGATCTTCAAGTCTTTTGTATAACAACCCCTTCTTGATCATTTTGTTCTCCAGAATAGATTGAGGGGTTGTCTTGGAGTTGTGAGCTCTCTCGAATTCTTCAATGATTTCCCAGGGTGAGACTACCATGGCCAACGTAATTGCAGCATTCAAGGTCTTCTTCACTTGGCCATGATATCTACGTGGTATATTCTTCTTATGAATTCTAGAACTTACCCTGGGGTCTGGCCAGATCCACACTCTTTCTCTTTGATGTTGAAAAGTATGTCTAAGAGTGTACAGCCTCAGAGCCTGTTTCTTCATTTCTTGAATGGATGAGGACTGAGGGAAATCCTTGTCAACCATCTTGAGAAACTGCTCATCGTGCTGCTTCTGCTGTTCTTCTTCTTCAATCTTTACCTTCACCATCTGCATTTGCAAGTCATGTGTAATCACTTGTTGACTTCTGTGCTCGGGTGTTTTAAGGTTGAGAACAGCAGAGATTGGCAGACAATCTTCATCATCATCCTCTTCTTCATCTTCTTCTACCCTCAACACCCTTCTCCTCCTTCTGGGTGTATCACTGGGTAAGGTTTGAGGTGGTTTTTGAGGTAAAGGTATTGGTTTTGTGGGTTGAGTTGTGGGTGGCTTTGGTTTAGGGATAGATTTGGGAGATTTTAGAGATAAGGTGTATTTGAGTTGGAGTGTGAGAAGACTGACTTAGCATTTTGGTGGTGAGTTTGGCTTTGGAGAGCTTTGCCATTTCCGTTCTCTTCCCTGCACCTGTTTCATCCAGTGCTTCAATGATCAACCCTTTATTATAGCCTCTAGCAGAGCATATTTTCTTGGTTATCTCCAAGATACTGTCTCTGGACGAGGCCTTTATCTCTATCAATGATCTTCATCAGCATCTTTGACAAGATCTTCTAAGGATTTATCTTCATCAGCTTTTGACTTAGCACTTTTCTTTCTTTTATATGTGATCAGCTGATCTTCCTTCTCATTATATGTGATCAGCTGTTCTAAGATCAGTTCTTTCTCCACCTCCACGTTCTTTCTCATCATCAACTCTTTTTCTTTTCTTTTCTTTCACTGCCTTAGACTTGGAAGTCTCCCCCTTTTTGCTTGCATTGGGATCAGGGGCTTGAAAGGCAGAAAGAGATTTGTGAACAGCATCATCAATCAGGGTTTGTAGATTTGAGGAGATACTATCATCAATGGATTTATACACTATGTCAGTGATGATGGGAGTGATGAGAGGTAAGGAGTTTTAAAAGATAGCAACCATTTTCTTAGAGGGGTTCTGTCCCTGAGAGATGGTGCCAAAAGTAGTGGTTGGTGGCTCAGTTAAATGTGTAGGCTCAGTGTTTGGTGAACCTTCAATTGAAGGTGCCATCTGTGGGGTTTGTGGGGTAGATGGACTTTGATCCTGAGACATTTTGGCTAGCAGCTCTTTGAGTCTGCTCACCTCAGTCTCTAGGATGGTAATATGGGCTAATACAACATAGAAAAAGCCCAGGTCATCATCAGTCTGTGCTGAATCACCTGACCTCTTGATTGAATCAGGATGTACATGCTCTGAGTGTAGATCAGTAGAAGCATGTGCCCCTTGGCTTGGTAGTGGGGACTTCCTGCCTCAAAACTGTATCCTTCATTGGCAATTGCCTCTGGTAAGGTCTTATGGATGTTACCAACTTCATCCTGGTCATTTGCTGAATCAGTAGAAGTGGCAGCCTTACCAGATGTTCTAACCTCCGTTTCTACACTTGGAGATTGAACATTGTAACCCCTGTGTTGTGGGTTATCATAAGCAATTTGGTCCTCCCCCTCAATTGTTGAGGTATGCCCAGTGGTAAAAGGTTTTTGGGGAGGGGGTGAGGAATGCAACTGACTCAGCACTTTAGCAATTATCAGTGTTGGGCTTTGAGGGGCGGTTGCATGTGGAGATTGGTCCGAAGCAGATTGCACCCAGGGTGAAAGGTGCTCTTCAATGGTAACCCTCTCAATTGAGCCAGATCCTTTAGTTCCATGAACACTATCTCCAAAAAATTTAGATTTTGGCATTCAAGGATAGAGTACCATAGTTGTTGCCATCAGGAAGACATCTGATCCCAAGAAGATGTCTTTGATGCAGGGCAGACATTCACCATATGAAAGATAAGGCGTTCAGCATCATGGAAGTGCTTTTTAAGTATGGTTGTAGCACTTAAGTCGCCTTCATACCCGTTATTGATGAAAGACATATCAGTGGTGCCTTTGGGGTATTCCTAACATAGGTGCCATCATGCAAATTTAGGGTTTTGCGAATGATGTCGGGGGTGATGAGCACCTATTTCTGGTTCACCAACGATTGGAGAGTGAGTTGGCTATCATTCTCACCAGTTATTACAGAGACGTTGGTCCAGAACTAGGTTAAGGAATCATGGTATATGGTAGGATTCAGAAGAAAGGCTGTTCGGTATTGGGAATCCACCATAAGATCGATGGCATTGTCAAACTTGTTCCAAAAAGCCGATTTCGAAAGGTAGGCAACACAGTTGTGTCGGGGTTTGAGTTTCATGGTCGCCATTGTTGAGAGAGAAAAGGTTTGAAAAACGGCTAATAAAACATTTGGCTATAAGTGCAGGTATTATAGGTTAAGAAAAGGCTGAAAAGAAAACGACTGAAAGTGTTGGTGTTGGCATCAATTGTTATGAAAACAACTGAAGACTTGGTTTTAACTATCAGACGTTTGAAAACAACTGAAGACTTGGCTTTAGTCATCAGTAGTTGTGAAACTATTGAAAACCTTGGTTTTGCCTTCAGCTGCTATAAACAACTGAGGACTTGGTATTAGTCATCAGTAGTTTCACAACTACTGAAGACATGGTTTTGTCATCAACTGTTTAGGGTAAAACAGCAGTTTGTGGAAACAACTGAAGAGAAAATTCTCATCATTAGTTTTCGTCAATTCCTAGCTTTTCAACTATTTCATACTGTCCTCAACACTTACTGATTAGACTTTTTAGTTGTTTTCAGTTGTTTCATAGGAAATTAGTACTTATCTGTTTTTACTGACATCAGTAGTTATAACTACATCAGTAGTTGTAACTGCATCAGTTTCTTTTAACAGAATCAGTACATATTTGTGACATGGTTACTAATGATCATGAGTACTTGTTTACTGAGATCATCAGTAGTTATCACTTATTCTAGCTGCAGCATACCAAGCCTTAACACAAGGTTTTGGAAAGTTGAACTATCCAAAGGCTTAGTAAATATATCTGCAAGCTCATCAGCACTAGGCACAAACTTTGGATCAATCAAACCTTTTTCAAAACAATCCCTAATAAAATGGTGTCTCATCTCTATATGTTTGGTCCAAGAGTGCTGGACTGGATTCTTGACAATACAAAGAGCTGAAGCACTATCCATTAATAATGGAGTCTTAGTTGCTATAATGCCATAATCCAATAATTGGTTTTGAAGCCAGAGTACCTGAGATGTACAACTTGCAGCAGCAATGTACTCTGCTTCAACAGTGTATGTAGCAAGAGATGTTTGTTTCTTACTCTGCCAAGAAATCAAACAGTTGCCTAGGAATTGACATCCACCAGAAGTTGACTTTTTGGTTAACTTACGCCTTGCATAGTCACTATCAGAAAAAACAACTAATTTGCATGAGTGTCCAGTGGAATACCAAAGACCTAGAGATTGTGTACCTTGCCGATATCTAAAGATCCTCTTGACTACAATCAAATGAGACTCTTTAGGAGCAGCCTGAAATCTAGCACAAACATAAGTTGCAAACATGATATCTAGTCTAGAAGCTGTTAAGTACATCAAGGACCCAATCATACATCTGTAAAGTGTTTCATCGACAGCTTTACCTTTCTGATCTGCATCCAGTTGTGTGGTGTTGCACATGGGAGTAGAACAAGACTTACAATTTTGTAAATCAAACTTATTCAAAAGTTCTTTTGTATATTTTGATTGATGAATAAAGGTTCCATCAGCCTTTTGTTTGACTTGCAAGCCTAGAAAGAACTATAATTCTGTCATTGCACTCATTTCAAACTTTTGTTCCATTAAACTTGTAAAATTATCACACAACTGGGGATCAGAGGATGCAAAAATAATATTATCAACATAAATTTGAACAAGTAGCTTATGCTCATCCACTTTCTTAATAAACAAAGTTTTATCTATGGATTCTCTAGTGAAATTATTTTTAAGAAGAAAATTTGAAAGTGTTTCATACCAGGCTCTAGGAGCTTGCTTCAACCCATAAAGAGCCTTATCAAGTTGATACACCCAATCAGGATGTTTATTGTCTTCAAAACTTGGTGGTTGACGCACATAAACCTCTTCTTTTCTTTTACCATATAAAAATGCACTTTTGACATCCATTTGAAAAACTTTAAGATTATGGAATGCAGCATAGGCTAAGAACAATCTAATTGCCTCTAGTCTGGCTACAGGGGCAAAGGTTTGATCATAATCAATACTTTCTTCTTGTGAAAACCCTTGTACAACCAGTCTAGCCTTGTTCTTGACAATAAGCCCATTTTCATCAGTTATATTCCTAAACACCCATTTAGTGCCTATTGCACACTTACCTGGGGGTAGAGGAACCAGTTCCCACACTTGCTGCTTTTTGAACTGAAGTAGCTTAAGCTGCATGGCTTCAACCCATCCATTATCTCTCAAAGCAACATGATAGTTCTTTGGCTCTAGTTGACTGATGAAAAGAGCATAGAAGCAGAAGTTAGACAATTGACTTCTGGTTGAGACACCAGCATTGATATCACCAGTGATTTGAGACATGGGGTGATTCTTCAGCTCTTGCTATACTATAAGATCAGTGCAAGTGTTTGTAGTCAATTCAGCAGCAGCAGATGGTGATCCAGATTCTTGAAACCAAGTATTAGATGGCAAGTCAAATAATGTAGAGGAGTCAGAAATCTCATCAGTATTTGTTGTGGATGGAGCTACAGAAGCTACAGGAACATCATGTTTAGCAGACTCAGGCAGTTGGTCACTAAACTTGAAAAGGTGAGTACTGATATCATCATCATTTTCAGTACCACCAGGTGGAAGACTTGCTACAGAAGATGATTTATCCACATGATCTGCAACAGCTGGAGGTTGATAAGGAACATATTGCAGTACGTCCAGATCAAACAACTCCATAGGGTTTTGTGGAATTTTATCCTTAGGAGATTCATTGAATTTCACATGCAAGGTTTCTTCAACTATCTTTGTTTTGCAGTTGAACACTCTGTAAGCCTTGCATGTGAATGAATAACCTACAAAATACCCTGCATCCACCTTAGGATCAAATTTGTGGAGTTGATCCTTTGTGTTGAGAATGAAACAAGGACACCCAAAGGTTTTGATGAATGAAATTAGAGGAGCCAAATGATGTAGAACTTCATACGGAGTCTTCATCAACCTCTGATTTACTAACACTCTATTCTGCACATAGCAAGCTGTGTTAACAGCTTAAGCACAAAACGTTAATGGCAAACCAGAGTCAGCCAACATAGACCTTGCAGCTTCAATTAGGGTCCTATTCTTTCTCTCCACTACTCCAATTTGTTCTGGAGTCCTTGGGATGCTAAACTGCCTCTTGATTCCCTTTGATAGATAAAAATCATCAAGTGTATGGTTTCTGAATTCAGTTCCATTATCACTCCTTATACACTTGACTGATAGGGAATACTGCTTCTCAACATACAACACATAGTTTATAATCGTCTGAGCAACCTCAACCTTTGAATGCAAGAAGAAAGTCCATACAAATCTGGAGTAATCATCCACAATTACCAGACAGTATTTCTTCTTTGCCATGCTCATCACTCTCACAGGACCAAATAGATCCATGTCCAGTAACTGCAAGCAGGTAGTGGACTTAGGTTCTTCAATAGGAGGGAATGAGACTTTGTGTTGTTTTCCTTTTAAACAAGCAGTGCAGGTTTCATCACAGTGGAACTCCTTTATTGGTAGACCTCTCACTAAACTATTGTGGATCAGCTCATTCATGTTTTTGAGATTAACATGACCCAGCCTTCTATGCCACAGTTTAGATTCCTGAGGAGAGGCTTTGGAGAACAGGAAAGGATGACCCTTCAAATCAATCTTCTTTGACAAATCCAAGGCATATACTCTTCAAATCCTATTGGCCTTCAGGAGAGTATGATCATCCAATACTTTGTCAATCAGCCTCATAACTTGGGAAGACAGAATCCTGTAGTTCTTGCTTGTGAAAAGTGCAACATGCCCTTTATCACACATCTGATTGACAATCAGTAGATTATACTTGAGATTCTCCACATGGTTAACATCATCAAATCTGATATCTCCATTAGACACATATCCATTCCCGATGATGTAACCCTTGGCATCATTTCCAAATGAAACAAATCCCTTCTTTCCTTTAGAGTAGTCATTAAGAAGAGAACTGCTCCCAATCATATGCATAGATCCTCCACTGTCTACATACCAGATGCTCCTTTGGCATGCTGAAGAACCCTGCATTTATCATAAAGAACTAGTTAGGTTTTGAGACCCAAACCTTTTTGGTTTTGGGTCTCTTTTCATCAACAGATTTAACCATAACTTGTTTCTTATGATTAACAGCTGATGAAGAAGGAGATGGTGCTGAAATGGATTCCTTGGATTTGGGCTTGGAATGCCTTTTCAGTGGTTTGATCACAGGTGCATCTAGTTGGTTAACTCTCCCCAACAAATGTTGAACCATCATAACAAGTTGTGTTTGATTTGTAGCCAAAGCTTTCAGCTCTTGTGACATGTCAGTACTTGTGTATGATGAGTTCCTGTGGCCCACCATTTCCTCCTTGAAATTCACAGACTTAGTCTGATGTTTATCATGAGGAGCACTATCAGCTGTTTTATGATAAACCCTATCCTTCTTTTTGGATTTGGATGAAGGCTTAGGTTTATCACATTGGGATAACTATGGTACAAACTTGGTCTCAAACTCATTTTTCATTTCATCAATCTGGATTTTAATGAGCTTATCTCTGTTGAGTTTGGAACCCTTTCTGTACCAACATTCATTAGAAAGATGATTGAATTTACCACATATTTCACATAGCTTATTCTTCATCTTGAATTGATCACTGCTGATGTGGAAACTACTAAAGGTGTGCTCTTCAGTACTTTCCTCCTTTCAGTACTTGTGTTAAGTACTGAAAGATCTGTAACAACTGAAGACTTGTTCTTCAGCTCTTCACTATCAGCAGTTGTTAATCCTTTTATTTCAGCTGATTTGAAATGCTTTTCAGATGTTCTGTCTTTCCCTTCAATACTTGAGGTACTTTGAGGGACAACATCTAAAGTACTCAGCTTCATGTGCTTATCAGTAGTTGACCCATCAGGCAATTGATTTGCTGAGGTATCAACACTGATTTCATCTTGTGATTTTGGGTGATCACTTGAGGATGATGCACATGATGATGTGGTTTGGAAATTACTTTCACCTTCAGGTTTTACTATTGATTTTGTAGTAAAATCTGTAGGTGGTGCAATGTGGTTGTAACCTATTCCAAACTTCACATTCGAAGCAGATTGCTTGCTGAGCAGCATTTCAAATCCCTTGCAGGATGATACCCAGTGGTCACACTCAACTTGGGTAACTGCAAGTTTTTCTTTGAGTTCTCCGTGGTTCTCAAGAATGACCTCTAGCTTAGCCTTTTCATCATTTAATTAGCATTTAAGCTTATAAATCTCATCATCTTTATCCTTAAGGACATGCTCATATTCAGCTTTTCTTTTGGAAATAGTTTGCTCAAGCTCAAGATTTTGATTAATTAAAGCTACATTTGCCTCTCTAATAGAGATAAATGCAGCTATGCAAGATTCTATTCATAGCTTGGCCTTAGCCTCAGAGGATACCTGGGTTATCTGTGATGAAGATGCATTGGAGCATGAACTCTCAGTAGACTCCAGGGCCATGAGAGCTAGATTCCCAAAAGGATGTTCACAATCATGTTGACCATCACCAGCAAATAATTGCTCATTACCAGAGAGATCATGTGGTAAACTGCTCCAGTCAACAACACCAGGGGTGAAGAAGCTGTGATGAGGTTGTGATTTAGATGATTGAGATGGTAGAGGCTCAGGTAAGGCTTGAGGTTGTTATGCAATAGGAACTTGAACTTGATTTGGCTGAGACACATAATAGCAGGGATATGGATATGACATTGGACCCTGAGGGACAAAATATGCAGGAGATATAGGTTGGGAATGATGACCAGAACTAGCAGGATGTTGCCCTCTGTTATGTGGACTATTGCTTGGAAAAGTCACAAAGGGTGCAGAGGAGTTAGATCCAGTTGATCTACACTCTCTTGCAAAGTGTCCAAGCTTGTGGCATTTGTGACACCTCAACTTACTCTTGTCAAAACCAACTTTGGTTTTGCCAGAGAGTCCTGGAAATTTCCTACAAGTTCTCTTGTAGAATTTTTGAGATCTGATATTAATCAAGGTCATTTGGCTTAGAATATCCATATCTTTTAAGTTATCATCAGCAATACCCTTTAAATCATCCATAATGAAACACAAATTGTCACTATTACAGCCTGACTGACTGTCAACACTAACAAATGCATAATCTGAACTGTTTGAGAGAAATCTATATGCTCATCATAATTGCTTTCTGATGCAGCATATTCTGACTCATGACCAACCAAGGTAGTGTTCCCTGGTACAAAGTCATCAGTGAGCTTTCCTGATGATGCCACTTTCCTTTTCTGCTCTATCTCTCTTTCAAATGTAAGCAGTTTCCCATGGAGTTGGGTGAGAGATAGGCTATCCAGATTTGCACCGGAGCGTAGGACAATGGTATATGTGTCCCATCTCTCAGGCAGTGATCTGAGGAATCTGTTGTTCATTTGACTATTAGTGTATTCATGTTTGACCATTTTCAGCTCAGAGATTAAACAGGAAAAACGCTAAAACTGTTGACTCGGTGACTCACCCTTCCTATGAGAGAATGTCTCATATTGTTAGGCAAGGATTTCTCTGTTGTTTGCTAAGACCTCATCTGTTCCACCAAATTGTTCCTTCAATGCATTCTAGAGGTCATGAGCAGTTTCATGATGCATAAGCTCAGAATAGATTTCATTAGCCAGAGGCATGGCCAGAAAACCATGCGCTTTAGCATCAATCTCAAACAGTTTTCGATCCTCATCTGAGTATTGTTCCTTCTTCTTCGGAACCATTTGGTTGGTTTCCGGATTGTTCACCATAGGCTTGTGTGGACCATGTACCAAAGATGTCCAACAACCTGAACTGTTAACAGACAGGTGATGAAGCATTCTTCGTTGCCATATGTACCCAGTCCTAACCAGCATCGGAGGCTTGGTTGAGGAACCGGTATTGTGAGGGTCATTAGAAGGAGTAGTCATTCTCAGATTCAACCAAATTCAATTAAGTTTTAACTGATTTAGAACAGAACACAACAAACCAATATGAACCAAGAGAAAACTCAAAGCAAATAACCGAAAGCAGCAGAAATTCAATGATCTATAACCAATTCTTGCAAATATGCTAATTCAATCAAACTTAGATATCGAAATAGCAGTTTCAATGATCAATTGTTAGATCGATCAATGATTAACGTGCTCTGATACCATTTGTTAGGATCAGTGATCTAAGTTTGATTAATTAGAGAGTATTGCAACGGAATTCGAACAATGAATTAAACAATTCACAAGAACACAATTGATATTCAACGTAACAGTAAACGGTTATAGAAAGAGAGAATTCTGCAAAAGAAATATTTCATTCATATGCTTTCGTGGTGGCTCAATGCCACACGTTACAACTAGGTCAACATTCCTTATATAGGAAATGTGACGTCTGCTGATGTCACTTGATAGTGACATCTAACAGGATTATTCAAACTACTGAAACTATGCAAACTACTGAGAATGTTCTCAACTACAGATTACATCTCAGTGAATGCTTAAGTACAAAAACATAAAACTACTGAACTACAACTACTGAAAATATAACTACTGAAAAGTAAATTATAAGTACTGAAAGGAAACCATCACAACTACTGAAGTTTATTACTTCAGCTGTTGTGACAACTACTGATCACTTTGGTCTTCAGTCTTTGTCTTCAGTCTTTGTTCTTCAGTACTTTACTTTCAGACTTTGTCTTCAGCTGATGGCTTCAGACTTTGTCTTCAGTACTTTACTTTCAGACTTTTCAGACTTTGTCTTCAGACCTTGTAATCAGCTGATGTCTTTAACTGTTGAGATCTTCTTCAGCAGTTGTAATGTTTATGGGACTTAGAGGTTTTTCTGATCAGGCTCATTGGTTCTTTTGGTCCAACATTTTGTGTCGCCTGCAAGAAAGGCAAACAGACTTAAAAGTCTCATAAGGAAAAGAACCTTCACTCCATAGAAATGCCTCTTGAATTTCTTCATATGGATCTATTGTTCCAGTATGTCCAAGGAGCATCGCTGGTGACTTACTCTGTTATGTAGTTAGAGATCACTACTCAAGATTCTCTTGGGTAATGTTTTTGAATCCAAATCTGAAACATTTGGGTCATTCAAAGGGTTAGTAACTACTTTGGAGTCTCTGTACAAGCTAAAGGTAAGACAAGTACGCTCAGAAAATGGCACCAAGTTCAAGAACCAATGGATGGGGGAATTCTGCAAAGAAAAGGGAATTATGCACCGGTTCACTTGTGCCTACACTCCACAAATGAACAGAGTTGCTGAGAGAAAGAATCACAGCTTCTAGAGACAGCACGGATAATACTAGCAGACTTGAAACTGCCCATCCAATTTTGGAATGAGGCAGTTTCCAATGCATGTTACACTTTAAATCAAGACCTGGTGATAAAACGTCATGGTAAGACGTGTTACGAGTTGGTGCCTCGAACCATTTGGCGCACCTTGCACCCTTTTGAAAAAAATTCAATAAGGCAAGTTCAGCGAGAAGGTTGAAGATGGAATTTACCTAGGATACAACATACCAAATAAGAGAGTTTACAATAACTCAACGGGTCAAGTAGAAGTGTGGTTAACATGGACATTCGGGGATACACCACCCCCCAAGCTGGAAAAGGACCCGCATTCTTTTTCGATTATGATGGATTATTTAAGTCCTTAAACATCTCTTTCTCCACTCCTGAAGATGAGTTAGAAACCAAGATGATGTATGAGGTCTTAATCACACCGCCCCTAGAGTCACCAACATCCGGTTCACAAGGCCTGTCTTCCAGT
Organism: Flaveria trinervia; assembly: GCA_025506515.1. Taxonomy (NCBI): domain Eukaryota; kingdom Viridiplantae; phylum Streptophyta; class Magnoliopsida; order Asterales; family Asteraceae; genus Flaveria; species Flaveria trinervia. The sequence continues at coordinate 80,437,860 of CM046444.1, read as the reverse complement.
AACTCAGGGGGAGCATTAGAGGTAAGTGATTTCTCTTCGGACGATGAAGAAGAGGAAAACGTTCAGGTGGAACAGGAGGACCAGGTTCCTACTTCTACAAGTACACACGCATCAGATGTTGATGCCTCTGACACTTCGGAACCCCATACTCCTACTACCTCACATACAGAACCTGTGGTTCACAATCTAGATAATGAGGTAGTTGTACCCACCACTCACTAAATGTTTATCATCCTCTGGACAATGTCATAGGGGATGTACAATCGGGAGTACAGTCAAGAAATCTGCTATATTCAGCAGATTATGCCTCGGTCAAGGAAAAAGGCTACATTCACAATGGTGATTATTGATGTTTTGTGTCTCAATTTGAGCCAAAATATGTAAGTGTCGCCTTAAATGGTGAGGCTTGGGTGAGTGCCATGCAGGAAGAACTTCTTCACTTCAAGTAGTTAGGAGTTTGGACTCTAGTGGATAGACCTAAAGTTGCTAAGGTCATTGGAACTAAATGGGTTTTAAAATGCAAGAAGGATGACCAAGGGGACATTATCAGAAACAAGGCTCGACTAGTAGTTCAAGGATTTCGACAAGTCGAGGGGATTGATTACAACGAAGTCTTTGCACCAGTGGTAAGAATGGAAGCCATCCATATCTTCCTAGCCTATATATCGTATATGAAGATTAAAGTCGATCAGCTTAATGTGAAGAGTGCATTCCTTCATGGTGAAATCTGAGAGACAGTGTATGTTAGTCAAACTGCGGGATTTGAGGATCCGTATCATCGGGACAAAGTTTACAAGCTAGACAAGGCTCTATCCGGGCTTCATCAAGCCCTAGAGCATGGTATGAGTAGCTCTCGACTCATCTTGCGAAACACGGGTTTCGAAGAGGAGTGATTGATTGTACACTGTTTATCAAAGAAAAGGAAGAATTGTGTAAAGAATTTGAAGTAGTAATGAAGGCAGAGTTTGAGATGAGTGCCATGGGAGAAATGAAGTTCTTTCTCGGTTACAGGTGGACGCGCCACCTAAGGGAATTTTCCTACATCAGACCAAGTATGTAGGCTATATTCTTGGACGGTTCGATATGGAGAATGCTTCAGCAGCCGAGACTCCACTTGCTACAAACCACGATGTGACACCCGATGAAAGTGGCGATCTGGTTAATGCCACCATGTATCGAGGAATGATCGGATCTCTCATCTACGTCACCGCCTCACGACCGGATATCATGTACGCAACGTGTCTATGCTCCAGATATCATGCGAAACCAAAGGTCAACCATTTTTTCAGCGTTAAAAGGATATTTCGTTATCTGAAGGGTACCCCAACACTCGGGTTGTGGCATCCTCGTGATGATAATTTCGAGCTTATAGCTTATAGTAACTCGGATTACGGTGGTTGCAAAATGAACTACAAGTCAACGTAAGCGGGATGTCAATTCTTTGGCACAAGATTAGTCACCTTGCAGTGTAAGAAGTAGACCTCGGTTGCTCTGTCAACCTGTGAAGCTGAATATGTTGCTGCATGAAGTTGCTATTCACAGATCATCTGGATTCAACAGCAAATGCAGGATTACAGTTTGAAATTCTCTAACACTCCTATTCATATTGATAACTCTGCTGCTATTACCATCACTAAAAATCCAGTCCAACATCCTAAAACCAAACACATCGGAATCAAATATCACTTTATACGTGATTGTTTTGAAAAGCATTTGATCGATGTTATTAAAATAAATACAGATTTTGAAGGCGCTGATCTCTACACAAAGGCCTTTGGTAAACCACATTTTCTAAATCTGTTAGAGATCAACAACGTTAAAAAGAAAAGTGATGTAATTTCACAAGATGAAATTGTGTAGTCCGACATCTTTGTTTTTATTTTCTTTTTTATTTTCTTTATTTTTCTTCTTTTAATTTCCTATCTTATAAAATTCGAAAACTTCAAAAAAATTTCGATTTTAGAAATTTAGGGACATAATAGGTTAAGTTAGTATTAATTTAGTTGTTTTAATTGTAGCACATTAAAAATGAGGAAGGAGGACAGTCTAGCTGAGAGAAATGAGATCATATCTGTGATACTGATTCTATGGCTATAGAAAATGATAGTACACAGGAACAAATAGTTGGCACTCTAAAAGAAAAAATTTGTTAAAATGTAAAATTCAAAGTATATGTTTGAGAAGTCTAAGCAATAATAAAAGGAAAAATGATAGTAAAACTAGCTACTACTAAGGTAACACGAAGGTAGTAAACCTAGAGGTTGCTAGACCATTTGATGATGTAATGGTAGATTCAACACAATATATAAGTAGACGTTGTTGGTGATTTCAAGTTCAAACTAAGTTGTTTAACAAGCTATGGGTTATCATCTTATCCCTGGTTAACACAATCAACAAACTTCCATTAAGGGGTGACGAGCAAAATAAACGCCACAAATGTGAGCAGATGACCATAAAATGAGCAAAGCACATGAAAAATGCAAAAAAGCAATCAAGCTAATAACCAATGTTGTTGGTGCGATCTGTGCAAAAAGAATAAAATTTCTCAAACAAGAAGATAGGTTGTGTGCCTCTTTGCTATGCGGTGGCACTGATCTGAGGATAAGCATAACCTAATTATTCTAGAATTCATTGTTGTTTGCGCTTCTCTGCTGTGCGGTGGCACTGACCTGAGGCTTAGCACCTCTTTGAAAGCTCTAGAATAGTTTCTTCTTGAATACTACCCGTAGACCGCTCAAAAATCTCCTAAGGAACGTTGATTACCATTTAACGTGGGATCCACAAATGCTTGTTGAAATAATTAAACCTTAAATCATCACCAATCTAAGTCAAAAGTCTGTGTATGGATTTAAGAGGACAAGTATACTGACAAACATCATGGTTACAACTCTTGAAAGTCCAAACACTGTGTGCATCTTGTGGCACTAGTATGATTTTCTAGACTTGCTAATGTCTCTCAATGAAAACAAGAATCTAGCATCAAACGGTTTTGATAACATGTCCTGAATGATTTGTTTTACGTGTAAGATTCCATAATGAATCGTTCCACTTATGGTCAAAATAACTTGAAGATTTATGTTCGAGAAATAAATCTATTTGATATCCATCTTAGGATTTCCACCTTACACAAAAATTACAAAAATTTGTTTTAGTTTTGTCCATTAGTTCTAGTTGTTTCATTTGTTTAATTTTTGTCAGTTTAGTTGTTAAACGTCAGACTATGCATTGGAAAACTATCTGGAATCTAATCACTAAAAAGGGTCATGTCTGAGGTGACCAAATGGGTTTTCAAATGTTAAAAGGATCACGTCTGAGGTGATCAAAACTTCTCTATGTTAAAATGGTGAGTCTGTGATGATCGAATGTTGGAAATGTTTTGTAAATAGTTAAAAGGGTTAAGAGTCAAATGGTCATAAAGTCAATATCATAAGTTTGAGCCCATTCGCACGACTGGACCATGAGTATGGACCAGCCAGATGATTGGACCATACGTATGAGCCCATTCGCACCACTGGACCCTGAGTATGGACCAGCCGTACGATTGGACCATACGTATGAGCCCAATTGCACGACTAAACCACACACATGGCCCAAACGTGTGATTGAACCATGAGCAGGAGTAAACTCACACGATTGGTTCACAAATTGAACCAATCGCATGAATGGAGGTGACCGAATGACACCATCGCACCATTGACTTGTAGTCGCACGATTGAAGGTGACCGACTGTGCTAGTCACATGACTGATCCTCAGTCGCACGAATCAAGTATGTGACTGGGTTTAGTCGTACAACTGGAGGAAACCGTAGTATAAAAGGAGGGGGAGTCGGTCGCAGTCATTTATCACTCCCAAATCGCCCCAAATCGCACGACTATACCGTTACGCTGCTTGATTTTCATTTGACTGCTCTAGACTACAGATTATTGTGTACTAACGATTTCTAGTGATTATACAGGTAATGTGCGATGTAATCCACTCAAATGTCCATCAAACCATGCCCTAAATTGACTGAATTGAGCCCTAAACATAATCGAGACTTAGTTTGCCTAAGAAACCAATAAAACTAAGTGCATTGTTCAATTGAAGGTTATTAGGTGTTATGTCGGTCGTTTGCGAGACTAATGAGCCAAACCACGACGTCTAACATTAATTTTTGCTCAAAATTTGAATTTCAATTGACCAAACAGTCTGTCATGCGAATGGACACCCTGATGAACTTCAATCGCACGACTGAGCTGGGCGAATGGCTCAATCGCACGACTGAACCATGCGTATGAGTTCAGTCGGACGAATGGTGTTAACGCATGGGATAGCATATGACGAATCCTACTCGCATGCTCAATCGTATGTATGAGCTCAATCACACGACTAGATCTCCGTTGCACAGTTCATTCGCATGGCAGAATAGAAGATTTCAAGTCCAATTAAAAAAAATATTACTCATTGACACTCACTAATGTTTATTTACATTGTGTCACAGATGGCGAGTCGTTGGACTATGAGCACAAAGCATAACCTTTGTGATCACCTGGATCTGACCTCACGAAATGCAGCGGACTTCTCTGGCATTATTACATTCTTACGGAGATTGAGCATCTTCCATGCTATATCGACTCCGAGCACCCCATACCACTCAGTTTAGTAGGCTTTGTGGGAAAGTGCTGTCGTCGATGGATCCTCGAGGCCCACTGTATGTGGAGCTCCATTTTTGGTCGGCCTATATATATCTCCAAGGACGATCACAGGACAGTTTTGGAGTTTGGGGACAATGCTGACTGTCCTAGACAACTTTACCAACTAACTGTACGTGGTTGTTTTCTGCGGGCCAAGTACTCGGGGGATATCAATGCAGGTGTTCTCAACAAGAGCAACCTGTGCCCGCAATTTAAGTACTTGACCCATGTGCTGCTTAAGTGCATTGCCTCAAGGAAGGGAGGCTTCGACGAGTTGTTGGACAAGATTCAGAACGCCTATATGGCGTTGGTGCTGAACCATCCGTTCAGCTTCTCCAAGATGATCTTCACCTACGTGGTGGGGAACATCGAGGCAAAGGGCAAGGATAGATTTTTCATGTACTCTCGCTTTATGCAGATGACTATTGACCAAAAGGTCCCTTTGCCGCCAAAGGAGAAGGAGGATGTCGTGGTACTCGAGGGGATGGACGATACCGCCTTGGACAGGATGAAGGTGTATAGGGAAGCAGGTGAAACCCCCTGTCAGGCGGCTGTTTGGGCATCTGGCCCGTGAAGACTACGTAGCGCCGACAGGAAGGAAGTGGTGCCACAATGACAGCGACTCCGACACTGGGCAGATTGTGCTCCATGCTGATGCTTCTGATGTTGATGATAGTGGTGATGTTGGAGACACTAGCCCCACTCCATCTAGGGCCACCACTACACATGTTACACCTCCACCACCCACTCATGGAGAAGCTGATCCAGCTGCATTCCATCAGAATTTCTGTCCTGATGACGAAGAGGAGGAGGATGAGGAGTCATTGACTCGTACGGTGGAAAGCAAGGTGGTTGCCACCGAAAGAGGGATTCAGTAGTTGGTGGACACCCGGTAGAGTCTGGGGAGACTATGACTCATCCTACCTACACCCCAGCTCAGCCCAGCATCTCAGGGGGAGCATCCTCCTCGAGGGGTTCGAGGAAAAAGAGGATGGCTCAGCCCCACGGGATGAAGCCCAAGAGACGAAGGTACACGTTGATCATAGCCTCTTCCCGTACTACCACCACAGCTACCACCACTACCTTACCCACCACCACTAATACTAAACGACCCACTATTACTACCACACCTCCACCTACCACTACCTTAACCACCACACTACTACCACTCCACCCACTCATATACCACCACCCATATTCACCATTGCCACCACTACCACCACCAGCCACCAAGCTGGACCATCATCCCACCCATCATTCACTTCAGGATCATCTCTGCCCCCTATTGGGGTAGAGGAACAACTGTCTGCACTCAATAGAATGGTGCTGAAGCTATTGGCAGCTGATCAAGGGAGAGCTGCACAACTACGTCAGCTTGCGGAGCTTAATGCTACCCAAGCTCAGAAGATATCTCAGCAGGCTCAGTAGATCACCCAACTCAAGGAGCAAAATGACCAATGAGCTAAAAGGATTGGGGAGTTGGAGACTACAAAGAAGACCATCATGCTTAGGCTCAAAGGCACTAAAGATGAGCCTCTCAAGATCAGAGAGGGAGATGATCATGATGATGAGGATGAGGATGATAAGATTGATGATGAGGATAAGACAGACGAATGAGGTGATGATGGAGCGCGAAAGGAAGAGGGAGGAGATGATGAGGATGGAGATGATGCGTGTTGGACCAAAAGAACCAATGAGCCTGATCAGAGAAACCTCTAAGTCCCACAAGTCATCACAACAGCTGAAGAAGACCTGATCAGCTGTTCTACAAAGTCTGAAGAATACAACTGCTGAAGTATTTCTGAAGTACTGAAGACAAAGACTGAGACAACAGCTGAAGATCTAAAGTCTGAAGACTTCAACAAGTACTGAAGACAAAGACTGAAGATCAACAGCTGAAAGACAAAGTCTGATGTTCAAGTACTGAAGACATCAGCTGATGTTAACAGCTAATGACAACAGCTGAAGAGGGCTTCTTCAGTTGTTGTGATGGTTTTTCTTCATCAGTAGTTTTCTTTTCCTTTTAGTAGTTTGTTTACTTTTCAGTAGTTTTATTTCCTTTTCAGTACTTGTAAACAACTGAAGAGGTTGTTCTTCAGTTGTTGTAGTATCAGTAGTTTTTTGTTTTTTTCAGTAGTTGTAAATAAGATGTTTAACACTTAGGAACATTTGTAAGAAGATGTCAGTTGTTGACATCTTCAGTAGTTGTTAAACATCAGTAGTTATAAAAACGGTTACATGTCACTTTCAAGTGACATCAGCCTACGTCATTCTTTCCTTTATAAGGAAGGATGACTTACCTATAATCGTGCCTTTGAGGCCGACAATCTTAATGCAATATTCCTTTTGTCGGATATTCTCTCTCTATAACAACATTCTTTTATCGCCTTATATCGAATGTTCTTGTTTGAATTTGTCTAATTCTGAGCTATTCCGCTGCTATATTTGTTCAATCGATTAAACCAAGGGCTGAGATCCTAACAAATGGTATCAGAGCAGGTTAATCGTTGATCGATCTAACAATTGATCATTGAAACTGTTCAATCGCTCTAAGTTTGATTGAATTAGCAAATTCGCAAGGATCTGTTATAGAGATTGAGAGTGTATCGCTTCTAGCCGTTTTATTTGAGGTTTTGTGTGGTTCTGAGCTAATTTATTGTGATTTTACTTGAATCTGTCTGAATTTCCACAATGACTACTTCTTCGAATGATCCTTTCAATACTGGATCCTCTACCAAGCCTCCGATCTTGGTGAGGAATGAGTATAACATTTGGCAAAGAAGATTGCTCCATCACCTGTCTGTAAATAGCTCAGGTTGTTGGACATCTGTGGTACATGGACCACATAAGCCAATGGTGAATGATCGGAAACAAACCAGCTGGTTCCAAAGAAGAAGGAGCAATACTCCGATGAGGACAAGAAGTTGTTTGAAATCGATGCAAAAGCCCATGGAATTTTGGCTATGGCTATTCCTAATGAGATTTACTCGGCTTCTGCATTGTGAGTCTGCTCATGACCTCTGGAATGCCATCAAAGAACAATTTGGTGGTACTGATAAGGTTTTAGCAAACAACAGGGAAATCCTCCCCCACAATATGAGACTTTCTCTCATAGAAAGGGTGAGACTCTGACTCAACAATTTGAGCGGTTTTCATGTTTAATCTCTGAATTGAAAATGGTTAAACATGAATATACCAGGAGTCAGATGAACCATAGATTCCTAAGATCACTGCTTGAGAGATGGAACACATATACCATTGTTCTACGCTCAAATGCTGATGTTGATCGCCTATCTCTCACCCAACTTCATGGGAAACTGCTTACATTCGAGAGAGAGATAGAGCAGAAAAGGAAATTGGTTTCATCTGGAAAGCTTACTGAGGATTTTGTCCAAGGGAACACTGCCTGATTGGACATCAAGAGTCAGAATATGCATCATCTGAAAGCCAGTATGAGAGCATATTGATTTCTCTACAAACACTTCTGAGCCTGCCTTTGTGAGTGTTGATAGTTATTCTGCTGGTAGTAATAGTGACAATCTATGTTTCATCATGGATGATCTCAAGGGGATTGCTGATGATGACTTAGAAGAGATGGATATTTTGAGCCAAATGGCCTTGATAAATATCAGATCACAGAAGTTCTACAAAAGAACTGGAAGGAAATTCCCAGGACTCTCTGGCAAAACCAAAGTTGGTTTTGACAAGAGTAAGTTGAAGTGTCATAAATGCCACAGGCTTGGACACTTTGCAAGAGAATGTAGATCATCTGGATCTAACTCTCCTGCACCTTTTGTGACTTTCCTGGCAATAGTCAACAAAACAGAGGGCAACAACCTGTCAATTCTGGTCATCATCATCAACCACAATCTCGTGCATATTTTGTTCCACAGGGGCCAATGCCATATCCATACCCCTGCTATTACATGCCACAACCAGGCCAGGTTCAAGCACCCACTGCTCAGCAACCACATGCACTCCCTGAGCCTCAACCATCCCAATCTCAAACCTAATCAACTTCAACAATACAGCTTCTTCACACCAGGAGTTGTGACTGGAGCAGCTTACCAGATGATGTGTCTGGTAATGAACAACTGCTCTCAGATGCTGGTCAACATGGTGGTGAGCATCCTTTTGGAAATCTAGCTCTCATGGCTTTGGAATCCTCTGATGGATCATCCTCAAGTACCTCTTCAACACAGGTATCACAGGTATCCTCTGAGGCTAAGGCCAAATTATGTTCTGAAACTTGCATAGCAGGATTTGCCTCTATTAGAGAAGCAAATGTGGCTTTAATCAATAAAAATGTAGAGCTAGAACAAATAATTTCCAAAAATAAAGCTGAGTTTGAGTCTGTGCTGAAAGAGAAAACTGATGAGATTTATAAATTAAAATGCCAAATCTCTGATGATAAGGCTAGGGAGGATGTACTCTTAGAGAAGTACAAAGACCTCAAAGATACTCTTGCTGTCACCAAGTAGAGTGTGATCGATGGGTACAATCTTGCAAGGGCTTTGAAATGCTTCTTAGTAAGCAAACAGCTTCCAATGTGAAGTTTGGAATTGGTTATAATCACACGGCTCCTCCTACAGATTTTGCTTCAAGAGCAGGAGTAGAATCTGATGGAGAAAGTAATGACCAATCCACCTCATCATGTGATTCACTACTTGATAAAGCACCATCAGTAGTTGAAGTCAGTAGTAATCCCTCTGTGAACCTATCAGCTGATATTGATGGTTCAACTGCTGACACTCACATGATCAATGAGTTGATCAACCAAGTGTTATCCCTAGAAGTACTGAGAGTACTGGAGAGCAGGGGATAACATCTGGAGTTCAAATCCCAATAACTGACAGCACTAAAGAGAAGAAAACTGTCATAGGAAGGATTTGAAGCCTACTAAGGAAGGTGACAAGAAGGCAAAAAGTGCTTCTAAACTGTTGAAGAGCAAGTCTTCAGCAGTTTCATCTTCTTCAGTTGATGATCAACAGAAGATGAAGAAGAAACCATGTGAAATATGTGGTCTATTCAATCATCTCACAGATGATTGTTGGTACAAAAAGGGATCCAAACTCAAACAAAAGGAGAAAATTAAAGAAAACTTGGCTAAAATGAAACTGAGTTTGAGTCCAAGTTTGTACCAGCAGCATCAAATCCTGTTACTCCTATGTCCAAAAAGAAATCTAAAAGGGAGGAGTGCACAGGCAATAGCTGAGGTTGCTCAAAAGAAGATGGTGCAACACAAGAACTCATCATCAAACACCAATACCAATGTGTCTGAAGAGCTGAAAGCTCTTTCCCAGAATCAGACACAGCTGGTAATGATGGTTCAACATCTGTTGGGAAGAGTTAACCAACTTGATGGCCCTGTGTTGAAACCCCAGAAAAGGAGATCCAAGCCAAAGGATTCCTCTTCTACACCATCTCCTTCACCTCAAGCTATTGTGCCCAATAAACCTGTTAGTTTACTATCTATTGATGAGACCAGCCCAAAACCAAAAAGGTTGGGTCTCCAAAACTAACTGATTGTTTATTTATGAGGGGTTCTTCAACATGCCAAAGTAGCATCTGGTATGTAGACAGTGGGGGATCTATGCATATGACTGGAACAACTCACTTCTTAATGACTACTCTCCAGGAAGGAAGGTTTTGTTTCCTTTTGCAATGATGCAAGAGGTTACATCATCGGGAAGGCTTTGTTTCCAATGGGGAAATAAGGTTTGATGATGTCAATCATGTGGAAATCTCAAGTATAATCTCTTGAGTGTCAGTCAAATGTGTGACAAAGGCCATGTGCCCTTTTCACAAGCCAGAACTGCAGGATTCTGTCATCTAAGTTCTGAGTTTGATTGACAAGGTATTGGATGCTCACTCTCCTGAAGGCCAACAGGACAGGAAGAGTGTATGCCTTAGATCTTTCCAAGAAATAGATCTCAAAGGCCATCCTTGCCTATTTTCCAAGGCCTCTCCTCAAGAATCTAATCTATGGCATAGAAGGCTGGGACATGTTAACTTCAAGAACATGAATCAGCTCATACACCATAGTTTAGTAAGGGGAATGCCGATGAAGGAGTTCAAGTGTGAAAACAACTGCACTGCTTGTTTGAAAGGAAAACAGCACAAGGTTTCATTCCCACCTATTGAAGAACCAAAGTCCACTGCCTGCTTACAACTTCTTCACATGGATCTCTTTGGTCCTGTGAGAGTGATGAGCATGGCAAAGAAGAAATACTGTCTGGTAATTGTGGATGATTACTCCAGATTTGTATGGACTTTCTTTCTACATTCAAAGGATGAAGATGCACAGAAGATCATAAACTTTGTGTTGTATGTTGAGAAGCAGTATTCCCTCTCAGTCAAGTGCATTAGAAGTGACAATGGAACAGAATTCAGGAACAATACACTTGATGAGTTCTACCTTTCCAAGGGAATAAGAGGCAGTTTAGTATTCCAAGAACTCCTGAACAGAATGGAGTTGTGGAGAGAAAGAACAGGACCCTCATTGAAGCTGCAAGGTCTATGTTGGCTTATTCTAGACTGCCATTGACCTTTTGGGTTGAAGCTGTCAACACAGCATGCTATGTACAGAATAGAGTGCTAATAAATCAGAGGTTGATGAAGACTCCATATGAAGTTCTACATCATTTGGCCCCTCTCATTTCATTCTTTAGAGCATTTGGGTGTCCCTGTTTCATTCTCAACACAAAGGATCAGCTCCAGAAATTTGATCCTAAGGTGGATGCAGGGTACTTTGTTGGTTATTCATCAACTTGCAAGGCATACAGAGTCTTCAACTGCAGAACAAAGATGGTTGAAGAGACTCTACATGTCAAGTTCAATGAATCTCCAAAGGACAAGATTCCACAAAGCCCTGTGGAGCTCTTTGATTTGGACATACTGCAATATGTTCCTTATCAATCTCCTGCTGTTGCTCCTGAACAGTTCATCACCTGGTGTTACTGCTGATGATGATGATGATAGTAGTAATCACCTCTTCAGGTTTAGTGACCAACTGCCTGAGTCCTCTAGACCTGATTCTCCTGTAGCTCCAGCAGCACCATCCACAACAATGCTGATGAGATTTCTGCATCCTCAACTTCATTTGAGTTGCCACCATCTTCATGGTTTCAAGAATCTGCATCAACATCTGTTGCTGCTGAAGGTCCTACAAACACTTGCACAGATTTAATTGTTTACCAAGAGCTGAAAAATCACCCAATGTCTCAAATCCTTGGTGATATCACTGCTGGTGTTTCAACCAGAAGCCAGTTGTCCAATTTCTGCTTCTATCCTCTCTTCATCAGTCAGCTGGAGCCAAAGAACTATCATGTAGCTTTGAGAGACAATGGATGGGTTAAAGCCATGCAGCTTGAGCTTCTTCAGTTCAAGAACAGCAAGTGTGGGAGCTTGTTCCTCTACCCCCAGGTAAGTGTGCAATAGGCACTAAATGGGTGTTTAGGAATAAAACTGATGAAAATGGGCTAATTGTTAAGAACAAGGCCAGACTGGTTTGGCAGGGGTTTGCACAAGAAGAAGGTATTGATTATGATGAAACCTTTGCCCCTGTAGCCAGACTGGAGGCAATTAGATTGTTTTTAGCCTATGCTGCACTCCACAATCTTAAAGTTTTTCAAATGGATGTCAAAAGTGCTTTTCTATATGGTAATATAAAAGAAGAAGTTTATGTGTGTCAACCACCAGGCTTTGAGGATATAAGCACCCAGAATGGGTATATAAGCTTGATAAAGCTCTTTATGGGTTGAAACAAGCACCTAGAGCCTGGTATGAGACCTTATCAAACTTTCTTCTACAGAATAATTTCACTAGAGGCTCCATAGATAAAACTTTATTTATTAAGAAGGTGGATCAGCATAAGCTACTTGTTCAAATTTATGTTGATGATATTATATTTGCATCCTCTGATCCCCAATTGTGTGTGGAATTCCAAAACTTAATGCAACAGAAGTTTGAAATGAGTGCAATGGGAGAATTACAGTTCTTTCTAGGTTTGCAAATCAAACAAAAAGCTAATGGAATTTTCATTCATCAGTCTAATACACAAAAGATCTTTTGAATAAGTTTGATTTACAAAACTGTAACCCTGTTCTACTCCCATGTGCAACACTACACAATTGGATGTTGATCAGAAAGGTAAAGTTGTTGATGAAACGCTTTACAGATGTATGATTGGTTCCTTGATGTATTTAACAGCTTCTAGACCAGATATTATGTTTGCTACATGTGTTTTTGCTAGATTTCAGGCTGCACCTAAGGAGTCTCATCTGATTGCAGTCAAGAGGATCCTTAGATATCTGCAAGGTACACAATCTCTAGGCTTATGGTATTCCACTGGACATTCTTGCAAATTAGTTGCTTTCTCTGATAGTGACTATGCAGGGTGTAAGTTGACCAGGAAATCAACTTCTGGTGGATGTCAATTCCGAGGCAACTGTTTGATTTCTTGGCAGAGTAAGAAACAAACATCTGTTGCTACATCCACTGCTGAAGCCGAGTACATTGCTGCTGCAAGTTGTACATCCCAAGTACTCTGGCTTCAGAATCAACTTTTGGATTATGGCATTACAGAGACTAAGACTCCATTATTAATGGATAGTGCTTCAGCTCTTTGCATTGTCAAAAATCCAGTCCAGCACTCTAGGACCAAACATATAGAATTAGACATCATTTTATAAGAGATTGTTTTGAAAAGGGTCTAATTAATCCTATGTTTGTGCCTAGTGCTGATGAGCTTGCAGACATTTTTACTAAGCCTTTGGATAGTTCAACTTTCCACAACCTGGTGTTAAGGCTTGGTATGCTGCAGCTAGAATAAGTGACAACTACTGATGATCTCAGTAACTACTGATGATCATTGGTCACCATGTCACATAAAGTACTGATGAGTTATTTTACCGTCAGTAGTTTTTATAACTACTGAAGGCTAAATGCTTTAAGTATCGTACTTTATCTGTTCTAAGCTACTGATGTAGTTACAACTACTGAAATCAGTAGAAACAGATAAGTACTGATGTCCTATGAAACAACTGAAAACAGCAAAAAGGCTGATGAGTAAGTGTTGAGGACAGTATGAAACAGCTGAAAGGCTATGAATTGACGACAACTACTGATGAGTACTCTCTCTTCAGTAGTTCACAAACTGCTGTTTCTTCATAAACAACTGAAGCAATACCATGTCTTCAGTAGTTTCACAACTACTGATGACTACACCAAGTCTTCAGTTGTTTACAACAACTGATGGCAAAACCACGGTCTTCAGTAGTTTCACAACTACCGATGACTAATACCAAGTCCTCAGTTGTTTCAACATCTGACGTCCAACTTGTCTTCAGTAGTTTTTAAAACTACCGATGCCTAAATCAGAGACTTCATTTGTTTCAACGTCTGATTGTAAACACCATGTCTTCAGTTGTTTTATAACTGCTGACCACACCAATACCATCAGTCGTTTCAAACCTCTGAAAGTTAATACCACGTCATCAGTTGTTTCAAATACTGATGACTAACACCAAAACCTTCAGTCGTTTCATAACCCGTACCCTATATATATCTGATCCCTCTTTCAGAGTTTTTCATTCTTTCACGACCTAAAATTTCAAAAGCTCTGAAAACCTTTCACCTTCATTAATGGCGACCATGCAACTCAAGCCTCGACACAACTGTGTCGCGTACCTTACTAAATCGCCCTTCTGGACCAAATTCGATAATGCTATAGATCTTATGGTCCAATCACCACTGCAAACGGCCTTCCTCCTAAATCCAATCATTTATGCCGATTCGCTACATCAGTTTTGGACGAATGCAACTGTTAATGGAGAATCTATCCATTCGTCCATCAACTCTCATAAGGTGGTCATCTCTACTGCTACCATCCGCCAGATATTACTATTGGATGATGCTGCCTACCCTGTTGGATATCCTAAGTGCCAACTTGATCGTTCATTTGAACAACATGGATATCAAGGCGATCTTAGTGCTTAGACCATTCTGAAGAAACATTTTCCAGACGCTAAACGCTTGATATTTCATCTGGTAAATGTTTGCCTGGCCCCGAAGACTTCTTCTTGGGATCAACTGTCTTCCAGATGGCAACAGGTAATGTTCTCTATCCTTGAAGAAGAACCTCTAAACTTTTCTGAAATAATTTTTCTTGAAATCAAGGATATGGCCACAAAACCACTTTCTAACCGTTGGATACTATATCCTCGGTTTATAATGGCCATAATAGAGAATCAGCTTCATGCTGAGGGACTAGTTGGTCTGGGAGTCCCTGCTTTGGCTGTATTGCCGGAGGTATACTCCCGACACAACACTGACCAAACGCTTAAACAGGCTGCCAAGCTGCGCAAACCCACGCAGTTGGAACCCACAGCCTCCACTTCCACATCCAAAGTCCCCTCCAAACCCACAAAGAAGAAGCCTAAGAAGGCTACTCAGGGAGTTGAGTCCCCTGAGGATGCCCCTGCTGCACCAAAGCAGGTTATCTCTGCTGGCAATAACCCCCCAGTAAAGACTATGACTCCACCAACCGAAGCCGCTCAGGTTTCCTCTCAAAAGGAACCTGATGCAACCATCAAAGGGAAGCCACACTGCTGGGATCCTCCTCACTTGAGGGGATTACCATTGAAGAGCACCACTTGTCCCGGGTGCACACTGCTTCCACACCCTCTCCTGATGCAACCGCCCCTCAAAGCCCTACAATATTGTTGCAAAAGTGCTGACGCATTTGCATTCCTCACCCCCCACCCAGACACCAATCACTACTGGATAACCTCAACACCTGAGGGGGAGGATCACAATGCTTCTATCAACCCACAGCACAGGGTTATCATGTTCCATCTTCTAGTGTAGACAAAGAGGTGCGAACTTCTGGTGAGGCTGCCACTGCCTCTGACTCAGCAAATGACCAGGGTGCAGTTGGTAACATCTCTAAGACCTCACCAGTGGCAACAGCTGATGAAGGACATAGTCCTGAGGCTGGAAGTCCCCAGAACCAAGAACAAGGGGCACATGCTATACTTGATCTACACTCAAGGCATGTTCATCCTGACTCTTTCAGGAGGTCAGGTGATTCAGTATCAACTGATGATGACCTGAGCTTCTTCTTTGATGTAGTTGCTCAAAACACCATCCTAGAGGATGAGGTTAGCAGACTCAAAGAGCTGCTGGCCAAGATGTCTCAGGATGAAAGTCCATCTGCCACCCCAATACACCCACAGATGGCACCTTCTTCTGAAGGTCCCCTACACACTGAGCCAGTACATACTTCCAAGCCACCAGCCTCTGCTTTCGGCACTGATTCTCAGGAACAGAACCATCCTGATCAATCAGTTGCTAACCTTCAAAATCCCTACCTCTCATCACTCCCATGATCACAGATATAGTGATCAAAGCCATTGATGAGAGGCTTCCTACAATAATACAACCCTGGTGGAGGAGTTGGTGACCAAATCCCTTTCTACTGCTCAAACCCTTGCACCCAATGCAACCAAAAGGGGAGAGTCAGTCAGTTAAAGGAAAAAGGAAGAGGACCGATGGGGAGAGGAGAAAGAATCAGAGAAGGTGAATGAGAAGGAGTTGGCTGTTATAAGTGTGGAGGAGAAGGAGAAGGAGACTGAGAAGAGAGCTGAAGTGAATGAAAGTCAAAAAGACTTTCATGTCACATATCAAAAGAGGAAAGGAGAGTCTGAGAAGGAGAAGGAGCTGAATGATATGGTGAAAGAAGCTGATGCCAACCATAACCGTTCAATGGATAAAATCATTGAACAGTTATATAGGCAAGGTTTTGACATCCAACAACTAGACTCCGAGATCAGAAGGTTGGAACAGAGGAGATCAACTCAAGATGGGCTAGCTATGATGCCTTAGAAAGAGAAAGGCTGGAGATAATGATCAGATTTATAGCTAAATACTTGGGAAGATCTCTGATTGAAATAAGGGCCTGGACCAGGGACAACATCTTGGTAATAACAACCAAGATTTGTTCGTCTGAAGCATACTCCAAAGGTTTAGTGATTGAGGCATTGAATGAAGCTGGGGTTGGGAATCGAAAAGAACTGACAAAATTTACCAAAGCCTCCCTTACAGCCAAAATGCTAAAACAGTCTGAAAAGCCTCTATCCTCAAAATCACTACCTCCACAACCCACTAAAACAACCCCTTTACCCCCTAAACCAACCATCCAACCCACAAAACCAAATCCTTTACCCTCAAAACCCACTGCCAGTGATGTACCTAGACAAAAGAAAAGAAAGGTACTGAGGCCTCATGAAGAAGAAGAGGAGGATGAAGACAGACTGCCACTCTCTGCAGTTATCACTTTGCCTAAGGCTAAACCAATGTCCATCACTCCTGCTTCTCAAATGCATGATGTGATGATAAAGATTGAAGAGGAACAGATGCAAAGACATGATGAGGAAATGCTGAAAAGCATTGACAAAGCATATGCCACATCCTCTTCAATGATTAGCATGAAGAAAGAAGTTTTAAGATTGTACACCCTTGCTAATACCTTTCAATACCAAAGGAAAAAGTAAGAATATGGCCTGATCCTAGGGTGGCACACTGGATTGTCAAGAAAGAAATTCCTTCAAAATACAAGCGCCAAGTGAAGAGGGTTGTCGACGAAGACATCACTGTGGTTCTTGTAGTGTCACCTTGGGAAATCGTAGAAGAGTTCAAGAAAGCCTATGAAGCCAAACAACCACCTCAAAAGATGTTGGAGAACAAAATCATAAAGAAGGGATTGGTTTACAAAAGACTTGAAAACATCAAACAAGAAGAGCTCAACCTGCTCTTAGAAGGGACTCATCCAGATGAGTTTGCTTATAGACAAATAACCACGGTTGAGCTCAAGAATGGAAAACAGGCCAAGTACATATCTGAAGTGTATGGCCGAGAAGGATTATTGATGGTGTGCCCGAGGTGCTGACAATGGATGAGCAGATCATGTTTCTAAGGGCTTACACCAGGAATCATATAGGCTGATACACGGGAAGTAGATCTCATGGTTGGGGTAACAGCTCAATGTCCAGGTCCCCAATACAGAGCTCCCAACCATATCATGCAAGACAGATCATCCGAGACTTCTTCCCAGGCCAGTGCTGAAAAAGGGTCACTTCTCATCTGATCAAGAGGATAAAAAGACCAATCTATCTGCCAAAATAAGTGGGACTCGTCAATAACTTAGAGGTTTTGGCTGCATTGGTTCAGGGGGTTTGTTGGACCAAAAGAACCAATGAGCCTGATCAGAGAAACCTCTAAGTCCCACAAGTCATCACAACAGCTGAAGAAGACCTGATCAGCTGTTCTACAAAGTCTGAAGAATACAACTGCTGAAGTATTCTGAAGTACTGAAGACAAAGACTGAGACAACAGCTGAAGATCTAAAGTCTGAAGACTTCAACAAGTACTGAAGACAAAGACTGAAGATCAACAGCTGAAAGACAAAGTCTGATGTTCAAGTACTGAAGACATCAGCTGATGTTAACAGCTGATGACAACAGCTGAAGAGGGCTTCTTCAGTTGTTGTGATGGTTTTTCTTCATCAGTAGTTTTCTTTTCCTTTCAGTAGTTTGTTTACTTTTCAGTAGTTTTATTTCCTTTTCAGTACTTGTAAACAACTGAAGAGGTTGTTCTTCAGTTGTTGTAGTATTAGTAGTTTTTGTTTTTTTCAGTAGTTGTAAATAAGATGTTTAACACTTAGGAACATTTGTAAGAAGATGTCAGTTGTTGACATCTTCAGTAGTTGTTAAACATCAGTAGTTATAAAAACGGTTACATGTCACTTTCAAGTGACATCAGCCTACGTCATTCTTTCCTTTATAAGGAAGGATGACTTACCTGTAATCGTGCCTTTGAGGCCGACAATCTTAATGCAATATTCCTTTTGTCGGATATTTCTCTCTCTATAACAACATTCTTTTATCGCCTTATATCGAATGTTCTTGTTTGAATTTGTCTAATTCTGAGCTATTCCGCTGCTATATTTGTTCAATAGATTAAACCAAGGGCTGAGATCCTAACAATGCGGCTGCATCAGCTACCACACAGAGCAGAGAAAGACGATCAAAGAAGTCACATGATCAAGGAGCCTCGTCCACGGCCCCGGCTGTAGAAGAGCCCATGATTCAAGATAAAAGTAATTTTTAGATGTTTATGTAACTTTAAATCTTGTGTAATTGAATCATGTATTAAACTTAGGTACTTAATGTTATATATATATTTTCTATGTAACTGTCTTGATTATTGACAAATGATAGATGTGTTAAATGTTTATATCAAGCAGATCAACCATCTCAGCAAGACTAGTATGATGTTTCTCCCTTATAGCAAATCAAGTCTCAATTCACTATGAGACTTGATTTGCAAGGGATTGTGAGGAGATTTGCGAGGAGGTTTGTGAGTTATACTCCTGAAGAAGGAGAAATAAGTCATGACCTTACTGATGAGCAACTTCCAGAGATCTTTCTGCTAAATCCGGATGAAATAGTCAAGGATGCCCGTACTGTTGACGTGGCTAGTGATGACGAGCTTAATGATGTGGACGAAATAAAGATTGAAGACATCACAGCCCAGCATTTTCTAGAGTATGCTGACACAAAGGGAAATGTAGTCCCCAATGTGAGTGACACTCTTATCAGTGATACGTTTGAAAAACTAGATCAGATGGAGCAAGATTCAGAGAAGAATAAGGATCAAGCCCAAGCCTCAGACACCAATGTCAACATAAAAAAGGCTGAATAGGCGGCTTGTTTTGCAGAGATCTGAGCCCAACGCACTTCTCTAAAGCTGAGTGCCTACTGCAAGCTCTATGAAGTGAAGAAGCATCTAAAGGTGTCAGGAAAGATTATAGCTTGGGCATATTTTGTGGATCTAAATGTATATGCTGTCAAGAGAGAGAAGGGAATCGAGTACTTTAAATTCCCACATGATCTGAAAACTCTTCCTGGTTTTGAGTTCAACCAGCTGGCCAAACTGAATTTGCTATATGCTAACCCAAAGAAAACATCAGGCTAGTTGAGGCTGCATTGCAGAAAGAGTACCACACCAGGTGGGTCAACTTCAAACCTCAATAACCAACGAGGTACATCAGGCAGTCTGAAGTTAATGCCATTACTGGAAAGCCAAAGATAGTGCTCAAGTGGAGTCCTCCACGCACAATGTCAAGAATCCCTCTAAGGGAAATGCCACAGGACTTCACTCCACACTTTAAGTGGTGGTACAATGATTGCAGAACAGGTGAAGCACTTATAGTCTTGCAAAAAGTGGGCCAAATGGATACTATTTGGGTATTTGACCCAATGTGGCTAACTAACTTGTCTGCTGATGATCTATACACATTGTACAAGTGGCCATTGTTTTATGATTCGCAAGAAATTATACAAGCCCTCTAGTTCCAAAATGTTATAAGGCTTTATTTTGCATTTGAGATACATGCTGGAGCTACAAGAGAGGAGAAGTACAAGAAGTTTGAAGAGCTGATGAAGAATGTTAGACAATAAAGTAAGCTAGGTCCAAGGGGGAGTTTGTAGATACATGTGTACCTAGTTTAGGAGCTTAAATGTAAAATGTCTTTCATGTTTTACGTATATAGGTCTGTGGTTGTTTACATAGTTCTTAGTCCATAATGATTGAGAAACGTGCTTAACCTTAATCGTGTGAAGTTATCATGTGAATGGACCATACTGATGGACCACATGCATGAATACATCATGCTAAAGAACCAGTCGTATGATTGAACCAGGAGACTGGATAAGACACATGATTGTGACATAAGATTGACTTAGTCGCACGACTGGATGTTCAGTCGTGTGAATGGATCAACCACATGTTTCAGTCGTACGACTGAACCATGCAAATAATTCAGTCGCATGAATGGAAATCCCTAACTTATAAATACCACTTAATTTGTGGAAAAACGTAACAATTTGAATCCCTACACACACAATCGTACCCTAGCCGTCAAGAGACCCAAGAAAACCTGTTCTAAGTTCATAGATCGCAGTAAATCATCTTACAATCGTTCTTAACGTTTTGATTCATTTTATTGATTATACTTGCGTTCTCACTGATTGGATCGCCAATCAAATAGGATTGTGCACTATATGGTTTGGTATACACGTAATTTAGTTAGTACTCCGTACCTAAACGGTCCTAACAAATTTTGTGATGTGTGTGACATATGGGCGGCCATACCACCTTTATCACCAAATTTTAAACTTTTTGTCCTTTTGACACTTTTAACCCCTAGACTTGGGTTTTAAGTCCACCCCCCTTAAATAGGTTTCGTCCTCGAAACCTGTTATTCCTTAAAGAATTTTGGGTAATGCTGTCTCATCTCTTCTCCAGTCTGTCACGTAGGCTCAGGTCCCTTCATGTGCTTCCACTGTACAGGCACAAGGGGAACAACTTTATTCTTCAACCTCTTCTCTTTTCAATCAGTGATCTTCACTGGTTGCTCCCCATAACTGAGCCATTCCTCTACTTCTATATCCTCCAGTGGAACAATCATATCCTCGTTAGCTAGGCACTTTCTCACATGAGATACATGGAATGTCAGTTGAATTCCAGTTAGCTCATCTGCTAACTCTAGTCTATAGGCCACCTCTCATACACGAGCACTGATTCAAAAAGCCCTATATATCTCAGGCTCAACTTGCCACGCTTTTTGAATCGGATAATACCCTTCCAAGGTGAGACCTTCAACATAACCCGGTCACTCACCTTAAACTCAATTTGTCTGCATCGTTTATCAGCATACGACTTCTGTCTATCTTTGGCTGTTTCATGAAGGCTTTAATCCTTTCAAGCTTGTCGGTCGTAGCCTCAATTACATCGACCCTTCCTAACTCTTTTTGACCAGTATCACCCAAACAGACGGGTGTTCTGCATCTCCTAACATATTGCATCTCATATGGAGGCATACCAATACTGGCATGATAATTGTTGTTATATGAGAGCTCAGCTAACGGTAAGCGGTCATCCTAACTTCCTCCAAAATCGATAACACATGGCCAAAGCACGTCTTCCAATGTCTGAATGGTCCTTTCTGACTGACCATCAGTCTAGGGCTTATAAGCCATACTGATGTGTAACCTCATCCCCATAGCATCGTGGAATTTCTTCCAAAATTTGGATGTAAACTGGGTGTCACGATCAGACACAATCGACACCGGTACGCCATGACGAGCAACAATCTCCTTAATGAAAAAATCCGCTAACCACTCGGATGAATATATTTCGCGGATCAGTAGAAAGCGAGCACTCTTCGTCAGACGATCAACAACCGCCCATACAGTATCATACCCTTTCGGGGTACGCGACAGCTTTGTAATGAAATCCATGGTGAGGTGATCCCACTTCCATTCCGGTATATCCAAAGGTTAGATCTTCCCATACGGCGTTTGGTGCTCGGCCTTCACTTGTAAACAAGTAAGGCATTTACTCACATACTCCACCATATCACGCTTTATACCCGGCCACCAATAATCTTTCTTCATGTCTTGATACATCTTATTGGCACCTGGATGAATGGAGTATCGAGTCTTGTGAGCTTCATCCATGATCTTTTCACGCAGATCCCTAAAACAAGGAATCCACATTCGTCCAAATCGGATTGTAACACTGAGTGTGTTTTCACCCAATTCAGCGACAAGACCTCTCATTCTTTCAGAGCTAAGATGATCTTCTTTCAATGCTTCTTCTCGCAACTCTTTTACTTGCTTCATCACATCAGAGGTGATGAACAACTGATAACCCGAATTGGTTTGGGTCTCTTTTTTCTGGTAAGAGCGTCCGCCACCATGTTGGCTTTGCCCAAATTGTAGTGGATCTTGTAATCATAACCTTTTATGAGCTCCAACCACGATCTTTGTCTCATGTTCAGGTCCTTCTACTCAAAGAAGTACTTCAAGCTCTCTCATGGTTAGTGAATATCGTACACTTCGTCCCGTAAAGATAGTGCCTCCAAATCTTTAGCGCAAAGACCATGGCTGCTAGCTCCAAGTCATGAGTAGGATAATTGACATCATGAACCTTCAACTGTCAGGATGCATAGGCTATAACCTTCCCTCTTCTCATTAACACACACCCCAACCCCGAGTAGGAAGCATGAGAATAAACCACCAGATCTTCACTTCCATCGGGTAATGACAGAATACGTTCTTGAGTCAATCTCACCATCAATTCTTCAAACACCTTCTCTTGAGCTTGACCCCATACAAACTTCACATCATTCCAGGTCAACTTAGTTAGTGGATAAGCGATCTTAGAAAAGTCTTGGTTGAATCTTCTGTAGTAGCCCGCCAAACCCAAAAAACTACGAATCTCGGATGGTGTCTTTGGAGACTTCCATTGCATCACCGCCTCCACATTTGCCGAGTCTACCATAATCTCGTCAATGTTCACCACCTGACCAAAGAATTGAACTTGGGCAACCAGAACGCGCACTTGGAGAACTTAGCATACAACTTCTCCTTTCTCAACGTCTCCAAAACCTCCCGAATATGACTAGCATTCTCAATCTCACTCTTCGAATAAATCAGGATATCATCGATAAACACAATCACTGATTTATCCAACATTGACCGACACACTCGATTCATCACATCCATAAAAGCAGCTGGCGCATTGGTCAAACCAAAAGATATGACAAGAAACTCATGATAACCCTAATGCATGCGAAGAGCTGTTTTAGGGATATTCTACTCCTTCACTTTCAACTGATGGTAGCTTGATCGAAGGTCTATCCTTGAAAACCAACTGGCACCTTGAAGCTGATCGAACAAATCATCTATTCTCGGTAAGGGGTATCGGTTCTTCACCGTCAACTTGTTCAGCTCACGATAATCAATACACATCCTCGTACTACCGTCTTTCTTCTTCACCAAGAGGACCAGAGCACCTCAAGGAGAGATACTTGGTCCAATAAAACCCTTATCAAGCAGCTCTTGCAAATGCTCCATCAACACTTTCATCTCAGTTGGAGCCAAATGATATGATGTCGTGGCAACAGGTTGGGAACCCGGTATCAAATCAATCTGAAACTCGATCTCTCGGTCTGGTGGCACTCCTAGTACGTTTTCTGGGAAGACGTCTGGAAAGTCACACACAACCGGTACATCAGACAATTGTGGTGCTAGCGTATCCACATCTTTTACATAAGCCCGATAGGCGCTACATCCACGCCCCATACACTTTCCCGCCACCGCCATTGAGATTACTTTCGGGATCATCGTGAACCGATATCCATAAACCGTTACCGAACTCCCGTCAGGCGCTGTCAAATGAATCATCTTCTTGCGACACACAATGTTCACCTCGTAGTCCGCCAACCAATCAATCCCAAGAAGCACATCAAAACCGCCTAAAGTCATCACAAACAGTGTAATCAGAAACTTGTGACCTTCTAATTCCATATCAAATCCTTCTATCATCTCAGAAATTCTTGTAGACTTACCTATGGCAGTTTCTACTTCAAAAGGCATATCTATAATCTTACTACTAATAGGCAGTTTAGCACAAAAAGCAGCAGAGTAAAAACTTTTACTAGCACCATGATCGAATAACACGGAGGATGAAGTTTGGTTTACTAGAAACGTACCTGACACGACATCAGGATCCGTCCTAGCCTCCTCCTGTGTCATCGTGAACACCGTGGCACTCGCCCTTGGTCCTTCTCCCCCAGTCGTCTTCTTCCCTGCACTACAACTTTTAGCCCTTGGCTTCTTGCAATCTCGGCTCATGTGGCTGTCCCTGCCACAATTAACACACTTCCTAGTGTTACACTCTATCACCATGTGGCTAGGTTTCCCACATTTGAAGCACATGTTAAACCCCAATCTACATTCGCCGGTGTGCTACTTCCCACACTTGCCACACCTCCTCGACCCTGCACCCGATGTGATCATACGTCAGTCATTCACCCGTGCTTTCTTGTTACTTGTTGAGGCACGACCCTCATGGACCGTTTTCCCATTCCAATTCCTATCATCACCGTTTCTAACCTTCACCGCCACCACCTCTCGCTCATCATATAGTCATCCTACCAAATCAACAGCCGACCTAAACGTGCTCGGTCGAGCAGCGATCATGTGTCTGCGAATATCCGCTGGCAAGCCCTGAATGTACCTCTTAATCATCCGTGATAGAGGTGTCACCTCATCCGGCACTAGACGTGCCATCTCATTGAAGTTGGTGGTGTATTCCTCATGTTTTATGGTTCCCGCCTCAAACTGCAGGAACTATCTCTCAACTTTGTACATTTCTCTATGTGGACAGAACTCCTCAATCACCAACATCTTCAGTTCGGACTATCTCATCCTCCCAATTGCATGACTACCCTCGGCCTGGACTATATTATCCCACCAGCATAGAGCCGGGTCCACAAACGAGTGGGCAGCAAACTTTAGTTTCTGATCCTCCCGGCACTCGCTGATATTTAAAACAACTTCTATTAACGAGTGAACAGTAGTAGCACTGCCATTACCGTCGAAAGTAGGGGGCTTGCAACTTTGAAATGCCCCGTAGTTACAGCCTCGTGCCACAGACGGTAGGATTGTCTGCATGACCTGATGTACTTCCTCCACAACCGCCTCCTTCACTAAGGCTCTCAAATTACCACTCTCATCACCACACTCTCGATGAGGGGTCTTTGGTTCTTCTTGAACAACCTTTTCGGCTCTAGGCCTTCCTCTCGTAACCCGTAGTTTAGCACCACGGCCTCCACCACGTGAAGGATTAAATGATCTACCACCGTCCATCCTCACACACACTATGAAAGATTCAAACACCAACACGGTCATTCAAGGGAACAACTTAAGTTATGTCAAGAATAGTAAGTCCCTAACCACTGTGGCCAGTTGTGATTATCCACTTACTTTACTCTTCATACCCCGAGCATTACCTGTCGTGACTACATCAGTTTCAAAATCTACCAGCAACACACAAACAACATAACATGTGCACATAATACCGATTAATCATTAGGAAAATACATGATGGCACACAGCTACTCGGACTGGTATCCCTTCCGTTTTCATCCCATTTTCAGTTTAAGTTTAGGTTATTTTGAAAATTTACCCGTTTCACTTAAACTTTGGCTCTGATACCAACTTGTAAGGCCCCGTACCCCGAATGCTTATACATGATAAACCATTGCACATAAACATAAGCTTTACATTTAATAATTCATAAAACATTGCAGCGGAAACATAAAAATAACTTTTCATATCATTAGAAATGCTTTTGCAAGTTAATACAAACGTTCATTTCAAAACATCGTTCGTTCTCATTACAATGCAAAAGCATTAAACAATAGAATGCCATCAAAAAGAGCTGAGTAGCTGCCCCGTGCCATCCTCAGCAATGCTCACCAGCCAACTGGAAAAAAGAATAAAAAGTCAGCATTGCTGAGTGGAGTTCTAGTTTTACAATAAAACATGCTTTTACTTTCATTAAACCTTCATTACTTTAGCATGTGATCACACAACATACATACACATAGATAATATCATTATTATCTTTGTCATTCGTTCGTTCATTTCATACATTCATCATTACATCTTTTCTTTCATTCGGACCAATGCCATGTGCTCCACCCCACTGTATGCATAAAGCCAGTACTAGGCCTATGGTCTTTCAAAGACCCTGAACATTGGGCACAAAGCTGAATCCAGTTATCAAGGGTGAGCATCAAGGGTCCCATAGGTATGGTCAATCACAAGGATTAGACCCCAGTGTGCATCCTTCTGGGGTAGTTAACCCACACACAGTTGAGCTAACACCATTAATTGGGTGTGAACCTCCATACATCTGCTTAATCACACGGATCAAGCCCCAGTGTGCATCCTTCTAGGGTAGCTAACCTGCACACGGTTGAGCTAACACCCTTTATTGGGTGTGAACCTCTTTGCGTCAGCTTGCAAGCCATTCATACTTTCATTCGTTCATTAATGCATGCATTCATCATTTTGTTACTCTTTTCATTATCTTCCACTTTACGTTATGTAATACTTCTATTTCATTCGTTAACATTCCACGTAAACCCAAGGGAAAATAATCATACATAATAAGGAACATCAACATCAATAGTCAACATCATCATATAGGGCATCATACATACATAACATACATCATACATACCATCATGCATAACATCAAACATACATCATAACATCTATGACCTCAAAAGTCAACATACGTAGCCCTCGGGAACCTCCCAAGTCAAAGACTACATTCATCTTTTCCTTAGAAAGTTAGAAAACAGTCTAAGTGTTCATCCGCATTTGTTATAGTTCATCCACATTTACTACAGTTCATCTGCATTTGTCTTGCTTCATCCGCATTTGTTCCTGTTCATCCGCATTTCTTCATCCACATTGACCTTACTCATCCGCATTTGTTCATCCACATTGACCTTACTCATCCATATTTCTTATACTTAGTCAATGTTCATCCACATTCCCATTACTCATCCACATTAACTTACTTAGGGGTTAATGCTCATCCGCATTGACATTCCATACTCATCCGCATTGACTTTCCATACTTATCCACATTGACTTTCCAAAGTCATCCACATTGACTTTCCACACTCATCCGCATTGACTTTCCATACTCATCCGCATTGACTTTCCATACTCATCCGCATTGACTTTCCATACTCATCCGCATTGACTTTCGATACTCATCCGCATTGACTTTCTATACTCATCCTCATTGACTTTCCATACTCATCCGCATTGACTTTCCAACATTTAGGCAGATCTAAAACATAACATATGAGCTTTAAACATCAGATTCCAGTTCCCAATCACCATTCATCATGTTCTAAGCTTAAATCATACATTCTAAGCCTTAAAAACACCATCACACATCATAAAGTATGAGCCTAACCACATATCACATCATAAATTCAACATACACAAAATCAAACATACGGGTCCAAAACCCAGTTTAATGAAAACATACATTCATGCATTTCTAGCCCTAAAATTAGTTAAAACATGTAAAAGAGGGGTCCTTGAACTCACCTTTGCAGCTCTTGAGTATGGCTTCTTCCAAACTCATTCGCAATTGAGTTCAACCACATACAAACCCACTAAAACATACCCGAACACAAGCAAACACACATTAGCATAAACCCAAGGACATAACCGGTTAAGAACACCATAAAAACATGAGTTTTTACCTTGAATTCGCACTTTTCTTCTTGTTTCTCTTCAAAACCGAGAGTTCTCTACTTCCTGATACTCTATCTCTCTCAAAAAATCCAAGAATTTTGTGATGTGTGTGAGGGCAATACCACCTTTATCACCAACTTTTAAACTTCTTGTCCTTTTGACACTTTTAACCCCTAGACTTGGGTTTTAATTCCTTTTCCTTCTTTTTCTTTAGTTTATTCATTCTTTCTATTTCTTTAAAATAACCGAGTGTTACACATCATGATCTGCCTTCAGTGCTTGGTTAGGAGAGGCATCTTCCACGTGAAAGCTCCAGTCAATGCCTCTTTCTTTAACAACAATTGTAGGTTGCTACTTTGACTTGTCATTCTAGGTAGCTTTGTCAATGTAGTTTGGTCGGGGTTATGCTTGACCACCATTAGTTCTTAGTGCCTTACTGTTGGAGCATATATCGTCATATATAGTGTGTCCGTCGCTTGTCGAATAGTCTAGGCTTAATGTTATACACCTGATATGTTGTAAACACATGAAACTAGGTCATTCGCAGGAGCATATGCGAATGAGCCTTAGTCGTACGACTGAGCCATGCTAATGGACCAGCCGTGCGACTGAGAGATGCGATTGGGACATTCATTAGACTGAACCATAAGTATGGTCCTGTCATACGATTGAACCATACGCATGGTATAGTCGTACGATTGAACCGTACTCATGGTCCAATCACACGAATGGGCCCAGTCACATCTAAAATGGGCCGAGGCCTATATGTACCAGTTTCAATGTCTAGAGAGATGATGGATTCTCTAAAGGGTTTTAGAGAGTGTGTGCCCAGAAGCCTAGGGCTGCCGGATGAGAGGGGAGATCATGCTCGATCTTCCCCTTGCCAAGAGTCTTGATTCTTATGTTGTTACGAGCTTGTAACCGTTAGGTTTTGTTCAATGAAACCATTCAATTATAGTTCATATTATTATTTGACTTTTGGTTTATGCTGTTTTTTATCCTTCCGTCAAGAACATGCTCGAATGTTTATCGATCCAAAAACCGACTTCACACTTACACTCCCTCGCAAAGTGGCCCATCAAGTTCCAGTTGTAACACTTGACTTTGCTTTTGTCCAGTCCAAACTTTCCACTAGTTGCATTGCTAGGGAATTTCATTCCAGTCCGCTTGTAATACTTCTTGGCTCTATGAGTGAGAAGAGTCATCTATTGGACTATTTCCATGTACTCCAGATATCTAGATGGATGCAGTTCAGGTCTTCAAGGGTGAAAAGAGAGTTGCCACAACTTTCATCAGAAGACACAAATGCTTGAGAAGAACTTCTCTCTTGGAATGGGCTTCATTGAGTGTAGTTCTCCCTTGGTGTCTCTGGATTGTAGATGGAAGGACCTTTTTGTGAGTTTTCATGGTAGCATATGAGATGATGTTGGGGTTTTATACTATCCCTTTCAACCATATGAAAAGTTGAATCCATTTGATTGTTGGAGTTTCCAGATGAACCTTGCATGTTCATCTCCATCTGGTAGCCACTGAGAATCCCATATAACTCTTTCAGAGTGAGAGTTTTCAGGTTCTCGGTCCTCTTGATTACCACACAGTAGTGTGTGTTGGGGCTGTAAAAGATAGTCTATATTATCAACACAATGAATGTCAACAAAAGTCAAACCCGACACGTTCAAAGACGAGGAACCGAGACGAGGCGTTGAAGATTTAGATGACTAGGAGTTATATTGTAATAAATATATTTTGTGTGAACAAAATATATTTTATCTTGTTTTTAGTCATTACTATGCTGAATGTGTTATCTCGCATTAATTAGCCTAAGTCTAGGGGGTTAAGTCCAATTAGTGAATATTAGTCTACACTATAATAGGTTAATTGTCATTAGTGTTAGTAAATTGTTAAATGACCAATAGATTGAGGGATTACTTGTAAACATATTTTGCAATCTAATTGAAGATCAAAGGGGTTTTAATTGTGATTATCATATTTTGATCTATAATCTTCATGATTTGATTTAAGTGTGTTCATCCTCGAGTTACAATTTGGTATGAGAGCCATTTTGGATCAAATCCTTAAAGATTTGAAGATTTTTAGAGAGAGAAGTTGAGGTTTTGGGTGTTTTTGTTCAATATCAAGTTTTCATCAATTTTAGATCAAATTCGAGTGTATTTGATATGGAATTTGCTTGAATTTTGTTTGTTTTGGTCGGCGAAGCCCTGTTAATCATCAGATCTCAAATCCATCAAGTTTCTGATGATTTCAGATTGACTTTTCGTGTTGAAAAAGCTTTTCAGCTCCATCCAGCAAAACTGCCTGTTCTTTAAGCGAAACTACAAGTGTTTTACACTTTGTAGTTAATTTCAGCATCTCTGCGAAACTAGTTTCATTGAACGAAAGTTCAATAGTGCTTGTGGGTGATTTACAAGTGAAATTGCTGCCGAAAGTATCATTGAACGAAAGTTCAAGCTTGTTTCGTGCGAACTTGTCGGCGAAACTAAGCTGTTTTAAGCATTTGGCTAGCGAAACTATTGCCGAAATTTCCAGCGAAACTACTGTCGGCTCAGCGAAACTAGAGTTTCCAGCGAAACTAGAGTTTACGGCGAAACTAGCTCTGCGAAAGTATAATTTCGACGAAACTATCATTTCTTCAGCGAAATTCGAATGTTAAAGATGACTTTTTTCCCTGTTACTAAGATTGTCTAGTGTGCATAAGCAGGTTTCTTATATTGATAAAAAAGGAACTTCCATGACTACGATGGTCTGGGTTCCCCTTTCAAACTAATCTGTTAATGAGTGCAGGAACAATTCAGGAGGACTGTTAGTAATCCGGTTTACTGACAGGGATTGTTCATAATTCAAATTCGAGGCGGAGCAAATAGGTTAAGGTCATGGTATTTTATCCACAATCTGGATTTTTATCTACACAATCACAGTTCTCACTTCACAATCACTGCATATTTCTTGAGCATTCATTTCTTATCTTCATATCCATGTAATTTGGAAGATCTTCTTTGAAAATTTTTTATTTTTTGTACAGTTTTATAAAAAAACATAAAAAAATCAAAAAATCAAAAAAGTATAAAAAAAGTAAAAAAAAGTTTGAAAATTAAAAATTTAGGGGGAGAGTATAAGAAAATAAAAATGAAAAGAGAACTAGGAACTTGATTCTTGATTCGAGATGATTGAGAAATGATTGTATATCTTCTTGAAATGTTTGTTTTTGCATGACTTGCGTTTTTAAAATGATAAACGATCGTAACTGATGTTGTTATCCGATTCATATCTTATTTTAATTGCAAATAATAGAAAAACAAACAGATGCTTTAACGATATGCATGGTAGACTCAGCCTTAAAAATAAAGTAAACAAACGCATTTTGATTTAAATTAAATATCTGCTTAATGTGTCTGGATTTTCACGATCATTTTGGCCTGCACGGAAACTGAGTCCCGAGAAAAAGTGGATTGAGAATTGATCTTATGGCTCTTGTCCTGTACTTTTGTGTCTTGGTTGGGTGAGGGGTTTTGCCAAATGATCGTGAGGTCCTAGAATTATAAAGCATTTAATCAAACCTTAAAGAATCATTTGCTGCTTGTTGAAAAAGATAGGGCATGGGTTTAAGTGGACAAACATATCAGCAATCGTTATTGATCTGTTTTCAAAATCATTCAAAGATTGTAATTAGATTCAGTTATCAGTGTGATCTCATTGCTTGTCGATGTTTAAATTCATCTTTATGCTAAAGTATA
The DNA here is from genome assembly GCA_025506515.1 of Flaveria trinervia. NCBI lineage: Eukaryota > Viridiplantae > Streptophyta > Magnoliopsida > Asterales > Asteraceae > Flaveria > Flaveria trinervia. The sequence goes on along the minus strand of CM046444.1, from coordinate 80,406,233 downwards.
TCTTGAGGATGTGGATCACATGATCGATTCAGTTCTCGGTTATAAAACAAAAATTTAATGATGAACAAAAAAAATGTTATATTAAATATATATATATATAATAAAAAATATAACAAAATTTCATTTCAATTGCTTTTGGGTCTTCCATATTATGTTGTTACAAGTTCATCATTTTTCATGCTTTTCATAGAAATTGCATACAAACGAACATGGGTTCGCTTGTTTTTCAAACACAAATAAAGTAGTTATTATGAAAAGAAAAGTTATTTAAATATTTCGCTATGATGTTTTTATGAAAGTTAAATGTAATTGTATGTTTTGTGAGTAATGATTGGGCAGCTGTAAGCATCCCGGGAACGGGGCCTTACAAGTTGGTAATAGAGCAAAAGTTTAAGTGAAACAGGTAAATTTTCAAAATAAACCTAAACTTGAACTGAAAATGGGACGGAAAGGGAAGGGATGCCAGTCCGAGTAGCTGCGTGCCATGAGATATTTTCTTAATTATTAACCAGTATTATGTGTGCATGTTATGTGGTTATGTGTTACTAGTAGATTTAGATACTGATGTAGCTAGGACAGGTAATGCTTGGGGTATGAAGAGTAAAGTAAGTGGCTAGTCTCGACTGGCCACTATAATTAGGGACATACTATACTTGACATAAACTAAGTTGTTCACTTGAATTACCGTGTTGGTGTTTGAATCTTTCAGCGTGTGTGTGAGGATGGCCGGTGGGAGATCATCTAAAGCTTCACATGGTGGAGGTCGTGGTGCTGAACCATGTGTTACGAGAGGAAGGCCTAGAGACCCCTCATCCGGAGGGTGGTGATAAGAGTGCTAATCTGAGAGCCTTAGTGAAGGAGGCGGTTGTGGAGGAAGTGCATCAGGTCATGCAGAGGATCCTACCGTTTGTGGTGACCGAAGTGATAAAGGTTGTTAGAGATGGGGAAAGAAGGGAGACGAGTAGACCTGTGGGCGAAAGGAGACAGCCCAAGACTGAGACGGTTCTGTCTGATGACGAAGAAGAAGAGGAAGAAAAAGAGCTTGGGCCGGAGGCGGCACGGGGCTGTAACTACGGGGAGTTTCAACGATGCAAGCCCCTACTTTCGATGGTAACATCACTGCTACTGCTCATCGGTGGATGAGAGAAATGGAAGTCATTCTAAATATCAGCGAGTGCTGGGAGGATTAGAATGTGAAGTTTGCTGCCCATTCTTTCATGGACTCAGCTTTATGCAGGTGAGACAATATTGTCCAAGCTGAGGGTAGCAGGGCTATCGGGAAGATGAAGTGGGCAGAATTAAAGAAGTGGTGATTGAGGAGTTCTGTCCTCACAGGCAAATGAAGAAGGTGGAAAGAGAGTTCCTGCAGCTAGAGGCGGGAACCATGACACATGAGCAGTACACTACCAATTTCAACGAGATGGCACATGTCACACCCCCGCTAAGAGCGGAAACACGGGGGCGTAACGAGACGGGAATCATCATAACACATGGTAAGCGATAGAGATGCAATAATAATAATGATGACAAGCGTGTCATGACGACACCTGACAACAACGGGACTTGTGTCGTGTTTAGTCAGTAATCACGACCGCATAGCCATAAGCATAAACATGATATAAGATAACATAGATAATAACATTGTATGCAATTCCCACAACCCGGGAACAAGTTACAAAGTATAACATTGTTTGAAACGTTTACAACAATTGTTTTAAAAAAAAAAGACAAGTTTGGCCCGAAAATGCATCCTAGGGTCTCCACTAAGGCAGCACACCTAGAACCTCAGCTAGCATGATCACCAGAAAAGATATGCTCAAAATGGTCAACAAAATTGTTAGTGAGTTCACAGGTTTAAAATAAATAAGTAATTGATGCTGTATAAAGTTGTTGCAGAATACCGTGCATACAGTTATAAGTAAGCAAAATCACATGACAAGAGCATTACAACGAAACCTAATGACGTACACAAAGAATCTTGTCGGAATATATTCACTGAAGGCCGGTACCTGGCTATTGTTGGTACTAACTAGTATACCAACACGAGTGTGGGGGTGTCAACCCAGTAGTACTACCAATACCTAACCATCGGTTCCACACTGGAATTAAATGGTTGTAAGAAAGAACCACAAAGCAGACTCAAGCATGTATGAGATAAGTACCCACAAAACAGTAGCACGTTGATTCCCGGTATGTAAATTGTATGTATGTTGTACGACATAGAAAACGGGCGAGCATACTTTTCCCCATGTTTGTAAATGTTTGTAAAGTAGTATAAGCACAAAAAGGGGCCACGAAACTCAGAAGTTTAGTGGTAGGTATGAAAGATCGAGATTCCCAACAGTTGTATGTAGAGAACAGTCAAACACCTATTGACAGTTATTGTTAAGAATTAATGACATGTATAAAGCATATAGTAATGTTTGCCCGGTTCGGGTTGTATCGTTCGGTCGTGGGTAACACACACACACAAGCGGACACACGTATCAGATCTTATGTAGATCCAAGTACTACGAGTAGTTGTCATTGCTTATGACATCCGTCAAATGATCTCGTGGTTATGAAAGATAGCACTTGTTAAGTATTTGGAGTTCCAATTGGATTGTCGATAATTGTAAAATGTTAGGTTGTTTTCAATTGAAATAGTATGTGCATGTTGATGGCGTTGACTTTAATCTTTGTGGTCAAGCAATGACACTTTTACTGATGTTGTCTTATCATCATCAGACGTTCAAGGGGAAATTCACACTCAACATCATCAGTCACACAACAGGACCAGACGCTCGACTCAACGCTCCATCCTTACGAATCAACCTTCAATCCTACGAATCAGCTTAATTCGTACGATTGAGTCTTCATTCGCATGGCTGGCATTCAGTCGTCCCACACCACACACATTCACACGACTCAACCTCCATTCGCACGAATCAACCCTTAATCGTGCAAATTAGATACTTTCGTGTGATTGAACCTTCATTCGTGCGATTGGACTCCAGTCGTGCGAAACAAGCACAATCGCATACATTCTGTCGGTCACCTGACTCAATCGCACACAATCATTCATATGCATGACTCAATCACATACAACTCACAGTCGCATGACACAGTCGCACGACTCAGTCGCACGACATGCCTAGTCGCACAACTTAGTCGCACGATTAACTTAGACGCAAGATTCAGTCGCACGACTCACTCACTCGCACGGCTCAATCGCATGACAGACCCAGTCGCCTGAACTGCAGAATCGCGACTGTGGTCGGCTGAGCAGCCCTGAGCTGGTCTAAACACGATTTTTACACCACAAGGACTTCTAGAAACACTCTACAAACATACACAAACATGAAACACAAGCGGAAAAGACCTCACACGCACCCACACGACCTCATGTGATCGAGTTGAACCCGAACACCCGAAACCCTAGTTTGGACAGCCGTGAATAGGCAAGGAAAAGGGACAACCAAGGTCGTCTACCTGCTAGAATAGAGTAGACTAGGTCGTAGATGGAGTCTAGACAACAGGAACAAGACCAAGCGGGTTGGATTTGGTGCTAGAATGAAGAAAGTGTGTGTGTAGGGAGTGAAGAGGTGAAGAAGATGAAGTGGATGAGGAATGTGGCTGGGAATGGGGTTTATATACCCAGTCCAAGTTTGCAAAATTACAAGTTTAGTCCCTGCACTTAACCCTCGAGTTCCCCAAAATTTGTTTCGGTTGATTACGACCTTAGAATGTTCGTTATATTAAGGTTAAAAGCGTGTATAATGGTATTTGATAGTCTAAAATGGTTTTATTAATGACAATGGTTGAAATTAAAATGATATATTTGGTGGTAATGGTGATGAAATTTATAAAAGGTTTATGCTTAACACACTTTCTCGAAGGAAGTACAGGCACAGGGAAAATAAAGCAGACATGATTCCTTAAAGCAGGAGTTCATGAAGAAAAGGAAGAATAATTAAAATAATTCTATGCTCATTTATGTCGTTCGACGGACCTTAAGGTGACGGATGTCACAGCGCATCTGGTGCCGAACCAGGTGACACCTCTGTCACGAAAAATGAAGGGGTACATCCAGGGAGCAGATATTCACAGGCACGTGATCGCTGCCCGACCAAGCATGTTTAGGTCGGCGGTGGATATGGCAGGGATGTTGTCTCATGAGAGAACTATGGTGGTGATCGAAGGTAGAAAGAAAGGGGGTAGTGATCGAAATTGGAATGGAAAGAGGTTTGGTTGGGGTGGTGCCCCGACGAGTAACAAGAAAGCATGGGTGGATGAACACCGTGTGGTCACATCTGGTGTGGGGTCGAAGTTGTGTGGTAGATGTGGGAAGGAGCATACTATAGAATGTAGACTGGGATCGAACTTATGCTTCAAATGTGGGAAGACGGGGCATATAGCAAAGGATTGTCGTACGGTCTGATATTTTAACTATGGCGTGGAGGGCCACATGAGTAGAGACTGTAAGAAGCTGAGGGCTGAGGGTTCTAGGTTGAAGAAGACTGGAGGTGAAGGACCGAGGGCGAGTGCCAAAGCGTTCACAATGACGCAGGAGAAGGCTAGGATGGACCCTGATGTCGTGTCAGGTATGTTTCTAGAAACCAAACTTTAGCCTCTGTGTTATTCGATTCTGGTGCTAGTAAAAGTTTCATTTCTACTGCTTTCTGTGCTAAACTGCCTGTTAGTAGTAAGGATATAGATGGACCCTTCGATGTAGAAACTACCATACGTAAGTCTACCAGGATTTCTTAGATGGTAGAAGGATGTGATATGGAATTGGAAGGTCATAAGTTTCCGGTTAGACCATTGGTGATGACTTTAGGTGGTTTTGACATGGTTCTTCGGATGGATTGGTTGGCGGACTACGAGGTGAACATTAATATGGATTCTCAATGTGCCGACCTCTACACAAAAGCATTTGACAAACCCAGGTTTTTATATCTTTTAGAGTTTAATAGCGTGAAAAAGAAAAGTGATGTGATTCTAGAAGAAAAAGTTTGCAATCTGACAGGTTGTGTGTGTTGGACCAAAAGAACCAATGAGCCTGATCAGAAAAACCTCTAAGTCCCACAGACATCACAACAACTGCTGAAGACTTGATCAGCTGTTTGACAAAGTCTGAAGACTTCAACAGCTGAAGACTAAAGTACTGAAGACTTCAACAGCTGAAGACCAAAGTCTGAAGATCAACAGCTGAAGACTAAAGTACTGAAGACTTCAACAGCTGAAGACTAAAGTACTGAAGACTAAAGTTTAAAGATCAACAGCTGAAGAACAAAGTACTGAAGATCAATAGAAGAAGTACAAAGACTGAAGACATCAGCTGATGACAACAGCTGAAGTTCAAGTACAAGTACTGAAGCCTTCAGAGTTTGTTACAACAGCTGAAGAAGCATTCTTCAGTTGTTGTGATGGTTTCCTTTCAGTAGTTTTCTTTTTGTTTCAGTATTTGTAAAACGACTAAAGAGCATGTTCTTCAGTCGTTGTAGTTTCAGTAGTTTCTTTTCAGTAGTTGTAGTGACAATTAACACTTAGTATTTTTGTAAGAAGATGTCAGCTGTTTTGACATCTTCAGTAGTTGTGTTAACTTTCAGTAGTTTGAATAATTCTGTTAGATGTCACTATCAAATGACATCAGCAGTCGTCACATCTCCTATATAAGAAATGTTCGAGCATGACATTCCTATATAAGGGATGATTGACCTGATTGTATGTGTGACATTGTGCCACCACAAAAGCGCGTATTGAATGAAACTTTGATTTGTAGAATTCTTTCTATAATCGTTTGTTCTTACTTTGAATATCAACTGTATTATTGAGAATTTTCTAATTCTTATTTGATTTCCGCTGCAATACTCTCTAATCAATCAAACGTAGATCACTGATCCTAACAATTGGTATCATAGCGGTTAATATTTGATCTATCCAACAATTGATCATTGAAACTGCTAATCGATATCTGCATTTGATTGAATTAGCATATTTGCAAGAATTGGTCATAGTTAAATTGAATTTCTGCTACTTTTGTTTTATTGCTTTCTGTTTTCTCTTGGTTCAATTTGGTTGTTGTGTTCTGTTCTAAATCTATTAAAACTTAATTGATTTTGGTTGAATCTGAGAATGACTACTCCTTCTAATGACCCTCACAATACCGGTTCTTCAACCAAGCCTCCGATGCTCGTTAGGACTGAGTATAACATATGGCAACGAAGAATGCTACATCACCTGTTTGTTAACTGTTCAGGTTGTTGGACATCGGTGGTACATGGTCCACATAAGCCTATGGTGAACAATCCAGAAACCAATCAAATGGTTCCGAAGAAGAAGGAACAATACTTTGATGAAGATCGGAAACTGTTTGAGATTGATGCTAAAGCCCATGGAATTCTGGCCATGTCACTGCTGAATGAAATCTTTTCAGGGCTTATGCATCATGAAATTGCTCATGACCTCTGGAATGCACTAAAGGAACAATTCGGTGGAACTGATGAGGTCTTAGCAAACAACAGAGAAATCCTTGCCCAACAATATGAAACATTCTCTCATAGGAAGGGTGAGACACTGACTCAACAGTTTGAGCGTTTTTCCAGTTTGATCTCTGAGCTAAAAATGGTCAAACATGAATATACCAATAGCCAGATGAACAACAGATTCCTTAGATCACTGCCTGAGAGATGGGACACATACACTATTGTCCTACGCTCCAGTGCAAATCTGGATAAACTATCTCTCACCCAACTTCATGGGAAACTGCTTACATTTGAGAGAGAGATAGAGCAGAAAAGGAAACTGGCATCATCAGGAAAGCTCACTGATGACTTTGTACCAGGGAACACTGCCTTGGTTGGTCAGGAGTCAGAATATGCTGCATTTGAAAGTAATTATGATGAGCATATAGATTTCTCTTCAAACAGTTCAGATCATGCATTCGTTGGTGTTGATAGTCACTCAGGCTGTAATAGTGACAATTTATGTTTTATCATGGATGATTTGAAAGGAATAGCTGATGATGATCTAGAAGAGATGGATATTGTGAGCCAAATGGCCTTGATTAATATCAGATCTCAGAAGTTCTACAAGAGGACTGGTAGGAAATTTCCAGGACTCTCTGGCAAAACCAAAGTTGGTTTTGACAAGAGTAAGTTGAGGTGTCACAAATGCCAAAGGCTTGGACACTTTGCATGAGAGTTTAGATCATCTGGATCTAACTCCTCTGCACCCTTTGTGACTTTTCCAAGCACTAGTCCACAAAACAAGGGGCAACATCCTGCTAGTTCTGGTCATCATTCACAACCTGCTTCGCCTGCATATTTTGTCACTCAAGGTCCAATGTCATATCAGTATCCCTGCTATTACATGCCTCAGCCAAATCCAGTTCAAGTTCCTACTGCACAACAACCACAAGCGTTACCTCAGCCTCTACCATCTCAATCACGAACTCATTATAGCTTTTTCACCCCTGGTAATGTTGACTGGAGCAGTTTACCATATGATCTCTCTGGTACTGAGCAATTATTTACTGGTGATGGTCAACATGGTGGTGAACATCCTTTTGGGAATCTAGCTCTCATGGCCCTGGAATCTACTGAGGGTTCATGCTCCAATGCATCTTCTTCACAGGTAACCCAAGTATCCTATGAGGCTAAAGCCAAGCTTTGTTCTGAATCTTGCATAGATGCATTTGTCTATATTAGAGAAGCAAATGTAGCTATAATTAATCAAAATCTAGAGCTTGAGCAAACTATTTCCAAAAGAAAAGCTGAATATGAGTCTGTCCTTAAGGACAAAGATGATGAGATTTATAAGCTTAAATGCCAATTAAATGATGAAAAGGCTAAGCTAGAGGTCATTCTTGAGAACCATAAGGAACTCAAAGAAAAACTTGCAGTTACCCAAGTTTAGTGTGACCGCTGGGTGTCATCCTGCAAGGGATTTGAAATGCTGCTCAGTACGCAACCTGCTTCGAATGTGAAGTTTAGAATTGGTTACAACCATATTGCACCTCCAACAGATTTTACTCGAAAACCAATAGTAAAATCTGAAAGTGAAAGCAATCTCCAAACCACATTATAATGTGAATCATCCACAAGTGATCTCCCAAAATCACAAGATGAAATAAGGGTTGATACCTCAGCAAGTCAATTGGCTGATGGGTTAACTACTGATAAGCACATGAAGCTGAGTATTTCAGATGTTGTCCCTCAAAGTAACTTAAGTACTGAAGGGCAAGTTACAACAACTGAAAAGCATTTCAAATCAGCTGAAATAAGTGGATTAACAACTGCTGACAATAAACAGCTGAAGAACAACTCTTCAGTTGTTACAGATTCTTCAGTACTGAACAAAATTACTGAAAGGAGGAAAGTACTAAAGAGCACACCTTTAGTAGTTTCCACATCAGCAGTTGATCAATCCAAGATAAAGAATAAACCATTTGAAATATGTGGTAAATTCAATCATCTTTCTGATGAATGTTGGTACAGAAAGGGTTCCAAACTCAACAAAGATAAGCTAATTAAAATCCAGATGGATGAAATAAAAACTGAGTTTGAGACTAAGTTTGTACCGTAATCATTCCATTGTGATGAACCCAAGCCTTCAACCAAATTCAAAAAGAAGGATAAGGTTCATCACAAAACAGCTAATGGTGTTCCTCATGATAAACATCAGACTAAGTCAGTTAATATTAAGGAGGAAATGGTGGATCACAAGAACTCATCAAACACAAGTACTGATATGTCACAAGAGCTGAAAGTTTTGGCTACAAATCAGACACAATTTGTTATGATGGTTCAGCATTTGTTGGGGAGAGTTAGCCAACTAGATGCACCTGTGATCAAATCACTGAAAAGGCATTCCAAGTCCAAATCCAAGGAATCCACTTCAGCACCATCTTCTTCTTTAGCTGTTAATCATAAGAAACAAGTTATGGTTGCATCTGTTGATGAAAGCAGACCCAAAACCAAAAAGGTTTGGGTCTCAAAATCTAACTAGTTTTCTTTTCTGCAGGGTTCTTCAACATGCCAAAAGAGCATCTGGTATGTGGACAGTGGAGGATCAATGCATATGACTGGGAGCAGTTCTCTTCTTAATGACTACTCTCAAGGAAAGAAGGGATTTGTTTCATTTGGAAATGATGCCAGAGGTTACATCATTGGGAAAGGATATGTGTCTAATGGACAAATCAGGTTTGATGATGTCAACCATGTGGAGAATCTCAAGTATAATCTGTTGAGTGTCAGTCAGATGTGTGATAAAGGGCATGTTGCACTTTTCACAAGACAGAACTGCAGGATTCTGTCTTCCCAAGTTCTGAGGCTGATTGGCATGGTAATGGATGAACATACTCTCCTGAAGGCCAACAGGATTGGAAGAGTGTATGCCTTGGATTTGTCAAAGAAGATTGATTTGAAGGGTCATCCATGCCTGTTCTCCAAAGCCTCTCTTTAGGAATCTAAACTATGGCATAGAAGGCTGGGTCATGTCAATCTCAGAAACATGAATCAGTTGATCCACAATTGTTTAATGAGAGGTTTATCAACAAAGGAGTTCCACTGTGAAGAAGCCTGCACTGCTTGTTTGAATGGAAAACAGGACAAAGTCTCATTCCCTCCCATTGAAGAACCTAAGTCCACTGCCTACTTGCAGTTACTGCACATCGATCTATTTAGTCCTGTGAGAGTGATGAGCATGGCAAAGAAGAAATACTGTGTGGTAATTGTGGATGATTACTCCAGATTCGTATGGACTTTTTTTCTACATTCAAAGGATGAGGTTGCTTAGAAGATTACAAACTTTGTGTTGTATGTTGAGAAGCAGTATTCCCTATCAGTCAAATGTATAAGGAGTGACAATGGTACTGAATTCAGAAACCATACACTTGATGATTTTTATCTTTCAAAGGGAATCAAAAGGCAGTTTAGCATCCCAAGGACTCCAGAACAAAATGGAGTAGTGGAGAGAAAGAATAGGACTTTAATTGAAGCTGCAAGGTCTATGTTGGCTGACTCTGGTTTGCCTTTGACCTTTTGGGCTGAAGCTGTCAATACAGCTTGCTATGTGCAGAATATAGTGTTAGTAAATCAGAGGTTGATGAAGACTCCATATGAAGCTCTACATCATTTGGCTCCTTTGATTTCATTCTTTAGAGCCTTTGGATGTCATTGTTTCATTCTCAACACAAAGGGTCAACTCCACAAATTTGATCCTAAGGTGGATGCAGGGCATTTTGTAGGTTATTCATCCACTTTCAAGGCTTATAGAGTCTTCAACTGCAGAACAAAGATAGTTGAAGAAACCTTGCATGTGAAATTCAGTGAATCTCCTAAGGATAAAATTCCACAAAACCCTGTGGAGTTGTTTGATCAGGACATACTGCAATATGCTTCTTATCAAACTCCAGCTGTTGCAGATCATGTGCATAAATCATCTTCTGCGGCAAGTCTTTCACCTGGTGGTACTGAAGATGACGATGATATCAGTACTCACCTTTTCAAAACCTAGTGTTAGGCTTGGTATGCTGTAACTAGAATAAGTGATAACTATTGATGATCTCAGTAAATTAGTACTGATGATCATTTCTAACCATATCACAAATAAGTACTACTTCTGTTACAAGAACTGATACAGTCATAACTACTGATATAAGTACAAACAGATAAGTACTGACGTCCTAGGAAACAACTGAAAAATAGCCAAAAAGACTGATGAGTAACTGTTGAGGACAGTATGAAACAGCTGAAAAGCTATGAATTGACGAACACTACTGATGAGAATTTTCTCTTCAGTTGTTTCTAAAACTGCTGCTTCATCTTAAAAAACTGATGACAAAACCACGTCTTCAGTAGTTTCACAACTACTGATGACTAACACCACGTCGTCAGCTGTTTACAACAACTAATGACAAAACCATGTCTTCAGTAGTTTCACAACTACTGATGACTAACACCACGTCGTCAGCTGTTGCCAACATCTGAAGCTAAAACCATGGTCTTTAGTAGTTTTATAACTAGTGATGCCTACAACCAAGACTTCAGTTGTTTCAACCTCTGAAGGTTAATACCACGTCATCAGTCGCTTAAAACTACTGATGACTCATACCAAACCCTTCAGTTGCTTTATAACCCATACCCTATAAATACCTTGTCTTACAGAGCTTCATCATCTTAAACCTAACGTTCAAAAACTTAGAACCTTCTCTCACATCAATGGTGAACATGAAGCTTAAACCACGACACAACTGTGTTGCTTACCTTACCAAATCATCCTTCTGGACAAAGTTTGATAATGCCATTGATCTAATGATCAACTCTCCATACAAAACGGCTTTCCTTCTAAACCATACCCTTCATGCCGAATCCCTCCATCAGTTCTGGACGAACGTCACCCTCATCACTGGGGAGAATGACACCGCCTCTCTCCAGTCGTTCGTCAACAATCGTCAGGTGGTCATCACTCCAGAAATCCTTCACCAAACCCTACAACTGGATGATGCCACTTTCCCCACTGGGTATCCAAAGGGCACCATTGATCTATCATATGCCCAACATGGATACCAGGGTAACCTTAGTGCCTCTACCATCCTGAATAAGCATTTCCATGATGCGGAACGACTAGTTTTTCATATGGTGAATGTATGCTTAGCTCCTAAGACTTCTTCTTGGGATCAAATGTCGACGAGGTGGCAGCAGGTATTATTCTCTATCCTTGACCAACAAAACTTAAATTTTTCTGAAATATTATTTCTTGAACTCAAGGATATGGCCTCCAAGCCTATAGCTAACCGATGGATATTATATCCTCGGTTCCTAATGGCCATTATAGTAAACCAGCTGAAAGCTGAGGAACTTGTTGGCATTGGAGTCCCTACCATGGCTGTATTGCCTAAAGTATACTCCAGGCACAACTCAGACCAGTCACTCAAACTGGCTGCCAAACTGCGAAAACCCACGCAGCTGGAACCCACAGCCACCACCTCCAATTCCATTGTCCCCACCAAACCCAAACACAAGAAAGCCAAAAAGGCTACTCAGGGAAATGAGTCCCCTGAGTATATCTACTGGTAATAACCCCCCAGTAGATACACGTACTCACTCACCCTCAACCCCTCAGGTTTCCTCTCAACAAGAGCCTGTAGCAACCACCTCTGGGGCACCTATACATCTGGAACCTTCCTCAGTTGAGGAGGTTGCCATTGAAATGCACCACTCTCCCCGGATGCATACTGCCTTCACACCCTCTCCCACTGTAACCGCCCCCCAAAGTCCTACCATCATCATTGCCAAAGTGCTGACTCAGTTGCACTCCTCACCTCCTCCCTAAATACCAATCAACAATGGGATGGCCTCAACCATTGAGGGGGAGGACCAAAGTGCTTCTGACACCCCACAGCACAGGGGTTACCATCTTCAATCTACAAGTATACCCATGACCAAGGGAACTGCCACATCTCCTGCTTCAGCAAATGATCAGGATGAATTTGGTACTATCCATAAGACCTCACCAGAGGCAACTGCCGATGAAGGACATGGTCCTGAGGCAGGAAGTCCCCAGTACCATGACCAAGGGACACATGCTACTACTGATCTACACTCAGAGCATGTTCATCCTGATTCTATCAGGAGGTCAGGTGATTCAGTAAACACTGATGATGACATGGGCTTCTTTTATGATGTTTTAGCCCAAAACACCATCCTCGAGGATGAGGTGAGCAGACTCAAAGAGCTACTTGCCATAATTTCTCAAGATCAAAGATCATCTACCCCTCAAAACCCACAGATGGCACCTTCCTCTGAAGGTCTCCCATACACAGAGCCACTACAAAACACTCAGTCAGCTGCCTCTGCTTCTCGCACTATTTCTCAGGGTCAGAACCCCCCTGAGCAAATAGCTGCTATCTTTCAACATTCCTTACCTCTCATCACATCAACTATCACTGATATGGTGCTTAAAACCCTTGATGAGAGGCTTCCTCAGTTATACAACCCTTGATAGAGGATGCTGTGAGCAAAAGGCTTTCCGACAATCAAACCCTTGCAACCAATGCAACCAAAAAGGGGGAGATTCAGTCAGTGAAAGCAAAAAGAAAGAGGATTGTAGATAGGAAAGAAACTAAGAAGGAGAAGGTGAAGGATGCTGACATGGAGAAAGTGACTGAAAGTACTAAAGACTTTCATGTCACATACAAGAAAAGGAAGAATGAAAAGGAGACTGACTTGGAGACAATGCTGAAGAAGGCTGATGCCGAACACAACCGATCAATGGATAACATCATTGATCAGTTGTTTAGGCAAGGTCACAACACTGAAAACTTGACTCAGAAATCAAAAGACTAGAGATTGAAGAAATCCAAGCTAGATGGGCAAGTTATGATGTGTTGGAAAGGGAAAGGCTAGAAATCATGATCAGGGTCATAGCAAAATATCTAGGTAGATCATTGATTGAGATCAAGGCATGGTCCAGGGATAGCATCTTGGCAATAACCACCAAGATCTATTCGTCTGAAGTATACACAAAAGGATTGGTTATTGAAGCCTTAAATGAAGCTGGTGCTGGGAGCAGGACTGAACTAGTCAAGCAATCTAAAGCCGACCTCACATCCAGAATGCTAGAACAGCCTGTCAACATTCCCACACCAAAACCACCACAACCACAACCCATTAAACCAATTCCCTTACCCTCAAAACCAATAGCTGATGATGTACCCCGGAAGAGGAAGAGAAGGGTACTGAGGCTAGAAGAAGAAAAAGAAGATAATGATGATGATGAAGATAGGCTGCCAATCTCAGCTATTATACAATTGCTTAAGGCCACAAGTCACCTCCCAACAATTACTCCTGAGACTCAAAGACAAATTGTGAAAGTGAAGCTAGAAGAAGAAGAGCTTCATAAACAACATGATGAGGAATTGTTGAGGAGAGTTGACAAAGAATATGTTGCCACACCTTCAATCATCAACATGAAGAAGCACGCTCTCAGATTATACACTTTTAAACATACATTTCAATATCAAAAGGAGAGAGTGAGGATTTGGCCTGATCCCAGGGTGTCTCATAGGATTCACAAGAAAAACATTCCACAGAGATACATTGGCCAAGTGAAGAAGATTGTATATGAAGTGATCACACTGGTCTTTGTAGTATCACCCTGGGAAATCCTAGATGACTTCAAGAAAGCCTATAAAGCTAGCCTGACCCCACAAAAGATGCTGGAATATAAAATGGTGAAAAAGGGGTTAGTATATAAGAGGCTTGAGGAAGTTAGAAAGAATGAGCTCCAGTTGTTCTTAGAGGGTAATCACCCAGATGAATTTGCTTATAGAGTAATAACAACTGTGGAACTCAAAAATGGGAAACAGGTCAAATACCTATCTGAATATTATGGGCCAGAATAACTTTTTGAAGGAGGAGCCGAAGAGCTTACCATGGAGGAACAGATAACTTTCCTTGAGGCCTATACAAGGGAGTCATACAGACTCATTGTTGGGAAGTAGATCTCATGGATGGGGTAACAGCTCTGTGTCCAGTTCCCCAAGACAGAGTTCCCATTCATCCTTTGCCAAACAGATCACTGAGACTTCTTCCCAGGAATGTGCTTACATGGGTCACTTCTGAGCTGATCTAGAAGACAAAAAGACCAAATCTTTCTGCCATAATAAGTGGGATATCTTTAATAAATTTAGAGGTTTTGGCTGCATTGGTTCAGGGGGAGTTTGTTGGACCAAAAGAACCAATGAGCCTGATCAGAAAAACCTCTAAGTCCCACAGACATCACAACAACTGCTGAAGACTTGATCAGCTGTTTGACAAAGTCTGAAGACTTCAACAGCTGAAGACTAAAGTACTAAAGACTTCAACAGCTGAAGACCAAAGTCTGAAGATCAATAGCTGAAGACTAAAGTACTGAAGACTTCAACAGCTGAAGACTAAAGTACTGAAGACTAAAGTTTAAAGATCAACAGCTGAAGAACAAAGTACTGAAGATCAATAGCTGAAGTACAAAGACTGAAGACATCAGCTGATGACAACAGCTGAAGTTCAAGTACAAGTACTGAAGCCTTTAGAGTTTGTTACAACAGCTAAAGAAGCATTCTTCAGTTGTTGTGATGGTTTCCTTTCAGTAGTTTTCTTTTTGTTTCAGTATTTGTAAAACGACTAAAGAGCATGTTCTTCAGTCGTTGTAGTTTCAGTAGTTTCTTTTCAGTAGTTGTAGTGACAATTAACACTTAGTATTTTTGTAAGAAGATGTCAGCTCTTTTGACATCTTCAGTAGTTGTGTTAACTTTCAGTAGTTTAAATAATTCTGTTAGATGTCACTATCAAATGACATCAGCAGTCGTCACATCTCCTATATAAGAAATGTTCGAGCATGACATTCCTATATAAGGGATGATTGACCTGATTGTATGTGTGACATTGTGCCACCACAAAAGCGCGTATTGAATGAAACATTTGATTTGTAGAATTCTTTCTATAATCGTTTGTTCTTACTTTGAATATCAACTGTATTATTGAGAATTTTCTAATTCTTTATTTGATTTCCGCTGCAATACTCTCTAATCAATCAAACGTAGATCACTGATCCTAACAGTGTGTCACAAAAAGATGATTCGTCTGACAACGCCTGATGGGAGTAAGGTGACGATTTATGGGGATCGGTTCACGAAGATCCCAAAGGTAATCTCAATGGCGGTGGAGGGAAAGTGTATGAGGCGTGGATGTAGCGCCTATCCGGCTTATGCGAATGTATCGGTTGTGTGTGATGTTCTAGATGTGTTCCGATAAGACTTACTAGGAGTGCCACCTGACCCTGAAATCGAGTTCCAGATTGATTTGTTACCGAGTGCCCAACCTGTTGCCAAGGCACCGTATTGGTTGGGTCCTACTGACATGAAAAAATTGATGGAGCAATTGCAAGAGCTGCTTGATAAGGGATTTATTAGACCGAGTATCTCTCATTGGGGTGCTCCGGTCTTATTGGTGAAGAAGAAAGATGGTTGTACGAGGATGTGTATTGACTACCATAAGCTGAATAAGTTGACGATAAAGAACCGATACCCCTTACCAAGAACTGATGACTTGTTTGATCAGCTTCAGGGTGCTAGTTGGTTTTCAAGGATTGATCTTCGATCTGGCTACCATCAGCTAAAGGTGAACAAGTAGGATATTCCTAACACAACTTTTCGCATGTGTTATGGTCATTACGAGTTTCTTGTCATGTCATTTGGGTTGACCAATGCGCCAGTTGCTTTTACGGATCTGATGAATCGAGTGTGTCGGCACATGTTGGATAAATCATTGATTGTGTTTATTGATGATATCCTAATTTATTCGAAGAGCAAGATAGAGAATGTCGGTCACATTCGGGAGATTGTGGAGACATTGGGAAAGGAGAAGTTGTACGCCAAGTTCTCCAAGTGTGCATTTTGGTTGCACAAAGTTCAGTTCTTGGGTTATGTGGTGAATCCTGACGGGATTATAGTGGACCCGACAAAGGGGGAGGCAGTGATGCAATGGAAGTCTCCAAAGACGCCATCCGAGATTTATAGTTTCTTGGTTTTGGCGGGCTTTTAGAGAAGATTCATTCAAGGCTTTTCTAAGATCGCTTCTCCACTAACCAAGTTGACCCGGAAAGATGTGAAGTTCATATGGGGTCAAGCACAAGAGAAGGCGTTCGAGGAATAGAAGGCCAGGTTGACTCAAGCTCATGTTCTGTCATTACCCGATGGAAGTGAAGATCTGGTCGTTTATTAATGAGTTCGTTGGGGTGTGTGTTAATGCAGAGGGGAAGGGTTATAGCCTATGCATCCCGACAGTTGAAGGTTCATGAGTTCAACTATCCTACACATGATTTTGAGCTAGCGGTCATGGTCTTTGCATTAATGATTTTGAGGCACTACCTTTATCGGACAAAGTGTGATGGGTTTGTTGGACCAATAACAAAGTTGTTTAACCATTTAAACAAGAAAAACACAGGAGAAAGAAACCTTAATATTCTCATTTATAAGCTGAAAGTTAAGGCACATTTTATGTCAACAACAAACCCAAGATTATAAGGATCATTTATATGTGAAATAACTAGCAAAGAAGTAAACAATAACAACCAAACTAAACCATGGAACTACCTTCCAAAGCTGCCCAAAAAACGTTAGATGAACTAACTTCCAAAGGCTGCCCAAAAACATTGGATGTGAAAAAGAGGATGAAGTCTTGAAGGACCAAAACACCAAAGAAGATGTCCTCAAGCTTGTATACCCACAAGCCTCAAGCAAAACACTTTGTTGCTAGGATTTTTGACACCAAAATCACACCAAGAGAGCTGCTGAAAACTGATTTTCAGCTTGTATTTTCTTCAATAATAGAGAAGAATAAAAGTTCTTGAGGTGCTTGCATGCAAGAGAAAGAAGGAGGATTGAGTGTGTGTGTGTGTTTTCAAGAAGTCAAGTGAAACAAAACAAAAGGCCAATGACTTATCTTAGGGGTGGCCGAAACTCAAAACCATTTGGGGTGTTCCCCCCAAAAAGTCTTTTACAAATTGTTTAATTAATAACATTTATAAGTTATCTAATTAACCTATTAATTATATAAATTATACACACACTATTATTATTATTATTTGATGTTATTTAACCAACTTAAATAACATTACAAATAATGTCCATAAACGAAATATCCTTATAAGTTGTTCATCTCATATGCAATTTATTTAGAAAACCCATTTTCTATGTTGCTGTATTTATTTAATTGCATGATCATATCATCAATTAAATATAAATGGGTGTTTGCTATGCTTGTTATTGGGTATGACCTGACTTGGATCGTAACGTACTAACCACATCAATGTTCTATGTGTCTTGGGCATAAAATCCAACAATCTGCCACTTGCACATGATTCATAGAAGATTGATGCAAGCAGTAAATACCGCCTAACAACGGTTTACTACCCTTAATACACATGATTAAAAACCATTCAGTAACATCATCCCCTTCAAGTATCCAACTTGAAATGATTTAGGTGAATCCATCATCTATCCTTTTGTTACAGATGTCATGTTAAATCCAAGGACACAAAATGATCATTCCTTGTTCATTTAACTTAATCAGGCCTTAGACATCTTGCTCTCAACGAATAAGAGGAACAAATTACATCTTGAATACATATGTTTCTCACAATCACCATGTGTCATAACTGAACATAGCCTTATGTACCATCCATTATTTCAATGCAGTGAAGAAGTAGCTCAAGGTATAACATTTGGTGAATATCAAAACCTAATATGTATCTCAGGTCAGAGGATACCAAATGATATTCACCTTTACTCAAATTTACTTATGATCAATCTAGAAGATTCCATGTAGTAAAATTGAGATGCGGGTCAGTCCAATATTTGTATCCCACAAATATCTATGAACTTGGTAGCAACCAATTGTTCTATATTCATACCTTATGAATATCCACCAATCCACGTTCATAATAGTCTTACGTTCATATTTGTTCCCACAAATATGTCATATTTGTTCCCACAAATATGACCGACTACGGACATTTAGAATAATAAACATATTCATGGATATATACATGCTAAAAGGAACACAATCTCAGAATATCACAAATATATAAAGTGTTAAACATTACATTGTTCCAAACATTTAACTACTAAACAAATCAATTCCAATCACTAGAAAATCAAAGTCCTACGGCACAAGTATGACTTTCATGCTCTGCCCTTTCAAGGAGCTTCGTGAGTGGATCTGCAATGTTTTGATCGGTGTGAACTTTACGAATACATATCTTTCTTTTTTCAACTTCATCCTTAGGTAGTTGAATCTCTGCTCAATGTGTCTAGTCTTTTGATGTGCACAGGGTTCCTTGATTTGTGCAATCGCACCTCGTTATCACAAAAGATTTCTAGAGGGTCTTGAATGGTAGGGACGACACCTAGATCAACGATAAATTTCTTTATCCATGAAGCTTCCTGAGCTGCTAATGAGGCAGCTATGTATTTGGATTCTGTAGTGGACAATGCTACCACGTCTTGTTTTGAACTCTTCCAGGACACTGCCCCTCCATTCATAATGAAGACATACCCCGATTGTGATCGAGAATCATCTTGATCAGGTTGGAAACTCGCATCCGTGTAACCCTTTAAAACGAGTTCCTCTTCACCAGACCTGTATATTAGAAACATATCCTTAGTCCTCCTAAGGTATTTCAATATACTTTTAAGAGCCATCCAATGGCTATTACATGGATTTTGCTTATATCTACTTGTCATGCTTAACACGCATGACACGTCCGGTCTAGTACACATCATCACATACATGATGGATCCTATAGTGGATGCATATGGGATGTCCTTCATTCGATCTTGCTCATCCTTTGAGCTTCGACATTGAGATGTACTCAATATTGTCCATCTGTGAATAGGCACCATACTTTTCTTAGAGTTTTCCATCTTGAACCTTTTCAAGACTTTATCAATATATGCACTTCGATTAATCCTATTAACTGCCTCGATCTATCCCTATAGATTTTTATTCCCAAAATATAGGCGGCTTCATCCAGATATTTTATGGAAAAACAGCTTCCAAGCCAGGTTTTAATACCTTCCATGGTTGGAATATCATTTCCAAAAACTAGTATGTCATCAACATACAATACTAAGAATGTAGTTATAGTCCACCAGCCTTCTTGTATACACAAGCCTCGTCAGCATTCTTGATGAAACGAAAATTCTTGATCTCTTTTCAAAACGTTGATTCCAACTTCTCGATGCTTGTTTCAATCCATAGATTTATCTCTTTAACTTGCCTACTTTATTAGGATGTTTTAGATCAACAAAACCATGAGGTTGAACCATATGGACAGTCTCTTCGAGATGTCCATTAAGAAAAGCGGTTTTGACATCCATTTGCCAAATCACATAGTCATAATATGCAGCTATGACAAACAATATCCTAATTGAGTTTAGCATTGCCACAGGCGAGAAGGTTTCAAAATAATCAACCCCTTAAGTTTGAGTGAAACCTTTTGCTATAAGTCTTGCTTTGTAAGTATCCAAGTTTCCATGCATATCGCTTTTCTTCTTGAAAACCCACTTGCACCCAACCTGATTGGAGTTAAGTGGAGGGTCAACCAATTCCCAAACTTGGTTGTCATACACGGATTGCATCTCTACATTCATGGCTTCCACCCATTTGTCATAATCCGAATTGGACATTGCATCATGGTATGTAGTTGGCTGATCGGAGTCAACCACATAGCATCCATTCATGAAAAACCCATATCTTTTAGGTGGAATGCTAACTTTACCAGATCTGCGAACGTTTTGTGTGTATTGATCAACCTCTTGATCATCATCAACTTCCTCCTGTTGATTGCTAGTGTTAACCAAACGTGTATCGGTGTGGATCTTGATCCTCATCAAATCCACTTTTCTATACGTTATTCCTTCCACAAGGAACTTAGCTTCCAAGAACTCAGCCTTTTGAGCAATAAATACATTTTGCTTAGTTGGATCGAAGAAGTAGTATCCTATACAGTCTTTGGGATATCCAACAAATATACACTTAGTGGATCAACTTTCCAACTTGTTTTGGGTGTTAGCTTAACATAAGCTTCACAACCCCATACCTTTAAATATGATAGTGATGGAACTTCCATGCCATATTTTAAAAGGTGTTGAATCCACTTCCTTGGTCGGGGCCATATTCAAAATATGAGCCGCGAAGAGCAATGTGAAACCCTAAAAAGATAGAGGTAGTGAGCTTATAGCCATCATATATCGAACCATATCCAATAGGGTTCGATTTGTCCTTTCAGACACCATTTGTTATGGTGTTCCAGGTGGAGTAAGTTGTGAGACGATCTCACAACTTCTTAAATGTTCCTGAAAAGCCTCACTGAGGTATTCACCTCCCTATCCAAACGAAGAACTTTGATAGTTTTATTGAGTTGATTTTCTACTTATTCTTGAAGATTTTGAACATTTTAAAAGCTTCATGTTTATGTGCCATCAAATACACATAACCCTAGTGACTATAATCGTCAGTAAAGGTAATAAAGTATCTTTCACCATTTCTTGTCATTGTCTTAAAAGGTCCATATACATCCGAATGTATGATTCCGAATAAGTCTTTTGCCCTCTCGTTAATACCACTAAAGGGCGACTTGGTCATCTTTCCTTGTAAACAAGATTCACACTTATCAAATGAAACATTTTCATTTATTTTCAAAAGACTATTCTTTTGAAGTGTTTGAATTCGATTCTTATTTACGTGACCAAGACAACTATGCCAAAGATATGAATCACTTAAATCCATTTTAGGTTTCTTGATGCTTGGTTGATGCAATGAGTTATTATAGGATGAATCATCATGAACCAATTCATAGATACCATTAAAAGGCATAGCCTTAAAATAAAACATATCATCCATATAAACATGAATACCATTATTAACAAGCTTTAATTCATAACCACATTGTTTTAAAAGGGAAACATAAATTATGTTCCTAGTCAAACTAGGAGCATACAAAATGTTCTTGAGAACAACTTCCAAACCATTTGAAAGTTTCAAAATATAGCCTCCTGGGCTTCGACATCAACTTTTGCTCCGTTGCCCATGTAGAGACTTGTGTCTCCCTTCTTGAAGCGATTATTTCTTTTGAATCCCTGCAACAAATTGCAAATACGAGTTCCACATCTGGTATCCAATACCCATGTGTTGGAAGAAATAACATTTAAATCAATGTGAATCATGAAAGTTGTACCTAAGGTTTGCCTAGCATCCCTCTTGTTTCTCAACTCTTTGAGATAGGTCGGACAATTCTTTTTCCAATATCCTATCTCACCACACTCAAAGCGTGGATCGTTCTCCGTTACCTTAGGCTTCTTAAGCTTAGGCTTTGGAGGTTCTGCTTTAGCCTTCCTTTCCCATTACCTTTGATGTACCCTTTTCCTTGTCAACATTTGCTTGGGTTTGGGGAATGGCCTTTTCTTATTGCCTCCCTCATTGATTAAGAGAACAGGTAGAACCTTTCTACCGATCCCTGCCTCAGATGTTTTGAGCATTGCGTGAAGCTCACCACTGCTCTTGTACCACATGTTCATATTGTAATTCATTATGAACGTCTCAAACCTTTTGGTTAGGCCATTGAGTATCAAATCCATGGCCAGCTCCCTTGAGACGAGACAATTAAGCCTCTTGAGGCGATCAACGTGGCTTTTCATCTTAAGAACATAAGATGATACCGATTGAGTTTCTTCCATGTGACGTGCATGAAGCGCTCGAACCGTTTCGAAGCGATCTACCCTAGCTTGTTCAAGGAACATTTACTTCAACTGGGTAATCATGTCATATGCCCCATGATGCTCAAAGTCCTTTTGCAGTTCAGGAATCATGGTTCCCAACATGAGAAAGAAACCTGCATGGAATTATCAGTGTATTTAAGCCAATCGTTATAGGCCTCAATATCCTCGAGGTCGGGTTGGTCAGGAATGGGATCGTCAAGGACATAGACCTATTTTTGTTGCTTGAGAACAATTCTCAAGTTTTGAAACCAGTCCATAAAGTTATTATGGTTAAGACGATCCCTTTCTAAGATGGTTCTCAGTGATAGGGTAGGGGCGGTCAGGGTGGTAGCATTGTTGTTTGCGGCCATTTCTACAAACTTACAAAGTTCCTATTAGTATTTCTGAAAAATTTACATTTTAATTATTAATACCCTTTTTATGTCTCATAGACAATTAATAATTAAAATCTAGAATCCAACATTACATTAAATTATGGTTAGGTGATCTTTATCCCATTATTTAAATTAACAAGGTAGTCAACATTTGACAATTGCAACCTATTGCAACTTCAAGCTTTATGGGATCAGTTAAACATGTCGGCATGTAAAATCCATCAACACCATTGTACGCCATGCTTCGGTGACCCTATGCACATGGTTTCCATTTCAAGCGTCCTACTTACACACACGTGTGAGTTTGCACATACAAGTGGTTAGGTGACTTTTATCCCACAAATATGTAAAGCCCCCTCAAAAACACAAGTTCCCTAAAAGTTGTTAGGTGACCTTTATCCCACAACTAGTTCTCAAGTGATTTGAGTGTCGTGTAAAAGGATGGTGTTTAACTTGTTTCCAAAGGGATTTTAGTTTTCATTAATTCTAGTTATGAAAACTCTATGTACCTTGTATTAGCATGCTTTCAAATACATGGTACCCTACGGTTCTTTTTAATAAAACCTCTTTTATTTGAAATCACTAATCCTTTTATTAACTTTTATTAACATATTAATGATTAAGAACCACGAAAATTCAACTTGTTATGATCATTTATTAAGATGTTAAGCATATCCACATATCAAACAATCAACATAAAAATGAATAATCAAACAAGCATATAAGAAACAACCACATGTGCATAACCATAGCTACTATGTTGAAAACACTTGTTTACCATCACAAGTGTTGTCATTTGGTCTTTTGTAAGGGTTGAACACAACACAAAAGATGAGATCTCTAAAGACCCCCACTTGAAGTTCCATCCAATGCTTCAAGTCCTTCTCTTTGTGTCTTCCTTTTGGGCTTCCATCTTGTGCATATGCATTTACAAAATTTATATCCTAATACAAATTTTCTAATAAAGAAAACACACTTAATCCATCTATTACATCACCATTGAATGAATAAATAAAATACATCCAAATACAAGCACAAAAGAATAAATATTACAACCCATAAAGAATGAAATCAACCAAAATAAATCATTCTTCCAAAACCAAACCAACACAAGGTTAAGGCTAGGTTATGCACCAATATGAAACATCATCCAAGAACAAAAATGAATCCACATTTGACCCTAAATTTTCTGCCAACATAAACCAAGAATTTTGGGTGTTTTGTCAAAACAAATAACAATCAACCATTTTGATATCATTTCTTTCAAGGTTTAATCATAAGCATGTAAGATATAACCTTGAAAGGTTCGGGATTCATCATAACATCACAAAACATCCCCAATTAGGTTGTTAAAACCCAATAAAACCAATTTTACAAGGATAATGAAGCTAGTCATCCACATATCCGGCACTAGATGCCAATGCTGGGTTTGTTGGACCAATAACAAAGATGTTTAACCATTTAAACAAGAAAAACGCAGCGGAAACAAACCTTAATATAATGATTTATAAGCTGAAAATTAAGGCACATTTTATGTCAACAAAAAACCCAAGATTATAAGGATCATTTATATGTGAAATAACTAGCAAACAAGTAAACAATAACAACCAAAATAAACCATGGAACTACCTTCCAAAGCTGCCCAAAAAAGGTTAGATGAACTACCTTCCAAAGGCCGCCCAAAAACGTTGGATGTGAAGAAGAGGATGAAGCCTTGAAGGACCAAAACACCAAAGAAGATGTCCTCAAGCTTGTACACCCACAAGCCTCACGCAAAACACTTTGTTGCTAGGATTTTTGACACCAAAATCACACCAAGAGAGCTGCTGAAAACCGATTTTCAGCTTGTATTTTCTTCAATAATATAGAAGAAGAAAAGTTCTTGAGTTGCTTGCATGTAAGAGAGAGAAGGCGGATTGAGTGTGTGTGTGTTTTAATGAAGTCAAGTGAAACGAAACAAAAGGCCAATCACCCATCATAGGGGTGGCCGAAACTCAAAACCATTTGGGGTTTTCCCCCAAAAAGTCTTTTACAAATTGTTTAACTAATAAAAATTATAAGTTATCTAATTAACCTTTTAATTATATAACCTATACACACACTATTATTATTATTTGATGTTATTTACCCAATTTAAATAGCATTACAAATAATGTCCATAAACAAAATATCCTTATAAGTTGTTTCATCTCATATGCATTTTTTTGAAAATCCATTTTCTAAGTTGGTGTATTTATTTAATGGCATGATCATATTATCAATTAAATATAAATGAGTGTTTGATAAGCTTTTTATTGGGTATGAGCCGACTTGGATAATAACGTACTAACCACATCAATATTCTGTGTGTCTTGGGCGTAAAATCCAACAAAGTGCACCATATTTATTGACCAGAAGAGCTTAAAGTACTTCTTCGAGCAGAAGGACCTGAATATGAGGCAGAGGTGATGGTTGCAGCTTATAAAAGACTACGATTATGAGACCCATTACCATCCGGGCAAAGCCAATGTGGTGGCGGATGCCCTTAGTCGGAAGGAGAGACCCGAACCGATTCGAGTGAAAGCTTACCAGATAATCATGACCTCTAATGGGATGAAGCAGGTCAAGGAGTTTCAAGATGAAGCATTGAAGAAGATCATTTGAACTCTGAAAGAATGATAGGTCTGGTCACAGAGTTAGATGAAAATACACTTGGTGCTAAGACCCGATTCGGGGGGATATGGATTCCTCATTATGGGGACCTACGTATAAAGATTTTGGATGAAGCTCACAAGACTCTATACTCCATCCCTCCCAGTGCAAGAAAGATGTACCAAGACATGAAGAAAGACTATTGGTGGACGGGTATGAAGCGTGATGTGATGGAGTATGTGAGTAAATACCTTACTTGTTTACAAGTGAAGGCGGAGCATTAGAAGCCATAGGGGAAGATCTAACCTTTGGATATACTCGAGTGGAAGTGGGAGCATATCACTATGGACTTTATCAAGAAGTTACCGCATACCTTGAAAGGGTATGATGCCATATGGGTGATAGTTGATCGTTTCACGAAGAGTGCTCACTTCATACCAATCCATGAGACGTATTCTTCCGAAAGATTAACAGATCTATCCACTAAGGAGATTGTAAGTCACCATGGTGTAATGGTGTCTATCATGTCGGATCATGACACTCAGTTTACATCCAAGTTTTTGAAGAGATTTCGCCATGCTATGGGGACGGGGTTACATATCAGCACAGCTTATCACCCCAGGCAGATGGTCAGTAAGAAAGGACCATTCAGACGCTAAACGATATGGTTCGGGCATGCGTCATTGACTTTGGTGGAAGTTTGGATGACCACTTACCGTTAGCCGAGTTCTCATATATCAATAGCTACTATGCCAACATTGGCATGCCTCCTTGTGAGATGCTATACGGTAGGAGATGTAGAACACACGATTGTTGTGGTGACATTCTCCATAAATAGTTAGGGAGCGTCTAGGTGATCGAGGCTACGACTGAGAATCTAGAAAGGATCAAAGCCTTTATAAAGGCATCTAAAGATAGGCAAAAGTCGTACGCCCATAAAGGACGTAGACCGATCGAATTCCACATGGGTGACAGAGTTAAGTTGAAAGTGTTACCTTGAAGGGAATCATTCGGTTTAGGTAGCGGGGCAAGTTAAGCCCAAGATACATAAGGCCTTTCCGAATTATTGCTTGAGTAGGAGAGGTGGCCTATAGGTTGGAGTTGCCCAATAAGTTAAGTGGAATTCATCAGACGTTCCATGTATCTCACTTGAGAAAGTGCTTAGCTGAGGAGGATATGATGGTGCCACTGGAGGATATTGAAGTGGATGAACGGCTCAATTTTGTGGAGCAACCGGTGGCGATCATCGATCGTAAAGAGAAGAGGGTAAGTAATTAGGTGGTTCCTTTGGTGCGTGTACAGTGGAAGCACAGGAAGGGATCAAAGTCCACGTAGGAGTTGAGGAGGACATGAGGCAGCATTACCCTTAACTATTCAACGACTAGTAGGTTTCAAGGATGAAACTTAAATAAGGGGTGGACTTGTAACGCCCCGAATGATATCTGAGTAAGCCAAATAGTAATAATAGGCTTAGATGAGATCATTTAATGAAAATAGGATGGATATGGGTTATAGACCAAGTTAACTCTTCGGGATATGTGTCTGGTGAGTATAAGGTCTAGGGAACGCCTGGTATATATAAATGGATTAGCTTGAGCAACCCTCATTTGCAACTCAACACTCTAATTCTAGAGAGCGAGAGTAGAGAGAGAAGTAGAGAGAATTGAATATTTAAGGGTTGATCTCAGGATTGAAGAACGGTGTTGTGGGCATCCAAACAACAAGAAAACACAAGAATCCAGGTAAGAAACATCATTTAATCATTGCTTTTGATGTAAACCCAGAATCTAGGGTTAGGTTTTGAAAGTGGCAAAGATTCGCCCAAAACTTACCTTTTTGTGTAAGAAAACATATAAGAAGCTTAGATAAAGATTATTGGGTGATAAACCAAGATTTTGGGTGTAAAAGATTGAAGTTTTGGGTCAAAAATGGGGTGGTTCGTAATTTTCAACACGTTCTGTGAAACTGGGTGTTCATCCAAAAAAATTAGGTATTCGTCCACCGAAACTGTGGATCTTCCGGCGAAATTATTGTTTCGCAGGTAGTTTCGCAGACATGGTTTTCCAACAAAGTTGGGCTAAACTGCCGGCGGAACTGCCGGCGGAACTGCCGGCGGAACTGCCGGCGGAACTGCCGGCGGAACTGCCGGCGGAACTGCCGGCGGAACTGCCGGCGGAACTACCGGTGGAACTACTAGCAAAATTAGCAGCGAAATTAGGAAGAAAGTAACTCCTTTGAGTGCTAACTTATTTGTAGATGAATGAACGTGGAACATAATGAAGGAACGAATGAAAAGCCTGGCAAGCAAATGAAAGGAGGTTCACAATTCATTAAGAGTTGTTAGCTCAACTGTGTGTCTATAGCGTGCGATTTGGCTAACTCATAAGGGTTCATACACACAGTAAGAGTTTAGTCTTGGGGACTGCTCCAATACGTGCGATTTCCTAATTACTGTGTGTTATACCGCGTGCGATCTTGGCGAACACATAAGAGTTCACACAGACAGGGGGAGTGACCACTCTATACGTGCGATATGGGGTCGCTTAACCCTAGATGAATTGCTTGGTGCTCTAGAGGGGGTTAAGCACTCGACAGGACCTAGATAGAAGTGAAAGATAATAATGTACAAAAAGTGCGATAAGTACGAAATGTGCGATATGTATGAAACGAACGATGATGAAGATAATAATGATTACGTTGATGTATGTATGATGTGTGAACATGTGGGCTAGTAATGAGAATGTTTTAATGAATGGAATGTAATGCAATATTTTTATAAAACTATAAGTCTCTCAACAACGCTGACTTTGTTTGCACTTTCCAGTTGACAGGTGAGCATTGCTGAGAATGTCGCGGGGCGGCTATTTGGCATTTTTGGATGGCATTTTTTCGTATAACATTTAGGCATTGTAATACGAACAAACTATATTTTGTAATGAATGATGTGTTATTTTGAAAAAGTGTTTATTTATAGGAATGTAATGTTTTTTTAAAGTGTTTTCGCTGCATGATTTTAGTAAAGCTAATGTAGTTATATATTTTATGTACGATGATTGACCAGCTGTGAGCAACTCGGGAACGGGGCTTTACAGTTGGTATCAAAGCCAAAGTTTAAGTGAAAAGGGTAAATTTTCAAAAGGAACCTAAACTTAAACTAAAAATTGGACAAAAGGGAAGGGACGTAGTCCGAGTAGCTTCGTGCCATGAGGTATTTTCTTAATGTTAACCGGCATTATGTGTGTATGTTATATGGTTTATGGGCCTTTAGTATATTTAGATACTCATGTAGCCACGATAGGTAATACTTGGGGTATGAAGAGTAAAGTAAGTGGCTAATCACAACTAGCCATTGTAATTAGGGATGTACCATACTTGACATAAACTAAGCTATTCCTTAAATGACCGTGTTGGTGTTTGAATCTTATAGAGTGTGTTAGAGGATGGCCGGTGGTAGATCATCAAAAGCTTTAAGGGTGGAGGTCGTGGTGTGCATGGTGCTGAACCGGGGCTCCAAAAGGAAGGACTAAAGCGAAAAGGTGGTTCAAGAAGAACCCAAGACCCCTCATCCAGAGGGTGGTGATAAAGCACCAATTTGAGAGCCTCGATGAAGGAGGCTGTAGTTGGCGAGGTGCATGAGTCATGCAGACGATTCTACCATCTGCGGTGACGAAGTGAAAAAGGTTGTATGGGAGGGGGAGAGGAATGAAAGGAGTAGCCTACGGGCGAGAGGAGGAAGAAAAGGAGGAAGAAGAGCCTGTGTAGGAGGCGGAATGAGGCTACAACTATGGGGCATTTGAAAGATGCAATCCCCCAACCTTCGATGGCAACGGCACTACTGCTGCTGCTCACCAGTGGGTGAGAGAGATGGAAGCTGTTCTGAATATCATCAAGTGCTGAGAGGACCAAAAGGTGAAGTTTGCTGCCCATTCATTCATGGACTCGGCTTTGTGCTGCTGGGACTATATCGTCCAAGGCGAGGGTAGTCAGGCGATAGGGCGGATGAAATGGGCATAGTTGAAGAGGCTGGTGACTGAGGAGTTTTGTCCTCGCCGAGAGATGGACAAAGTGGAAAGAGTGTTTCTGTAGCTGGGGGTGGGAAACATGACACATTAGCAATAGACCACCAAGTTCAATGAGATGGCACGGGTAGTGCCTGATAAGGGACACCTTTGTCATGAAAGATCAAGAGGTACATCCACGGCTTGCCAGCACATATCCGTAGGCACATGATCGCCACCCGACCTAGCATGTTTAGTTCAGTGGTGGATTTAGCGGAAAGTTTGTACGACGAGAGAGAGATGATGGTGGCTGAGATGAGCAAGAAGGGTGGTGGTGACCGGAACTAGAATGGGAAGCGGATTGGATGGGTGGGGCCATTCCAAGCAACAATGTGTCGGGTGGAAGAACGACATGATAAATCTCATGCAAGGTCGAAGAAATGTGGTAAACGCGGGAAGGAGCATTCGGGAGAATGCAAATTGGGGTCAAACATATGCTTCGAATGTGGGAAGCCTAGTCATATGGCTAGAGATTGTGGAGTTGTAAGATGCTATAACTATGGAGAGAATGGCCATCTGAGCTGAGATTGCAAGAAGCCGAGGGCGGAGAGTTTCGGGGCAGGGAGGAAGACCAGAATTGAAGGGCAGAAGGCAAGCGCCCGAGCTTTCACAATGACTCAGGAGGAGACTAGGGCGGACCCCGATATGGTGTGAGGTATGTTTCTAGTAAACTAAACTCTTGCATTTGAGTTATTTGATTCTGGTGCTAGTAGGAGTTTCATTTTGTTGCCTTTTGTGCTAAGTTGCCCATTAAGAGTAGAAGTATTGATCAGCCCTTCGATGTTGAAACTGCCATAAGTAAGTCTACCAGGATTTTTAAGATGATAGAGGGCTGTGACATTGAACTATAAGGTCATAAGTTTCTGTTAGACCATTCGTGATGACCTTAGGTGTTTTGATGTAGTCCTAGGAATGAATTGGTTGGCGGACTGTGAGGCGAACATTATGTGTCGCAAGAAAATGATTCAGTTCACAGCTCCTTACGGGAGCTCGGTGACGGTTCCAAAATAGATACCGTAGATAACCTATCCCTATGAATTAAGAGAGAACCATCTACATCAACTTCTAGTTGCCCAACTGTAGAGGTGTCTTCTTCTTCTTCCTTTTCTCCATCTTAGCACTGATCTGATCATAAGTCATCTTTATATTTTGATACACTTTAGAAGGAAATGTAGATCTTCTTGATCCAATTTGTTTGATATCTCTTTGAAGTGCCTTGTGTATATGTAGTGAATATATGATGGATCCAGTAGTCTCACTTCATAGCCACTGAACAGTGTGATTTCAGCTACTTTTTTACCTCCCCACTTCCTCTCAATCACCAATTCATAGGTCTTCTCATGATAATTAACATTTGAGATTCATGTTGAGGAATGTGTACCAGCCACCAATTTTCTTTTCAATGATTTAGTAGGTTTCACTCAAAGTTCTGGAAACACTACTTCTTTAGCTAGTTTTGTTTGTTTCATTTCCAGAGGGTTCTTGAAAGTTTTTTCTTTTCTCATACATATTGCTTTTAATGAATTGAAGTTGTTGGTTTTCTTGATCATTTTAAGTATACCTTCAATTCATATCCTCTAAACATGGCATTATGGTTTATGAGCTCAAGATTAGCAGTTCTTCAGGTCATGAATCTCAAGTGTGTTTACTAGAGGAGAGTACTCTATAAAAATTGCACTAGACATGAGATTATTTTAACCATGAACATGTTGCATGAACTATCATACTTCTAAGTAATAATTTTCTAGTCTATTTTGCCTTTTGGAGTCGATACACCTCTAATCATCTCAGCCATGGTCAGCCTTTCTTGAAGTTTCGGTTGGGAGGGTTCAGCAAACCATTCTGGATATCTGTGAAGAACATGTGCTAGATAGTCTTGATCTTTATGTGTATGTTGCATGTCTTGTGCAGAGACTTTGATCTTGGCTTTTGATTGAGGACTTCTTCTTCTAACCTCTTCAACTTGTCTTTCTTTCATCGATTGATCTTAGTGTGGCAGCTCTCAGTGAGTTGGTGTTCATGTTCCCAAATTTCTTTTATGAATCCTTCACTAGTAGGGTAATCCTTCATTTCCCTATTAGTCATTGCATAGGGATCAGGGTGTAGAGGTTCATGAGTTTGAGATTGCTTCTTCATGAATGATAGCTTTGGCTTTTGAACTTTGGGTGCAATGACTTCTCATAATCTGTTTCAACTGTGGGGTCCAGTAGTTTATTGACTTTTTCTTCTTCTGCTTTCATGCCTTCATAGGTCATACTGAATACTTCATCTCATCATACCAGTGATTGATCAAAAACATGGCTTTTATTATAAGGTCACCAGTTTGAGCTTTTAACACAATTTCATCCACATATTTCTCTTTTTGCACAGGACTGTCCATATCTACAGCCTTCTCAGCATCATATTCTCCTTCTATTTCTCCTTTTTCTAGATCAATAAATGCAACTTGTTTCTTTAATTGAGCCTCAGCCTTCTCATGTTCATCTAGGAATTCAGCTATGGCTGGCAAACTTCTTGGATGATGTCTTTTACTATTCTTCATATGTTCTTCTTCAACTATTGGTCTCTTTCTTTTTGCCTTTTCAGATAAGTATTTCCTCTTTCTGGTATAAGTTTGAAGTGAAGGACCAGAAGAGGATTCAACTTTTTTAATTTCCTCACGCACTTTTTCAGCCATAGTTTTTACTTGTTCCTGATCATCAGCTCCTGTTTTTCTTTTTCCTTGTCTTTTTCACAAAACTCTCTGATTATTTATTTTTGTTCCTCTGATAATGACACAACAGGTACCATTTGCATACTCAACTCTTTCTCCAAGAGAACTAGAGATTGAGGAATGACCCTAATGGGTTCAGTGTTAGTCCTCTGGTTACCAACAAAATCCTAAAATTCCTCATCTATTACGAATTCTTCAGAAGAAATATATCTAGAGCACTGATTAGTTCATCAAATTCAGCCTTCTCAGTTTGAGTAGCATTTGATTGTCCGAAATAAACCACAATTCTAAACTTGATTCTACATTCTTTGTTTTGCATGTATCTTCTTCTTTTTCACCAGTCATTACTCTTTCTTCAACATTTTTACTTTCTCTAGCCTTAGCACATCTTTGAATTTGTGACTGTGAACGATCTTAACCGTCACACCTCGACGTTTCCGCCGTCAAGGTTGGGGTGTGACATGCGTACTGTAGCAAATGCGGAAGATCTACGTTTGTCAGCATTTGCTAACTGTAGCAAATGCGATAGAATGAAATCCACATTTACTTGATCATCATTCATTGACAGGAAATAATCAGTTAATTATTTCTGCTTGAAAATACATGAACATTGAAGATACACATCCACAAATGCGGATGTGTAAAACAAATGTGGAAGTGTAAATTTCATTCGTATTGACAAATGCGGTTGGACACTTAAAAGTTTATCCACATTGACAAATGCGGTTGAACACTTGAAAATTATTTTTTCCGCATTGATAAATGCGGTAGAACAATTTTTGTTCCGCATAGGTCTTAACACTTCAAAATTTTATGTATACTTGTAACACACTAATGTGGTAGACTACTACCGTTGTCCGCATTAGTTCCACTGGAAATAAAAAGCTACCCGTAGTGGTTATAAGCATGGGTTACCTTCACCCACATTAACCAATGCACTTATGTGCATTAAGAGATGTCATTGATGGACTTTTCTTATGAAGTTGTTGACTGTTGATGTTGTCAATTCTTGCTTGGACTTTTCATGGTTTAACTCATCTTGGACTTTTCATGTCAAAAGTGATACGAGTTTTCCATTGTTTAACTGATCTTGGACTTTTCATGGTTCCAAGAATCTGCATAGGCTGAGATACTATGGTATAACTTCTGCAACAACACATGCATTTTCTTTTTATTTTGTTTTTAATGTTTTTAAGAAAGTAACTGAAGATAGTAACAATCTATAAAGATTAATCAAAAATTTTAAATTACTCCCCCTAAAGTTTATATCCACATCTGGATAGCAACTTTAAAGATTTGAAAACTTTTTGATAATTATATATATTGATTTTTTATAACGAAGATAAGTATATCTTTTGTTGGGATCATATCAATCTTACATTGCACAAGTGCATTCTTTATGATAAAATGGACAGGTTTATGAACTTGATGATTGAAGGTATGTTTGTCCTCTTAATCTCATACCCCGTTGATATTTTCATGCAAATGATATTTATCATGTTCTTGGTTGATTTAATTATTCAATATGTACGTCACACACACAAGCATGGGATGATCAACCATCTTTATACAATGCATGATAGAACTTTTTCACAACTTTCCTTACGAGGTTACTTAGGTTATAAGAATTCATTTTCACTGATCCTCATTGGGATTCTTTTACTTTGTTTCTTTTCATCATCCACATTGGGATTCTTTTCACTTCACTTTGGAAGGTGATCCATGATAGGATTCTTTTGTTCATTCACTTGGAATATATTGCTTTTGTAGATTCATTCAATTTGGATGTGTTCCTCATTGGGAATCTTTTGGATCATTACATCTACACTGTGTGCTTGTTTCATTAGGTCTTTATTCAGCAAAACAAAGATGAAACTTGATGTAGGTGAAAGAGATTCATAAAGTATCATTACCTGGTGTGTTTAGGTTACTACACCACATGCACTCACATAAGCCAATACATACCTGTACTTTGTGATGAGTGTTTCACTATTGAATAAGATTTTTAATTCATCACTACATGTATCTTCTCTTCCAAGTTGAGCCTACAACATATCTGGTAAGTCATGATAGTCCTGCAATATTTTGAAATTAAGCACACTGAATGATATAACGACTGTAATTTTATTATTTCCCAATGATATTCTATTATTCGTAAAATTGACTTCTTTTGTGTTTTTCTAGTATTTTTGACTTCTTTTTGATGTTTTGAATTATTTTTACTCAAGGTTAATTATGCCAATGACTGAACGAGGAATTCAAACTACTAGGTTCAAATTCCTTAGTAAAGAAATCAGCAAATTGATTTTCAGTAGGTACTTGAATCAATTTGATTAACCCTTTTTCAGCACAATCTCTCAAAAAGTAATATCTAATTTCAATATGGTTTGTTTTTAAGTGCTGAACTAGATTATTGGTTATGAAAACAGCTGCAGTGTTGTTAATGTAAATTGGTTTGTGCAAGAAATTATAACCATAATCAAGCATCTAGTTTTAGATCCAGAGTACTTGAGAGCACAGGCTAATGCTACAATATACTCAGCTTCTGCTGTTGATCCAGACACATTGTCTGCTTCTTGCATTGCCAACAGACCAGTCTGGGACTAAGAAATTGACAACCGCTAGAGGTGGATTTTCTGTTGAAGTTGCATCCTCCATAATCACTATCTGTGAAGGCATAGAGATTGAAGTCTCCTTCCTTGGATACCATAATCCAAGAGCTGGTTTGCCTTTTATATATTTGAATATCCTTTTAACTGCATTCACATGTGGTTCTTTTGGATCAACTTGAAATCTGGCACACACACAAACACCAAACATAATGTCACGCCTACTCGCTGTTAGATACATAAGTGAACCAATCAAAGATCGATAGTGAGTCTGGTCCACTGATTTGCCATTAGGATTAGGTCCAATCTTCACTTTAGTATCCACAGGAGTTCTAATAGACTGACAATCAGCAAAGTGAATTTCTTCAACATACCTTCCATCTATTTTGATTGATTGATAAGATTCCATCTGCTGTCTGTTGGACTTGCACCCCTAGAAAGAAAGTGAGTTTCCCCATTGCACTCATTTGGAATTTTGAATGCATAAGGTCTTCAAATTCTTTGTAGAGTTGCTTGTTTGTAGAGCAAAAAATGATGTCATCCACATAAATCTGGACTAAGAGCATGTCTTTTCCTCCTCTTCTTCTTATGAAGAGAGTCTGATCAATCTTTCCTCTTTCATATCCATGTTTAAGAAGAAAAGATGAGAGAATCTCATACCACTTTCTTGGAGCTTGGTGAAGACCATACAGAGATTTCTCAAGCTTATAGACTCTGTGAGGGAAATCTGGATCTTCAAAGCCTAGTGGTTGACTCACATGGACCTCTTGAGCAATCTTTCCATACAAGAAGGCACACTTCACATCCATTTCATAAACAGTGAATTTCATGGATGTAGAATATGCTAGTATGATTGTCATTGCTTCTAATCTGGCAAAAGGTGCAAACACTTCGTCATACTTGATTCCTTCTTTTTGAGTGTATCCCCACGCCGCTATTCTGGCTTTGTTTCTATTGATGATCCCTCTATCATCAGTCTTGTTCATGTATAGCCATCTCGTACCGATAGGATATTGTCCTTCGGGAAGATCTACAAGCTGCCATACTTCATGCTTCTTGAATTGGAGCATTTCTTCATGCATTACTTCAATCTAGATATTGTCTTGAAGAGCCTCTCTGATATTTTTGGGTACTGTTTGACAAATAAAGCATGAGAACAAATAGATGTTTGCAATACCAGACTCGCTTCTTGTCACCCTCTCATTAAGATCACTAATAATGGTTTCAACTGGTAGATTCTTGTGTATTATGGTGGTTGGAATGGAGTTAACAACAATAGTTACATCAAGATTGGAGACATTCAGTTCATTATGGTCAGAGGAACCTTCATCCTGTATTGTTGTTGAATTATGAAGATTGTCAGACTTCGTTTCAGCTCCTGCTTCAGGTTCAGCAGCAATATGATTACTTTCATCATTTGATGTTCTTTGTGTTTCAAATGGAGGAGTAACTTGTTTCTGATTTCTGATCTAAGTTGAAATATCATATAAGTGTGATGGTAACAAGCTTGGACCTCCTTCAGTTGAAACACTCTGATTTTGTGATGGTTGTCTGATGGGATCAGCTTGGAGAGGAACATCATCATTCATGTACTCGGCAAACGTCGGAGGAATTAATGGAAAATCATCTCTTCTTTCTACAGCTGAATAAGCGTCACCTCAATGGAGATTTCCTGCATCAGACAAGTGAAATTGATTAAATGATTTTGTAAAAGACTCAATATCAAACAACCAGTCGGGACCATTTGTAGATTTGGGAAATGAATGTTCCTTGAATTGAACATTTGTTGATTAAGCAATAATGTTTAATCTAGTATTAAACAATCTGTAAGACTTTGAGGCAGAAGAATAACCTACAAAGAATCCTTCATAAGACTTAGATGAAAACTTTCCCAGATAGTCTCGTGTGTTTAATATTAAGGCAGGAGTACCAAATGATTTAAGAAATCTAATGAATTGTTTTCTATGAAAGAGCAGTTCATATGGAGTCATATCACTTTCTTTTACAATTAGAGATCAGTTTTGTACAAAGCACGATGTTAACTGCCTCGGCCCAAAAGGTGATTGGCAGCTTAGCATGGACTAGTATTGTTCTTGCTGCTTTAATCAATGTTCTATTTCTCCTTTCAGCTACCCCAATTTGTTGAGGAGTTCTAGCTGCACTGAATTAATGAGCAATGCCTTTGGTTGCACAAAAAGAACTCATGTCTTCAATTTTGAATTTAGTTCTGTTATCACTTCTGATTGTTTTGACCTTAAGATCAAGTTGATTTTCAATTTGTGTGATAAAGTTTTGAATTATTTGGGATGCCTCATTTTTATGAAGTAAGAAAAACACCCATGTGAATCATGAAAAGTCATCAATGATCACCAAACAATACTATTTCTTTCCAATACTCATGACATGAGTTGGTCCAAACTAATCCATATGAAGTAGCGTCAATGGTGTATTGTTTGTTTTCACCAGCTTGGATTTATGAGAAGATTTATGTTGTTATCCTTTGAGGCACGCCGAAC
Organism: Flaveria trinervia; assembly: GCA_025506515.1. Taxonomy (NCBI): domain Eukaryota; kingdom Viridiplantae; phylum Streptophyta; class Magnoliopsida; order Asterales; family Asteraceae; genus Flaveria; species Flaveria trinervia. Next base: position 80,369,026 of record CM046444.1, on the reverse strand, counting down.
AGTGATGAACAAAGTGAAATTCTTATTGTGGAAGACCAATGACATGGTTTCATTTGACCAATCTTTTCATGTTTTTAAAGTTGGTGTGCCCCAAACGTCTGTGCCAAAGCTATGACTCATCAAAGATGCTTTTGACAAAAGACATGTTTCTTCTTTAGGTTATGCAAAACACAGGTTTAAAACTTAAGTACTATTCTTCCTCGGGGTCTTTAGGAAAACCCATTCTTCAGAGATCTAAAATCCAGGTCTTAGAATGTAGCAATGAGTGTCTGTAATGTGAGTTGACTATTTCTTGTCATAGATCTGAGATACGCTTAGCAGATTGAAGTTCAGTTGTTCACAGTAGTTCACTCTGTCAAAGCTCAGCATCCTATTTATCACAGATCCTTCACCTATAATTCTACCACCTCGTGAATCTCGACCAAACGCCACCGTAGTTCCTTATATGTGCTTGAAGTCATGAGGGAGGGAATGATCTCCACTCAAGTGTCGAGAGAATCCACTCTCCATGTACAATAAGCTGTTGGACCTATATGGATGACCCTGCAAGCATAAAAAAACTTATTAGAATGTGGAACGCAAGCCATGATGGTTTTGGGTTTCCTGTTCCTATCTATTATGGTGACTTCTTGATACTTTCCTCTAAATTTTATCTATTCAGAGGTAAGCTGGGAGATTACCTATGATATCTAGCTAGAGCCTTCTCATCAACATCAACAGAGAGTCAAATGAGTAGTGAAACCTTTTATCTTTGTTCTTTTGAAGAAATTTGAATCATATTTTATTTTCAAAGATCATTTTGGGTTTTGAAAAGTTAGACTTTTGATTGATGAAATGGTTGCTTCTTTGACTTTACCATATTTCTTCGTTTTACTCATGTCATTGAGTGATCTATATGTTCTAGATTGATTGTTATGCAAATGACTCCTCACTTGAGTTTTGACTGATGATGTTGTTGAGATGGGTTTGTTTTGGGGAATTCTAATCCCTTCTGATTGAAGTAACAATCAGATGTATTGTGATTCTTCATATCACAGACTGAACAATATTTGTTGAAATAACAATTTTTGGTTGAGTGGTTGCTCATGTCACAAATATAGCAATATTAATTATAAAAGCACTATTCTGTCTTGTGATTGAACTTATCACAAATGTCACAATACATTTGTTTGTTGCTTGAATCAGATTTTGATTTGTGTGCCTCAGTTGATTTTCTCATTTGCTGCTGAGCCACTTTGTGTTGCTTAGGGGATGAATCAAAATCAGCCCTTTTTGTAGTTTGCTTCACAACACTACATTTGTTTGATTTTCTGGATTGTTTTTGTTTCTTCAACCCATTTCTCACCTCGTTCTCAAACTGGTCAACGCGGTTCCTTGTTGCAAATATCAAACCCAACTCCCTCTCTTAATTTTGAAGACTGAAGGTCTGATAGAGTTTTATGTGTTGAACTCAGTGATCACTTTTGTTTCTTTTGCAATGAAACCTTTTGTGATTTGCTTGAATTTTTTGGAGATATAATCTCATTATTAGAAATGCTCTCAACAATGGGTTTCACTGACTTCACATACTTCTTTTTTACCTTTCAAGATAGAAGGTATGAATTTTATAAATGGAACAATTGCTTTTACAGGGCTTGTGGGTTTTCTGACACTCACTACCTTGTCCGAACACTCTTTGATTTTCATTGGGTGACCTAACTTGATTTTATCGTCAATTGTTTCAATATAAACATCATGGTTGTTTTGAGGATTGGTCACTTGTTTTACTATAGATTTTGGTTCCATAGTTTTAGTTTCAATTTCCTCATTAACTGTGTGCGGTTATAGTCTAGTGTGTATGCAACCTAGTTCCCTATAACCAGTGGCTCTGATACCAATCTGTCGCACCCTCAAAATCCACTTGCAGAGTTTTACCGCGAGGCATGTGAACAAACAGGATCACAGTCAATAGTTACACAGAACGACCCTATATGCCATAATTTAAATAAAATAAACCAAAGTACAAACTTTTAACTGTGCGGAAGCATTTTGAAAACAACCCAAAGAAATAAAAGTATAACCATGGAAAAACATGTGCCAACCCAAAAGAGTAACAATAATCATTAGAATACTAAAAATGTCTTGGGAACCAAGTCTTAGAATGCAAGTGAACCATGCAGTGCTCCTATGGCAAGCAAGCTAATGACCTGAGAATAGCATACTAAAATGTCAACACAATGGTTGGTGAGTTCAAGAGATATTCAAACATAAACAGTTTAATAATAGAAATATAAAAGTAGTGCATTGTAACAGATAGCTAGTCCATTAACAACAAATATTATTTCATAGTGATTTCGCAATTGAAGCTGACTGTGTTGCGTTGTTACCTCCTGTCACGACTTAACAGGTCGTGACAATGTTTATTAGGACAACTTGCACCCGGTTGACCTCGAGTCACACAGGTGGGGCTCGTCAGACCCAGTAGTACTACCCAAATTCCCCGCTATTCAATATTAACATTTGAAAGTGTGAGGACTTTTCCATGATATCAACACTATATAATATTATACACAACTCGAATATATAAAGCGTTTGTGATTTACCCGTATGCTATCTCCCCCAAAAGAAATTAAATAAAGAGTGGGGCATGAACTCACCTAATATGCGTATAGATACTTAGAGTTTGACTTGTCAAAACAGAATAGACACACAACCTTCAGAGGTTACCTAGATCATATAAGTACATGAGTACGTGTAATCAAAGAACATGTGAAACCCTAAGTACACTACAACCAAGGACACAAGATTTCAAACAAAACAAACATGTTTGACCTACTTGACCCGTTTGACCTGTTGGTGACTTTATGTGTTGTAAACCATTCAAGTAATCATTCACATATATCATACATAGTTAACATTCAAATAGGTCATATGTATGCTATATTATCCAGGTGTATCACTTAAATCATCATACAACCAATTATCATACCAGTCATGCGAATCTAGAACATTAACATATCCACTAGTTATCACACAACTAACATGTCACACAATGATCAAACCACTCACCACATGCCATGTAAAGCCACTCACGACTTAACATCCTAACCCTGCCAATCCTACTAAGTAGGGGCCTCAGATTCGCACGCGTGTATGATGATCACAATCATATTCATTACATCTGCATACACCACAATAATCAATTTCCATTCTCAAACATGATGTCCTACTACTAAAAAACATCCAAATCATACATGATCATAAATGTCTAAATATCATTCATGATTACCCAAGCATCACATACAACCAAATTACCATGTTCTACCACCTTAGAATTCATCCATGATCATACTAACATGCTCCTAACATCCCAAACATGTTCAAACTGTCATTTTTCAGACTTTATGCAATTAAAGTTTCCCTTTTGGGAAAGTACATCCCAAAATCTATTAAACATCGTATGAATTCATGAATTCATCATTAATATACCAATTCAAGTTCATAACAATATCTAGACATGATCAACAATACCTAATCACCATAATCTAACAATCTTCATGAACAAAAGTTTCTACTTTTGGCAAGTTATGAACAACAACATCAATTCCTCAATTTCTTGCAAAATCAATGTAACCTAGCATTCATACAACCTACTAATCATCATACATTCATCAAACAATCATCAACTTCACATAATCATGCCATTTTCGAATTAGGATTTGCTTATAATCAAAGTTCATGATCAATCCACTAAAAACATACAATTCATGCATAATCAACGTTAAACAACATGTAATCAATCCAACTAACATATTAACATCATCAAACAACATCAAATTTGACCCCATGAAGACCAATTTCACAACTAGGGTTCGGCCCTCAACAAGAACCCACAAAAACATGAAAAATCTAACCTTTAAACGTGTTATAGCTTGCAATTGATGATTCCCACGAGTTGTATTGCTTGAAATCGATCAAAATCTTGGCTTGAAGGTTAGTTCTAGGTTGAAATCGCAATTGGAGAGGTGAAGGTGATGGTTTGCAGCCGATTTGGGGTTTGGGGGGATTAGGGTTTGTTAATTTTGTTAAGTTTTAGTTTTAGGTAATTACACTTAACCCCCTTTATTTTATATTTTATAAAAACTATTCTTTAAAACATTTTTTGAAAGGTTTTAACTTAATAATACCAACATTATTAATCAACAATAATAATATTTACATTATTTCCACAACTCACAAGATTGGCAATTTAAATATACGTGTTTCCACGTTACGCGATAAAATTCACCGTTAACGTTTAAATTGTGTAAACACATAAGCATAACACAATAATCACATAATCAATTAGATTATCAATAACGTAACATTATTAATTATTATTAGGTCACCAACGTTAAACGACAACCAGTGTGTGTTCACGACACGTGTATGCAAAACTTAACGGAACTAACGGAGTTTGGTAACGGAAATTTACCGGATGTCACACAGTGTAGTTGTCATTGTATGGTGGAGGACATGAATTATACCCAATCCCCAACATGTCCTTTGGATCCTTTTGAGAATCAAGCATCTTTTGCAGCTTGACTGAAGACATTTGAAACTTTTCAAGTTTCATTTCAGTTAGTGTATGTTCAGCCTTAGATTGAGCTAACTTTATAGTAAGCAGCTCATTCTCAGCTGCAAGAGTGTACTTTTCACCATGCAGTTTCTCAATGTTAGATATGAGAGAATTAATTTTGATTTCAAAGCCTTTTATCTCTCTTTACATCATCTCTGACTTCACCTTTTCTTCTTTAATTTTATCTGCCAATTTATAGTTATGGTCTCTATAACCTTGCAATCCAGTAATACATTTTTCACTAGTAGGCATTGGAGATGGACCATCGTTGATGTGAGCCATAAGTGCATGATTTTAGAATTGAGGCTTGACTTCCTCAGCATACATGCTCCAGTCACATACCCCATCTTGCTTTATCACGAGAGCATTGGCAGATGACTGACTGTTTCCATGAGCTTAGTTTGTTAGTTGAGGTGGATTTTGATACGATTGGTGTTGTTGTGGATGATGATACTGTTGCTGTTGATTGTTGGAGTGAAAGCTTGAGTTAGACTCTGAGGATGACTGGCCTTGAGAATTCCTTTAAAAGTTGTTTCTCTTAGGGGCATTGCATTCCTTAGAGAAGTAGCGAGCCATGCCACAGTTGAAACATTTCACTTTGGATTTATCATATCCATGTTTTGTATTATCCTTAAGGCTGAGCTTTCTGCCTTTTGTGAAGAATTTCTTTGCTCTCATAGAAATCATGTCCATTTGCCATTACAGATCCATTTCTTCCACATCATCTTGATCCGTTTCCTCCAGATCTTCCAAGATCAGATGTGCAGAAGTGAGTCTTCCTCCTAAGTATGCTCAAAGCTTGCAACAAAGGCATTGTAAGTTGCCTTTTATTCTTCTGATATTATGTCTTTAGGAGTGGTTGCAGGAGCAGCAGTGACTCTGGATGCTTGGGATGATGTTGATGGATGATTGGTTGGTGGAGTTGCAATGAACCCTATGGTGTTCAGTTGATCTCTTGATGTGATGAAATCATCTTCCTTAGTAATGAAGGCATTTTCCATAGAATGAGATTCTAATGGAAATTTGTATGCCTCACTCACTCTTGGTCCACCAAGATTTCTACTTCTTCATCAATTTCCAATGCTTCTATTTTGGCTATCATCATATCCAAAGTAGTACTCTAGAGATCAAGAGTATTTTTCAATATTGTTACATTCTGTTTCCAGCTTTCAGGGAGGTTTTGTAGTGTTAGGATCAGTGATCTACATTTGATTGATTAGTGAGTATTGCAGCGAAATCAAATAATGAATTAGACAATTTAGAAGAATACAGTTGATATTCAAAGTAAGAACAAACCATTATAGAAAGAATTCTGCAAATCAAATATTTCATTCAATACGCACTTTCGTGGTGGCACAATGTCACACATACAATCACGTCAATCATCCCTTATATAGGAATGTCATGGTGGAACATTCCTTATATAGGAGATGTGACGTCTACTGATGTCACTTGATAGTGACATCTAACAGAATTATTCAAACTACTGAAAGTTAACACAACTACTGAAGATGTCAAAACAGCTGACATCTTCTTACAAAAATAGTAAGTGTTAACTATCACTACAACAACTGAAAAGAAACTAATCAAACTACAACGACTGAAGAACTGCTCTTCAGTCGTTTTACAAATACTCAAACAAAAAGAAAACTACTGAAAGGAAACCATCACAACAACTGAAGAATGCTTCTTCAGCTGTTGTAACAAACTCTAAAGGCTTCAGTACTTGTAGTTGAACTTCAGCTGTTGTCATCAGCTGATTTCTTCAGTCTTTGTACTTCAGCTGTTGATCTTCAGTACTTTGTTCTTCAGCTGTTGATCTTCAGACTTTAGTCTTCAGTACTTGAAGTCTTCACAACTTTAGTCTTCAACTGTTGAAGTCTTCAGTACTTTAGTCTTCAGCTGTTGATCTTCAGACTTTGTCAAACAACTGATCAAGTCTTCAGCAGTTGTTGTGATGTCTGTGGGACTTAGAGGTTTTTCTGATCAGGCTCATTGGCTGTTTTGGTCCAACAAACTCTCCCTGAACCAATGCAGCCAAAACCTCTAAATTTATTGATGATTTCCCAATTATTATGGCAGAAGATTTGGTCTTTTTGTCTTCTAGATCAGCTCAGAAGTGACCCATGTAAGCACAGGCCTGGGAAGACGTCTCAATTATCTGTTTGGCAAAGGATGCATGGGAACTCTGTCTTGGGGAACTGGACACAGAGCTGTTACCCCATCCATTAGTTCTACTTCCCAACAATGAGTCTGTATGCCTCCCTTGTATAGGCCTCAAGGAAGGTTATCTGTTCCTCCATGGTAAGCTCTTCAGCTCCTCCTTCAAAAAGTGATTCTGGCCCATAATATTCAGATAGGTATTTGACCTGTTTCCCATTTTTGAGTTCCATAGTTGTTATTACCCTATAAGCAAATTCATCAGGGTGATTACCCTCTAAGAACAACTGGAGCTCATTCTTTCTAACTTCCTCAAGCCTCTTATATACTAACACCTTTTTCACCATTTTGTTTTCCAGCATCTTTTGTGGGTTAAGGTTGGCTTTATAGGCTTTCTTGAAGTTATCTAGGATTTCCCAGGGTGATACTACAAAGACCAGTGAGATCACTTCATCTACAATCTTCTTCACTTGGTCAATGTATCTCTGTGGAATGTTTTTCTTGTGAATCCTATAAGACACCCTGGGATCAGGCCAAATCCTCACTCTCTCCTTTTGATATTGAAATGTATGTTTAAGAGTGTATAATCTGAGAGCATGCTTCTTCACGTTGATGATTGAAGATGTGGCAGCATATGCTTTGTCAACCCTCCTCAAAAATTCCGCATCATGTTGTTTATGAAGCTCTTCTTCTTCTAGCTTCACTTTCACAATTTGTCTTTGAGTTTCAGGAGTAATTGTTGGGAGGTGATTTGTGGCCTTAGGCAATTGAATAATAGCTAAGATTGGTAGCCTATCTTCATCTTCATCATTATCTTCTTTTTCTTCTTCTAGCCTCAGTACCCTTCTCTTCCTCTTCTGGGGTACATCATCAACTATTGGTTTTGAGGGTAAGGGAGTTGGTTGGGTGGGTTGTGGTTGTGGTGGTTTTGGTGTGGGAATGTTGACAGGCTGTTCTAGCATTCTGGATGTCAGGTCGGCTTTAGATTGCTTGACTAGTTTAGTCCTGCTCCCAGCACCAGCTTTGTTTAAGGATTCAATAACCAATCCTTTTGTGTATACTTCAGACGAACAGATCTTGGTGGTTATTGCAAAGATGCTGTCCCTGGACCATGCCTTGATCTCAATCAATGATCTACCCAGATATTTCGCTATGAACCTGATCATGATTTCTAGCCTTTCCCTTTTCAACACATCATAACTTGCCCATCTGGCTTGGATTTCTTCAATCTCTAGTCTTCTGATTTATGAGTCAAGTTTTTTAGTGTGGTGGCCTTGCCTAAACAACTGATCAATGATGTTATCCATTGATCGGCTGTGTTCGGCATCAGCCTTCTTCACCATTGCCTCCAAGTCAGTCTCCTTCTCATTCTTCCTTTTCTTGTATGTGACATGAATGTCTTTAGTACTTTCAGTCACTTTCTCCATGTCAGCATCCTTCACCTTCTCCTTTTCAGTTTCTTTCCTATCTGCCATCCTCTTTCTTTTTGCTTTCACTGACTGAATCTCCCCCTTTTTGGTTGCATTGGTTGCAAGGGGTTGATTTTCAGAAAGCCTTTTGCTCACAGCATCCTCTATCAAGGGTTGTATACTGAGGGAAGCCTCTCATCAAGGGTTTTAAGCACCATATCAGTGATAGTTGATGTGATAAGAGGTAAGGAATGTTGAAAGATATCAGCTATTTGCTCAGGGGGTTCTGTCCCTAAGAAATAGTGCCAGAAGCAGAGGCAGGTGGCTGAGTGTTTTGGAGTGGCTCAGTGTATGGGAGACCTTCATAGGAAGGTGCCATCTGTGGGTTTGGAGGGGTAGATGGTCTTTGATCCTGAGAAGTTTTGGCCATCAGCTCTTTGAGTCTGCTCACCTCATCCTCGAGGATGGTGTTTTGGGCTAAAACATCATAAAAGAAGCCCAGGTCATCATCAGTGTTTACTGAATCACCTGACCTCCTGATAGAATGAGGATAAACATGCTCTGAGTGTAGATCAGTAGTAGCATGTGCCCCTTGGTCATGGTACTGGGTACTTCCTGCCTCAGGACCATGTCCTTCATCAGCAGTTGCCTCTGGTGAGGTCTTATGAATGTTACCAACTTCAGCCTGATCATATGCTGAAGCAGGAGAAGTGGCAGCCTCACCAGAAATTTGAATCTCCGTTTCTACACCTGGAGATTGAATATGGTAACCCCTGTGCTGTGGGGTGTCAGAAGCACTTTGGTCCTCCCCTTAATGGTTAGAGCTATCCCATTTGTGATTGGTATCTGGGGAGGAGGTGAGGAGTGCAACTAAGTCAGCACTTTGGCAATTATGATGGTAGGACTTTGGGGGGCGGTTGCAGTGGGAGAGGTGTGAAGGCAGTATGCACCGGGGAGAGTGGTGCGTTTCAATGGCAACCTCCTTAACTGAGGAAGGTTCCAGATGTGTAGGTGCCCCAGAGGTGGTTGCTACAGGCTCCTGTTGAGAGGAAACCTGAGCGTTGAGGGTGAGTGAGTCCGTGTATCTATTGGGGGTTATGACAAGTAGATATAACCTGCATTTGTGTTGCAGGGGCATCCTCAGGGGACTCAATTCCCTGAGTAGCCATTTTGGCTCTCTTGTGTTTGGGTTTGGTGGGGACAATGGATTTGGAGGTGGTGGCTGTGGGTTCCAGCTGCGTGGGTTCCAGCTGCGTGGGTTCAGCTGCGTGGGTTTTCGCAGTTTGGCAGCCAGTTTGAGTGACTGGTCTGAGTTGTGCCTGGAGTATACTTCAGGCAATACAGCCGAGACAGGGACTCCAAGGCCAACAAGTCCCTCAGCTTTCAGCTGGTTTATTATAATGGCCATTAGGAACCGAGGATATAATATCCATCGGTTAGCTATAGGCTTGGAGGCCATATCCTTGAGTTCAAGAAATAATATTTCAGAAAAATTTAAGTTTTGTTGGTCAAGGATAGAGAATAATACCTGCTGCCACCTCGTCGACATTTGATCCCAAGAAGAAGTCTTAGGAGCTAAGCATACATTCACCATATGAAAAACTAGTCGTTCCGCATCATGGAAATGTTTCTTCAGGATGGTAGAGGCACTAAGGTTACCCTGGTATCCATGTTGGGAAAATGATAGATCAGTGGTGCCCTTTGGATACCCAGTGGGGAAAGTGGCATCATCCAGTTGTAGGGTTTTTCAAGGATTTCTAGAGTGATGACCACCTGACGATTATTGACGAACGACTGGAGAGAGTCGGTGTCATTCTCCCGAGTGATGAGGGTGACATTCGTCCAGAACTGCTGGAGGGATTCCGCATGAATGGTAGGATTTAGAAGGAAAGCCGTTTTATACAGAGAGTTGGTCATTAGATCAATGGCATTATCAAACTTTGTCCAGAAGGGTGATTTAGTAAGGTAAGAAACACAGTTCTGTCGTGGTTTAAGCTTCATGTTCGCGATTGATGTGAGAGAAGGTTCTGAGTTTTTGAACGTTAGGTTTGAGATGATGAAGCTCTGTAAGACAAGGTATTTATAGGGTATGGGTTATAAAGCAACTAAAGGGTTTGGTATGAGTCATCAGTAGTTTTTAGCGACTGATGACGTGGTATTAACCTTCAAGAGGTTGAAACAACTGAAGTCTTGGTTGTAGGCATCAGTAGTTATAAAACTACTGATGACCATGGTTTTAGCTTCAGATGTTGGAAACAGCTAACGATGTGGTGTTAGTCATCAGTAGTTGTGAAACTACTGAAGACATGGTTTTGTCATCAGTTGTTGTAAACAGCTGACGACGTGGTGTTAGTGATCAGTAGTTGTGAAACTACTGAAGACATGGTTTTGTCATCAGTTGTTGTAAACAGCTGACGACGTGGTGTTAGTCATCAGTAGTTGTGAAACTACTGAAGACGTGGTTTTGTCATCAGTTGTTTAAGATGAAGCAGCAGTTTTAGAAACAACTGAAGAGAAAATTCTCATCAGTAGTTTTCGTCAATGCATAGCTTTTTAGTTGTTTCATATTGTCCTCAACACTTACTCATCAGTCTTTTTGGATGTGTTTTCAGTTGTTTCATAGGACGTCAGTACTTATATCAATAGTTATCACTGTATCAGTTCTTGTAACAGAATCAGTACTTATTTGCGATATGATTACAAATGATCATCAGTACTTATTTACTGAGATCATCAGTAGTTATCACTTATTCTAGCTGCAACATACCAAGCCTTAACACTAGGTTTTGGGAAGTCGAGCTATCCAAAGGCTTAGTAAAAATGTCTGCAAGCTCATCAGCACTAGGCACAAACTTTGGATCAATCAGACCTTTTTCAAAACAGTCCCTAATAAAATGATGTCTGATCTCTATATGTTTGGTCCTAGAGTGCTGGACAGGATTCTTGACAATGCAAAGAGCTGAAGCACTGTCCATTAATAATGGAGTCTTAGTCTCTGTAATGCCATAATCCAAAAGTAGGTTCTGAACCCAGAGTATCTGAGAAGTACAGCTCGTAGCAGCAATGTACTCTGCTTCAGCAGTGGATGTAGCAATAGATGTTTGTTTCTTACTCTGCCAAGAAATTAAACAGTTGCCTAGGAATTGACATCCACCAGAAGTTGGCTTTCTGGTTAACTTACACCCTACATAGTCACTATCAGAAAAAGCAACCAATTTGCAAGAGTGTCCAGTGGAATACCATATACCTAGAGATTGTGTACCTTGTAGATATCTAAAGATCCGTTTGACTGCAATCAAGTGAGACTCTTTAGGAGCAGCCTGAAATCTAGCACAAACACACGTTGCAAACATGATATCTTGTCTAAAAGCTGTTAAGTACATCAAGGACCCAATCATAAATTAGTAAAGTGTTTCAACAACAGCTTTACCTTTCTGATCTGCATCCAGTTGTGTGGTGTTGCACATGGGAGTAGAACAAGGCTTACAATTTTGTAAATCAAACTTATTCAAAAGATCTTTTGTATATTAAGACGGCTGAATGAAAGTCCCATCAGCCTTTTGTTTGATTTGCAATCCTAGAAAGAACTGTAATTCTCCCATTGCACTCATTTCAAACTTCTTATGCATTAAATTGGTAAAGTCATCACACAACTGGGGATCAGAGGATGCAAAAATAATATCATCAACATAAATTTGAACAAGTAGCTTATGCTGATCCACCTTCTTAATGAATAAAGTTTTATCTATGGAGCCTCTAATGAAATTATTTTGAAGAAGAAAATTTGATAATGTCTCATACTAGGCTCTAGGAGCTTGTTTCAACCCATAAAGAGCCTTATCAAACTTGTATACCCAATCTGGATGCTTATTATCCTCAAAACTGGTGGTTGACACACATAAACCTCTTCTTTTATTTTACCATATAAAAATGCACTTTTAACATCCATTTGAAAAACTTTAAAATTGTGAAATGCAGCATAGGCTAAGAACAATCTAATTGCCTCTTCTTCCACCCATCCATTGTCTCTCAAAGCAACATGATAGTTCTTTGGCTCTTGCTGACTGATGAAGAGAGCACAGAAGCACAAGTTAGACAATTGACTTCTGGTTGAGACGCTAGCATTGATACCACCAATGATTTGAGACATGAGGTGATCCTTCAGCTCTTGGTGCACAATAAGATCAGTGCAAGTGTTTGTAGCCGGTTCAGCATCAGTAGATGTTGATTCAGATTCTTGAAACCAAGTATTAGATGGCAAATCACACCATGTAGAGGAATCAGAAATCTCATCAGCATTTGTTGTGGATGGAGCTGCTGAAGGTACAGGAACATCAAGTTTAGCAGGCTCAGGAAGTTGGTCACTGAACTTGAAAAGGTGAGTACTGATATCATCATCATCTTCAGTACCACCAGGTGGAAGACTTGCTGCAGAAGATGATTTATCCACATGATCTGCAACAGCTGGAGTTTGATAAGGAGCATATCGCAGTATGTCCAGAACAAACAACTCCACAGGTTTTGTGGAATTTTATCCTTAGGAGATTCATTGAATTTCACATGCAAGGTATCTTCAACTATCTTTGTTCTGCAGTTGAAGACTCTGTATGCCCTGCAAGTGGATGAATAACCTATAAAATACCCTGCATCCACCTTAGGATCAAATTTGTGGAGTTGACCCTTTATGTTGAGAATGAAACAAGGACATCCAAAGGCTCTGAAGAATGAAATCAAAGGAGCCAAATGATGTAGAGCTTCATATGGAGTCTTCATCAACCTCTATTCTGCACATAGCAAGCTGTATTGACAGCTTCAGCCCAAAAGGTCAAAGGCAAACCAGAGTCAGCCATCATGGACCTTGCAGCTTCAATTAAAGTCTTGTTCTTTCCTTCCACTACTCCATTTTGTTCTGGAGTCCTTGGGATGCTAAACTGCTTTTGATTCCTTTTGAAAGATAAAAATCATCAAGTGTATGGTTTTGAATTCAGTACCATTGTCACTCCTTATACACTTGACTGATAGGGAATAGTACTTCTCAACATACAGCACAAAGTTTGTAATCTTCTGAGCAACCTCATCCTTTGAATGTAGAAAGAAAGTCCATACGAATCCGGAGTAATCATCCATAATTACCAGACAGTATTTCTTCTTTGCCATGCTCATCACTCTCACAGGACCAAATAGATCCATGTGTAGTAACTGCAAGCAGGCAGTGGACTTAGGTTCTTGAATGGAAGGGAATGAGACTTTGTGTTGTTTTCCTTTAAAACAAGCAGTGCAGGCTTCATCACAGTGGAACTCCTTGATTGATAAACCTCTCACTAAACGATTGTGGATCAGCTGATTCATGTTTCTGAGATTGACATGACCCAGCCTTCTATGCCATTGTTTAGATTCCGGAAGAGAGGCTTTGGAGAATAGGCATGGATGACCCTTCAAATCAATCTTCTCTGACAAATCCAAGGCATACACTCTTCCAATCCTGTTGGCCTTCAGGAGAGTATGTTCATCCATTACCATGTCAATCAGCCTCAGAACTTGGGAAGACAGAATCCTGCAGTTCTGGCTTGTGAAAAGTGCAACATGCCCTTTATCACACATCTGACTGACACTCAACAGATTATACTTGAGATTCTCCACATGGTTGACATCATCAAACCTGATTTGTCCATTAGACACATATCTTTTCCCAATGATGTAACCTCTGGCATCATTTCCAAATGAAACAAATCCCTTCTTTCCTTGAGAGTAGTCATTAAGAAGAGAACTGCTCCCAGTCATATGCATTGATCCTCCACTGTCCACATACCAGATGCTCTTTTGGCATGTTGAAGAACCCTGCAGAAAGGAAAACTAGTTAGATTTTGAGACCCAAACCTTTTTGGTTTTGGGTCTGCTTTCATCAACAGATGCAACCATAACTTGTTTCTTATGATTAACAGCTAAGAAGGAGATGGTGCTGAAGTGGATTCCTTGGATTTGGACTTGGAATGCCTTTTCAGTGATTTGATCATAGGTGCATCTAGTTGGCTAACTCTCCCCAACAAATGCTGAACCATCATAACAAATTGTGTCTGATTTGTAGCAAAAACTTTAAGCTCTTGTGACATATCAGTACTTGTGTTTGATGAGTTCTTGTGATCCACCATTTCCTCCTTAATATTAACTGACTTAGTCTGATGTTTATCATGAGGAACACCATTAGCTGTTTTGTGATGAACCTTATCCTTCTTTTTGAATTTGGTTGAAGGCTTGGGTTCATCACAATGGAATGATTACGGTACAAACTTAGTCTCAAACTCAGTTTTTATTTCATCCATCTGGATTTTAATGAGCTTATCTCTGTTGAGTTTGGAACCCTTTCTGTACCAACATTCATCAGAAAGATGATTGAATTTACCACATATTTCAAATGGTTTATTCTTTATCTTGGATTGATCAACTGCTGATGTGGAAACTACTGAAGGTGTGCTCTTTAGTACTTTCCTCCTTTCAGTAATTTTGTTTAGTACTGAAGAATCTGTAACACTGAAGAGTTGTTCTTCAGCTGTTTATTGTCAGCAGTTGTTAATCCACTTATTTCAGCTGATTTGAAATGCTTTTCAGTTGTTGTAACTTGCCCTTCAGTACTTAAGTTACTTTGAGGGACAACATCTGAAATACTCAGCTTCATGTGCTTATCAGTAGTTAACCCATCAGCCAATTGACTTGCTGAGGTATCAACCCTTATTTCATCTTGTGATTTTGGGAGATCACTTGTGGATGATTCACATTATAATGTGGTTTGGAGATTGCTTTCACTTTCAGATTTTACTATTGGTTTTCGAGTAAAATCTGTTGGAGGTGCAATATGGTTGTAACCAATTCCAAACTTCACATTCGAAGCAGGTTGCGTACTGTGCAGCATTTCAAATCCCTTGCAGGATGACACCCAGCAGTCACACTCAACTTGGGTAACTGCAAGTTTTTCTTTGAGTTCCTTATGGTTCTCAAAAATGACCTCTAGCTTAGCCTTTTCATCATTTAATTGGCATTTAAGCTTATAAATCTCATCATCTTTGTCCTTAAGGACAGACTCATATTCAGCTTTTCTTTTGGAAATAGTTTGCTCAAGCTCTAGAGTTTGATTAATTATAGCTACATTTGCTTCTCTAATATAGACAAATGCATCTATGCAAGATTCAGAACAAAGCTTGGCTTTAGCCTCATAGGATACTTGGGTTACCTGTGAAGAAGATGCATTAGAGCATGAACCCTCAGTAGATTCTAGGGCCATGAGAGCTAGATTCCCAAAAGGATGTTCACCACCATGTTGACCATCACCAGTAAATAATTGCTCAGTACCAGAGAGATCATATGGTAAACTGCTCCAGTCAACATTACCAGGGGTGAAAAAGCTATAATGAGTTCGTGATTGAGATGGTAGAGGCTGAGGTAACGCTTGTGGTTGTTGTGCAGTAGGAACTTGAACTGGATTTGGCTGAGGCATGTAATAGCAGGGATACTGATATGACATTGGACCCTGAGTGACAAAATATGCAGGCGAAGCAGGTTGTGAATGATGACCAGAACTAGCAGGATGTTGCCCCTTGTTTTGTGGACTAGTGCTTGGAAAAGTCACAAAGGGTGCAGAGGAGTTAGATCCAGATGATCTAAACTCTCATGCAAAGTGTCCAAGCCTTTGGCATTTGTGACACCTCAACTTACTCTTGTCAAAACCAACTTTGGTTTTGCCAGAGAGTCCTGGAAATTTCCTACCAGTCCTCTTGTAGAACTTCTGAGATCTGATATTAATCAAGGCCATTTGGCTCACAATATCCATCTCTTCTAGATCATCATCAGCTATTCCTTTCAAATCATCCATGATAAAACATAAATTGTCACTATTACAGCCTGAGTGACTATCAACACCAACGAATGCATGATCTGAACTGTTTGAAGAGAAATCTATATGCTCATCATAATTACTTTCAAATGCAGCATATTCTGACTCCTGACCAACCAAGGCAGTGTTCCCTGGTACAAAGTCATCAGTGAGCTTTCCTGATGATGCCAGTTTCCTTTTCTGCTCTATCTCTCTCTCAAATGTAAGCAGTTTCCCATGAAGTTGGGTGAGAGATAGTTTATCCAGATTTGCACTGGAGCGTAGGACAATAGTGTATGTGTCCCATCTCTCAGGCAGTGATCTAAGGAATCTGTTGTTCATCTGGCTATTGGTATATTCATGTTTGACCATTTTTAGCTCAGAGATCAAACTGGAAAAACGCTCAAACTGTTGAGTCAGTGTCTCACCCTTCCTATGAGAGAATGTTTCATATTGTTGGGCAAGGATTTCTCTGTTGTTTGCTAAGACCTCATCAGTTCCACCGAATTGTTCCTTTAGTGCATTCCAGAGGTCATGAGCAATTTCATGATGCATAAGCCCTGAAAAGATTTCATTCAGCAGTGACATGGCCAGAATTCCATGGGCTTTAGCATCAATCTCAAACAGTTTCCGATCTTCATCAAAGTATTGTTCCTTCTTCTTCGGAACCATTTGATTGGTTTCTGGATTGTTCACCATAGGCTTATGTGGACCATGTACCACCGATGTCCAACAACCTGAACAGTTAACAAACAGGTGATGTAGCTTTCTTCGTTGCCATATGTTATACTCAGTCCTAACGAGCATCGGAGGCTTTGTTGAAGAACCGGTATTGTGAGGGTCATTAGAAGGAGTAGTCATTCTCAGATTCAACCAAAATCAATTATGTTTTAACAGATTTAGAACAGAACACAACAACAAATTGAACCAAGAGAAAACAGAAAGCAATAAAACAAAAGTAGCAGAAATTCAATTTAACTATGACCAATTCTTGCAAATATGCTAATTCAATCAAATGCAGATATCGATTAGCAGTTTCAATGATCAATTGTTAGATAGATCAAATATTAACCGCTATGATACCAATTGTTAGGATCAGTGATCTACGTTTGATTGATTAGAGAGTATTGCAGCGGAAATCAAATAAAGAATTAGACAATTCTCAAGAATACAGTTGATATTCAAAGTAAGAACAAATGATTATAGAAAGAATTTTTCAAATCAAATGTTTCATTCAATACGCGATTTCGTGGTGGCACAATGTCACACATACAATCAGGTCAATCATCCCTTATATAGGAATGTCGTGGTGGAACATTCCTTATATAGGAGATGTGACGTCTGCTGATGTCATTTGATAGTGACATCTAACAGAATTATTTAAACTACTGAAAGTTAACACAACTACTGAAGATGTCAAAATAGCTGACATCTTGTTACAAAAATACTAAGTGTTAACTGTCACTACAACTACTGAAAAGAAACTACTCAAACTACAACGACTGAATAACATGCTCTTCAGTCGTTTTACAAATACTGAAACAAAAAGAAAACTACTCAAAGGAAACCATCACAACAACTGAAGAATGCTTCTTCAGCTGTTGTAACAAACTCTGAAGGCTTCAGTACTTGTAGTTGAAATCAGCTGTTGTCATCAGCTGATGTCTTCAGTCTTTGTACTTTAGCTATTGATCTTCAGTACTTTGTTCTTCAGCTGTTGATCTTCAGACTTTGGTCTTCAGTACTTTATTCTTCAGCTGTTGAAGTCTTCAGTACTTTAGTCTTCAGCTATTGATCTTCAGACTTTGGTCTTCAGCTGTTGAAGTCTTCAGTACTTTAGTCTTCAGCTGTTGAAGTCTTCAGAGTTTGTCAAACAGCTGATCAAGTCTTCAGCAGTTGTTGTGATGTCTGTGGGACTTAGAGGTTTTTCTGATCAGGCTCATGGTTCTTTTGGTCCAACACCACACACCTGTCAGATTGCAAACTTTTTCTTCTAGAATCACATCACTTTTTTTTTCACGCTATAAAACTCTAAAAGATATAAAAACCTGGGTTTGTCAAATGCTTTGTGTAGAGGTCGGCGCATTGAGAATCCGTATAATGTTCACCTCGTAGTCCGCCAACCAATCCATCCGAAGAACCATGTCAAAACCACCTAAAGTCATCACCAATGGTCTAACCGGAAAATTATGACCTTCCAATTCCTATCACATCTTCTACCATCTAAGAAATCCTGGTAGACTTACGTATGGTAGTTTCTACATCGAAGGGTCCATCTATATCCTTACTACTAACAGGCAGTTTAGCACAGAAAGCAGTAGAAATGAAACTTTTACTAGCACCAGAATCTAATAACACAGAGGCTAAAGTTTGGTTCTAGAAACATACCTGACACGACATCAGGGTCCATCCTAGCCTTCTCTTGCGTCATTGTGAACGCTTTGGCACTCGCCCTCGGTCCTTCACCTCCAGTCTTCTTCAACTAGAACCCTCAGCCCTCAGCTTCTTACAGTCTCTACTCATGTGGCCCTCCACGCCATAGTTAAAATATCAGACCGTACGGCAATCCTTTGCTATATGCCCCGTCTTCCCACATTTGAAGCATAAGTTCGATCCCAGTCTACATTCTATAGTATGCTCCTTCCCACATCTACCACACAACTTCGACCCCACACCAGATGTGACCACACGGCGTTCATCCACCATGCTTTCTTGTTACTCGTCGGGGCACCACCCCAACCAACCTCTTTCCATTCCAATTTCGATCACTACCCCCTTTCTTTCTACCTTCGATCACCACCATAGTTCTCTCATGAGACAACCTCCCTGCCATATCCACCGCCGACCTAAACATGCTTGGTCGGGCAGCGATCACGTGCCTGCGAATATCTGCTCCCTGGATGTACCCCTTCATTTTTCGTGACAGAGGTGTCACCTGGTTCGGCACCAGATGCGCTGTGACATTCGTCACCTTAAGGTCCGTCGAACGACATAAATAAGCATAGAATTATTTTAATTATTCTTCCTTTTCTTCATGAACTCCTGCTTTAAGAATCATGTCTGCTTTATTTTCCCTTGTGCCTGTACTTCCTTCGAGAACGTGTGTTAAGCATAAACCTTTTATAAATTTCATCACCATTACCACCAAATATATCATTTTTAATTTCAAACATTGTCATTAATAAAACCATTTTAGACTATCAAATACATTAAACACGCTTTAACCTAATATAACGAACATTCTAAGGTTGTAATCAACCGAAACAAATTTTGAGGAACTCGAGGGTTAAGTGCAGGGACTAAACTTGTAATTTTGCAAACTTGGACTGGGTATATAAACCCCATTCCCAGCCACATTCCTCATTCACTCATCTTCTTCACCTCTTCACTCCCTACACACACACTTTCTTCATTCTAGCACCAAATCCAACCCGCTTGGTCTTGTTCCTGTTGTCTAGACTCCATCTACGACCTAGTCTACTCTATTCTAGCAGGTAGACGACCTTGGTTGTCCCTTTCCCTTGCCTATTCACGGCTGTCCAAACTAGGGTTTCGGGTGTTCGGGTCAACTCGAACACATGAGGTCGTGTGGGTGCGTGTGTGGTTTTCCGCTTTGTGTTCATGTTTGTGTATGTTTGTAGAGTGTTTCTAGAAGTCCTTGTGGTGTAAAAATCGCGTTTAGACAAGCTCAGGGCTGCTCAGCCGACCACAGTCGCGATTCTGCAGTTCAGGCGACTAGGTCTGTCATGCGATTGAGCCGTGCGAGTGAGTGAGTCGTGCGACTGAATCTTGCGTCTAAGTCAATCGTGCGACTAAGTTGTGCGACTAGGCATGTCGTGCGACTGAGTGTGCGATGTGTCATGCGACTGTGAGTTTGTATGTGATTGAGTCATGCATATGAATGATTGTGTGCGATTGAGTCAGGTGACCGACAGAATGTATGCGATTGTGCTTGTTTCGCACGACTGGAGTCCAATCGCACGAATGAAGGTTCAATCGCACGAAAATATCTAATTTGCACGATTAAGGGTTGATTCGTGCGAATGGAGGTTGAGTCGTGCGAATGTGTGTGGTGTGGGACGACTGAATGCCAGCCATGCGAATGAAGACTCAATCGTACGAATGAAGCTGATTCGTAGGATTGAAGGTTGATTGTAGGATGGAGCGTTGAGTCGAGCGTCTGGTCCTGTTGTGTGACTGATGAGTTGAGTGTGAATTTCCCCTGAACGTCTGGTGATGATAAGACATCAGTAAACTTGTGACATCCGTCACCTTATGGTCCGTCGAACGACATAAATAACATGGAAATATTTTAATTAATCTTCCTTTTCTTCATGAACTCCTGCTTTACGGAATCGTGTCTGCTTATTTTTCCTTGTGCCTGTACTTCCTTCGAGAACGTGTGTTAAGCATAAAACTTTTATAAATTTCATTCACCATTACCACCAGATATATCATTTTTAATTTCGACCATTGTCACTAATAAAATCATTTTAGGCTATCAAATGCCAATAAATACGCTTTTAACCGTAATATAACGAATATTTAAGATCGTAATCAACCGAAACAAATTTTTGGGAAACTCGAGGGTCAAGTGCAGGGACTAAACTTGTAATTTTGCAAACTTGGGCTGGGTATATAAGCCCCATTTCCAGCCATTTATCCTCATCTTCATCTTCTTCATCTTCAACCTTTTCTCCATTTTCACTCTCGATCTAGCACCAAAAATCGTCACGTTTGTCGCGTTTTCACTACCAAATCTTGGGTATCATCGTGTGTACGCGTTCCTAGCAGGTAGACAACCTTGTTCAACCCGTTTTTGGTTCGGTTTTACAGCTGCGTTTCTAGGGTTTCGGGTGCTCGGGTTCATCCGAGCACATGAGGTCGAGTGGTGCGTGTGAGGTCTTTCTGCTTGTGTTTCATGTTTGTGTATGTTTGTTGAGTGTTTCTGGAGGTCCTCGTGGTATAAAACCCGCGCTAGAGCAGCTCGGGGGCTGCTCAGCCCGACCACAGTCGCGATTCTGCAGTTCGGGCGACTGGGTCTGTCATGCGATTGAGTCGTGCGACTGAATCATGCGTCTAAGTCAATCGTGCGATTGAGTCGTGCGACTAGCCATGTCATGCGACTGAGTCGTGCGACTCGGTGTTTGCATGCGATTGAGTCATGCGTGTGGATGATTGTGTGCGATTGAGTCAGGTGACCGACTGAGTGTATGCGATTGTGCGTGTTTCACACGACTGGAGTCCAATCGCAAATGAAGGTTCAATCGCACGAAAGTAGCTAATTCGCACGATTGAGGGTTGATTCGTGCGCATGAAGGTTGGGTCGTGCGAATGTGTGTGTTGTGTGGTGCGACTGAGTCCAATCGTACGAATGAAGGTTCAATCGCACGAAAGTAGCTAATTCGCACGATTGAGGGTTGATTCGTGCGCATGGAGTTGGGTCGTGCGTCTGGTCCCGTCGTGTGTGTGATGATGCGTGTGTCCGCTTGTGTGTGTGCTACCCACGACCGAACCGACAACCCGAACCGACTAAACATTACTATACGCTTTATACATGTCATTAATGCTTGACAATAACTGTCAATAGGTGTTTGACCGATCATTGCATTCAACTGTTGCAAATCTCGACCTTTCATACTTACCACTTAACATGTGAGTTTCGTGGCCCCTTTTTATGCTTATGATATTTTACAAACATTTACAAACATGGGGGAAAAGTATGCTCGCCCGTTTTCTATGTTGTACAACATACATACAATTTTCATACAAGGAATCAACGTGATACTGTGTTGCAAGTACTTATCTGATACATGCTTGGATCTGCTGTGTGGTTCTATCTTTGCAACTATTTAATTCCAGTGTGGGAACCGACGGTTAGGTATTGGTAGTACTACTGGGTTGACACCCCCACCCTCGTGTTGGTATACTAGTTAGTACCAACAATAGCCAGGTACGGGTCTTGGGTGAAATACGTCGACAATTTCTTTGTGGACGTCGCTAGGTTTGGTTGCAAAGCTCATGTCATGTGATTTTACTTGTGTATATAACTGTATTCACGGTATTCCATATCATTTATTTATACAGCATCACTTACACTTTTATTACTTAAACCTGCGAGCTCACCAACAATTTTGTTGACCATTTTGAGCATATCTTTTCAGGTGATCAAGCTAGCTGAGGTTCTAGGTGTGCTGCCTTAGTGGAGACCCTAGGGTGCATTTTTGGACTAAACATGTTTGACAAACAGTTACTTTGAATAATGTTGAACTGTGTAAACAATTACAATCTTTTGAAACTTGTTCCCGGGTTGTGGGAATTTACATTACAATTTCATCTTTATGTGATTATGTGAATCGTTTATCCTGTTATGCATATGGCTATGTTGTCGTGAACATTGACTATACACGACACAAGTCCCCTTGTTGTCGGGTGTCGTCATGACACGCTTGTCATCATTTTATTATTGCATCTCTATCGCTTACCATGTGTTATGACGATTCCCGTCTCGTCGCAACCCCGTGTTTCCGCTCTTAGCGGGGGTGTGACGGACTGGTATCAGAGCCATTGGTTATAGAGAATTAGGCAATACGCTTGACCTAGACTATAACCTAGGAACCTTCATGTAGATTGCATGCGAGGGTTGTGTGCATTTTGTATCTCATACGTGTTCCTCATTACTTGTTCGTTATCTATCTATTTTGTGATCTTCCACCCTATGAGAGAGCCTTGTGCTCACTCTTTTATGGGATGCTCCTATTAGATCTTCCGTTCCCTCTGCGCGCCAAGTTATCATAACCAGATTCGGGTATTAAGACCCGAAGAGATCTTCACAGATCATATACTGCACTTACCTTGGACACTGAGACCGACCCGAGGAGGCTATGTCTGAGTCCTTTAAGGATGCGAGATAGGCACCTCCACCAGACTATACGTGATTATGCGCTTGGGCTCTCAGTTGACCTGATGAATTATTATGGATATGATGTAAAGGAAAGTCGGATGTCATGTAACCGGATCGGGCATCATCCTCGGTACATCGTGGGTGTGGTGGGAACGCTGCGGGGATCCCTATATATAAACACGACCGGTATACCGAGAATATGCTTGAAATGGGCTGCATGGTGATCTTGACCGACCGGAACATGAACATTGGAACTTGATAAACGGAATACTTGTGTATCATATGGTGACTAAAGCTTACATGTTATCTCTTTTATGAATAGAACATGCCGCCTCGAAGATCTGCTCGCAGTAATAGTAGCGGAATTGAAGCCCCAAGAGGCAGAGGCAGAGGCAGAGGCAGGGGAAGAACCCGAAGAACAAGTGATGCTCCTGCCAGTAACAATCAAGGAACAGGGAACACTGATGTGGCAGCCCTGATCGCTCAACAGCTGGCCGCACTAATCCCGACTATCGTGGCCCAAGTGAGTGATGTTCTTCAGAATTCTCACCCCCACAGGGACAGTGGCAATGAAAATGAGGATAACGGTAACCCGACTGGGAATGAAAGCAATCAGGAGACCGGAAATGGTGGTACAGTCGGTAACGAAACTGTAATTGTTAATGAGACCGGGGTTGTGATACTAGACGGGGATGTTCGTACAAGGAATTCGTGGCTTGTAAACCACGAGAGTTTGATGGCAAAGGTGGAGCCATAGCTCTGACCAGATGGCTTGAAAAGATGGAGGCCGTGATCGACATCAGCGAATGCCTCGACAGCCAAAGAATTAAGTACGCCACTTGCTGACTACAGGGCAAGGAACTGACATGGTGGAACACTCAGATTCAGGCTAGGGGAAGGGAATCCGCGATGCAAATTTCATGGGACGAGTTCAAGGCCCTAATCACCGAGGAATACTGTCCTCTCAATGAGATGCAAAAACTTGAGCATGTGTTCTCGAATCATGCCATGGTGGGGGCTGGGCACGCAGCTTACACCGACCGTTTTCATGAGTTAGCGAGGATGGTTCCGCATCTGGTCACGCCGGAATCAAAGAGAATCGAGAGATACATTTGGGGACTTGCGCCTCAAATCCGGGCAATGGTAACTGCTACCGCTCCTCCTACTATACAGAGCGCGATTCTGAAGGTTGGCGCTTTGACTGATGAAATGGTGAGAATGGGAGTTTTGGGTAGAGGAGCAGAGAAGGGAAAGGATTTTGGGGAAACCAGCCGGTCGAGTGCCGGGAAGTTTGACAAAAGAGCCAAGACAACCAGAAACTTTGTGGCAGTGACGCAGGGCAGGCGAGAGTATGTGGGTCCGCACCCCAAATGTGACAAGTGCAATTATCATCATCCCCCAGGAACGCAGTGCCGGGTGTGCGCGAATTGCAGACGCCCGGGGCATCTTGCAAGAGACTGCAGAACAGCGCCGAATATGGTTGCACCGGTCAACGCGGTTAACCCTGCCGGGAATGCAAGGGCTTGTTATGAGTGTGGAAGCCTTGATCAGTACCGAAACATGTGCCCCAGGCTGAATTGGGCACCGGGTCAACAAGGAAACAACCAGCAGCAAGTGATGGCCATAGCTGGAAATCAAGGCCCGACCAATCAGGGGAATACAACTCGGGGACGTGCATTCGTCATTGGAGCCAACGATGCTCGCCAGGACCCGAATGTTGTCATGGGTACGCACTTACTCAATAATCACTTTGCATCTATACTGTTTGATACTGGAGCAGACAATAGCTTTATATCTTCTGAGTTTGTGCAATTGCTTGATTTGAGCCCTAGTAGGCTAGAACTAGCTACTCTGTAGAAATGGCCAACGGTAGGATTGTTCAAGCCGATGAAATTATTAGAAAGTGCTCAATGATATTAGGGGACCACACCTTCGATATAGACTTGATACCCTTTGAGCTAGGAAGTTTCGATGTGATTGTGGGAATGGATTGGTTGTCGAAACACGGGGCAGAGATTGTCTGTCGAGACAGGTAGTGCGAATCCCTATGTCAGACGGAGAAGTACTCAGAGTTCAAGGAGAAAGACCGGGGAGAAACTTAAAGCTTATTTCCGCATGAAAGCACGCCGGAGCTTACGAAAACAGTGCTACTCTTTTCTGGCTCATGTGGTGGAAAAGAAAGAGGAGGAACAGGAATTGACAAATATCCCTATAGTGCGGGATTACCCAGATGTATTCCCAGATGACTTGTCTGGTTTGCCTCCTCCACGACAGGTGGAATTTCGTATTGATTTGGTTCCTAGAGCTACACCGGTAGCAAAGACACCGTATCGGTTGGCACCGTCTGAAATGCAAGAGTTATCTAGCCAGTTACAGGAACTACTGGAGAAGGGTTTTATTCGGCCGAGTCACTCGCCTTGGGGAGCACCAGTGTTTTCGTCAAGAAGAAGGATGGGTCGTTCCGTATGTGCATCGACTACCGTGAGTTGAACAAATTAACTGTGAAGAATCGGTATCCTCTCCCCAGGATCGACGACCTCTTTGATCAGTTACAAGGAGCTTCGTATTTTTCCAAGATCGACCTTCGTCTGGATATCACCAACTAAGAGTTTTTGAGGACATACCGAAGACAGCATTTAGAACTCGTTATGGGCACTATGAGTTCTTGGTCATGCCGTTTGGATTGACTAACACACCAGCTGTGTTCATGGACTTGATGAATCGAGTGTGCAAACCTTACTTGGATAAGTTTGTGATCGTATTCATCGACGACATACTTATCTACTCTCGATCGAAGGAGGACCATGAAGAACACCTTCGGCAATACTGGAACTGTTAAGAGAAGAGAAACTTTTCGCCAAATTCTCAAAGTGTGAATTCTGGCTGCGAGAGGTGAAGTTTTGGTCATGTGGTTAACAAAGACGGGATTCATGTAGATCCCGGCAAGATCGAAGCGGTAAAGAAATGGGATACACCCCAGACACCTTCAGAGATACGGCAGTTCTTAGGATTAGCCGGATACTATCGTCATTTCATTGCGAACTTTTCAAGGATCGCTCAACCGTTGACATTGCTGACTCAGAAAGACAAGAAGTTTGATTGGGGGATGCGCAAGAACGGGCGTTCCAAACGCTGAAAGATAAGCTGTGTAATGCACCGATATTGTCCCTTCCAGATGGAACTGATGATTTTGTGGTGTACTGTGATGCTTCGCATCAAGGGTTGGGATGTGTACTAATGCAGAAAGATAAGGTGATCGCCTACGCTTCGCGACAACTTAAGGTGCACGAGAAGAACTACACGACTCATGATCTTGAGTTGGGCGTTGTAGTATTCGCACTTAAGATATGGAGGCATTACCTGTATGGAACCAAATGCATCGTATACACAGATCATAAAAGCCTTCAACATATTCTGGATCAGAAGGAACTCAATATGCGACAGCGACGTTGGGTAGAGCTACTTAATGACTACGATTGTGAAATCCGGTATCATCCGGGGAAAGCTAACGTGGTGGCTGATGCTCTAAGCCGCAAAGAACGCGTGAAACCACTACTGCTCGAGCTTTGGAATTCCGAGGGTTGGATAAACAACTGATGTGCAAGGACGATGGCGTACAGTACTTCGTTGACCGTATATGGGTACCCAAGTGGGGAGGTGTACGTACCTTGGTCATGGATGAAGCATATAAGACACGATATTCTATCATCCTGGCGCAGACAAGATGTACCACGATCTCAAAGATCTGTACTGGTGGCCAGGCCTAAAGAAAGACATAGCCACATACGTCAGCAGGTGCTTGACATGCTCGAAAGTTAAAGCTGAACATCAAAAACCATCAGGACTGTTATAGCAACCTGAGATTCCCGAATGGAAATGGGAGAATATAGCCATGGATTTCATAACCAAACTCCCTAAAACAAGCAACGGGCATGACTCGATATGGGTCGTAGTGGATCAAATGACGAAATCAGCACATTTCTTGCCAATTCGAGAAGACTACAAAATGGACAAGTTGGCGAGATTGTACATTAAAGAGGTCTTGACAAGACACGGAGTGCCGGTGTCAATCATCTCCGATCGTGACGGCCTATTCACTTCACGATTTTGGCAAACACTACAGAAAGCAATGGGCACTCGATTAGACATGAGTACCGCCTATCACCCTCAAACAGATAGCCAAAGTGAACGAACCATACAAACGCTAGAAGACATGCTGAGAGCGTGTGTAATCGACTTTGGTGGTAGTTGGGATAGTCATTTGCCATTGATTGAATTCTCATACAATAACAGCTACCACACCAGCATTGGGTGTGCTCCGTTCGAAGCGTTGTACGGGAGGAAGTGTAGATCACCCGTTTGTTGGGCCGAGATTGGTGAAAGTCAGCTAACAGGCCCAGAGATCATCCAGGAAACAACCGACAAGATCTTCCAAATCAAAGATAGACTGAAAGCCGCTAGAGATCGCCAAAAGAGCTATGCCGACAATCGTCGAAAGCCTCTAGAATTCAACGTTGGGGACCGAGTGTTACTCAAAGTCTCTCCTTGGAAAGGAGTTGTTCGGTTGGAAAGAAAGGGAAGTTAGCCCTAAGATACGTTGGACCATTCGAGATTACAGAAAGAATTGGTCCAGTGGCTTACCGATTAAGGTTACCACAAGAACTCAACGGTGTGCATGATACCTTCCATGTGTCGAACCTCAAGAAGTGTTTGGCTAACGAATCACTTCATATACCCATTGACCATATCAAAATCGACGAAAAGCATCATTTTATTGAGGAACCCATTGAGGTCATGGATCGTAAAGTCAAACAGTTGAAGCGCAGTAGAATACCAATTGTTCGCATAAGGTGGAATTCAAAACGAGGGCCAGAGTTTAGATGGGAACGGGAAGATCAAATGAAACTCAAATACCCACACTTATTTGTGGATGACACTCTTGGACCTAACTCCAGCTGAATTTCGGGACGAAACTCTCTCAACTGGGGGATACTGTGACATCCGTCACCTTAAGGTCCGTCGAACGACATAAATAACATGGAATATTTTAATTAATCTTCCTTTTCTTCATGAACTCCTGCTTTACGGATCGTGTCTGCTTATTTTTCCTTGTGCCTGTACTTCCTTCGAGAACGTGTGTTAAGCATAAAACTTTTTTAAATTTCATTCACCATTACCACCAGATATATCATTTTTAATTTCGACCATTGTCACTAATAAAACCATTTTAGGCTATCAAATGCCATAAATACGCTTTTAACCGTAATATAACGAACATTTTAAGATCGTAATCAACCGAAACAAATTTTTGGGAAACTCGAGGGTCAAGTGCAGGGACTAAACTTGTAATTTTGCAAACATGGGCTGGGTATATAAGCCCCATTTCCATCCATTTATCCTCATCTTCATCTTCTTCATCTTCAACCTTTTCTCCATTTTCACTCTCGATCTAGCACCAAAAATCGTCACGTTTGTCGCGTTTTCACTACCAAATCTTGGTATCATTGTGTGTACGCGTTCCTAGCAGGTAGACAACCTTGTTCAACCCGTTTTTGGTTCGGTTTTACTGCTGCGTTTTCTAGGGTTTCGGGTGCTCGGGTTCATCCGAGCACATGAGGTCGAGTGGGTGCGTGTGAGGTCTTTCTGCTTGTGTTTCATGTTTGTGTATGTTTGTTGAGTGTTTCTGGAGGTCCTCGTGGTATAAAACCCGCGCTAGAGCAGCTCGGGGGCTGCTCAGCCCGACCACAGTGGCGATTCTGCAGTTCGGGCGACTGGGTCTGCATGCGATTGAGCCGTGCGACTGAGTGAGTCGTGCGACTGAATCATGCGTCTAAGTTAATAGTGCGACTGAGTCGTGCGACTAGGCATGTCGTGCGACTGAGTCGTGCGACTGAGTCGTGCGACTGAGTCGTGCGACTGGTGTTTGTATGCGATTGAGTCATGCGTGTGGATGATTGTGTGCGATTGAGTCAGGTGACCGACTGAGTGTATGCGATTGTACGTGTTTCACACGACTGGAGTCCAATCGCACGAATGAAGGTTCAATCGCACGAAAGTAGCTAATTCGCACGATTGAGGGTTGATTCGTGCGCATGGAGGTTGGGTCGTGCGATGTGTTTGTTGTGTGGTGCGACTGAGTCCAATCGTACGAATGAAGGTTCAATCGCACGAAAGTAGCTAATTCGCACGATTGAGGTTGATTCGTGCGCATGGAGGTTGGGTCGTGCGAATGTGTTGTTGTGTGGTGCGACTGAGTCCAATCGCACGAATGAAGGTTCAATCGCACGAAAGTAGCTAATTCGCACGATTGAGGGTTGATTCGTGCACATGGAGTTGGGTCGTGCGTCTGGTCCCGTCGTGTGTCTGATGATGCGTGTGTCCGCTTGTGTGTGTGCTACCCACGACCGAACCGATACAACCCAAACCGACCAAACATTACTATACACTTTATACATGGCATTAATGCTTGACAATAACTGTCAATAGGTGTTTGACCGATCATTGCATTCAACTGTTGGAAATCTCGACCTTTCATACTTACCACTTAACATGTGAGTTTCGTGGCCCCTTTTTATGCTTATGCTATTTTACAAACATTTACAAACATGGGGGAAAAGTATGCTCGCCCGTTTTCTATGTTGTACAACATACATACAATTTTCATACAAGGAATCAACGTGATATGTGTTGCAAGTACTTATCTGATACATGCTTGGGTCTGCTGTGTGGTTCTATCTTTGCAACTATTTAATTCCAGTGTGGGAACCGACGGTTAGGTATTGGTAGTACTACTGGGTTGACACCCCCACCCTCGTGTTGGTATACTAGTTAGTACTAACAATTGCCAGGTACGGGTCTTGGGTGAATATACATCGACAATTACTTTGTGTACGTCGCTAGGTTTGGTTGCAAAGCTCATGTCATGTGATTTTACTTGTGTATATAACTGTATTCACGGTATTCCATATCATTTAATTTATACCGCATCACTTACACTTTTATTACTTAAACCTGCGAGCTCACCAACAATTTTGTTGACCATTTTGAGCATATCTTTTCAGGTGATCAAGCTAGCTGAGGTTCTAGGTGTGCTGCCTTAGTGGAGACCCTAGGGTGCATTTTTGGACTAAACATGTTTGACAAACAGTTACTTTGAATAATGTTGAACTGTGTAAACAATTACAATCTTTTGAAACTTGTTCCCGGGTTGTGGGAATTTACATTACAATTTCATCCTTATGTGATTATGTGAATCGTTTATCCTGTTATGCATATGGCTATGTTGTCGTGAACATTGACTATACACGACACAAGTCCCCTTGTTGTCGGGTGTCGTCATGACACGCTTGTCATCATTTTATTATTGCATCTCTATCGCTTACCATGTGTTATGATGATTCCCGTCTCGTCGCAACCCCGTGTTTCCGCTCTTAGCGGGGGTGTGACAAAACTGCTCCAGTCAACATTACCAGGGGTGAAAAAGCTATGATGAGGTTGTGATTGAGAAGGTAGAGGCTCAGGTAATGCTTGTGGTTGTTGTGCAGTAGGAACTTGAACTGGATTGGCTGAGGAATGTAATAGCAGGGATACGGATATGACATTGGACCCTGAGGGACAAAATATCCAGGTGAAACAGGTTGTGAATGATGACCAGAACTAGCAGGATGTTGCCCCTGTTTTGTGAACTAGTGCTTGGAAAAGTCACAAAGGGTGCAGAGGAGTTAGATCCATATGATCTACACTCTCTTGCAAAGTGTCCAAGCCTTTGGCATTTGTGACACCTCAACTTACTCTTGTCAAAACCAACTTTGGTTTTGCCGAGAGTCCTGGAAATTTCCTGCCAGTCTTCTTGTAGAACTTCTGAGATCTGATATTAATCAAGGCCATTTGGCTCAGAATATCCATCTCTTCTAGATCATCATCAAATCATCCATGATAAAACATAAATTGTCACTATTACAGCCTGAGTGACTATCAACACCAACAAATGCATGAGATGAACTATTTGAAGAGAAATCTATATGCTCATCATAGTTACTTTCAGATGCAGCATATTGTGACTCATAACCAACCAAGGAGTGTTCCCTGGTACAAAGTCATCAGTGAGCTTTCCAGATGATGCCACTTTCCTTTTCTGCTCTATCTCTCTCTCAAATGTAAGCAGTTTCCCATGAAGTTGGGTGAGAGATAGTTTATCCAGATTTGCACTGGAGCGTAGGATAATAGTGTATGTGTCCCATCTCTCAGGCAGTGATCTAAGGAATCTGTTGTTCATCTGGCTATTGGTATATTCATGTTTGACCATTTTTAGCTTAGAGATCAAACAGGAAAACCGCTCAAAGTGTTGAGTCAGTGTCTCACCTTCCTATGAGAGAATGTTTCATATTGTTGGGCAAGGATTTCTCTATTGTTTTCTAAGACCTCATCAGTTCCACCGAATTGTTCCTTCAGTGCATTCCAGAGGTCATGAGCAGTTTCATGATGCTTAAGCCTGAATAGATTTCATTCGGCAGTGCCATGGCCAGAATTCCATGGGCTTTAGCATCAATCTCAAACAGTTTCCGATCTTCATCTGAGTATTGTTCCTTCTTCTTCGGAACCATTTGATTAGTTTCCGGATTGTTCACCATAGGATTATGTGGACCATGTACCACTGATGTCCAACAACCTGAACTGTTAACAGACAGGTGATGAAGCATTCTCCGTTGCCATATGTTATACTCAGTCCTAACCAGCATCGGAGGCTTGGTTGAGGAACCGGTATTGTGAGGGTCATTAGAAGGAGTAGTCATTCTCAGATTCAACCAAAATCAATTAAGTTTTAACATATTTAGAACAGAACAGAATAGACCAAATTGAACCAAGAGAAAACATAAAGCAATAAAACGAAAGTAGCAGAAATTCAATTTAACCATAACCAATTCTTGCAAATATGCCAATTCAATCAAATGCAGATATCGATTAGCAGTTTCAACAATCAATTGTTAGATCGATCTATGATTAACCAGCTCTGATACCAATTGTTAGGATCAGTGATCTACGTTTGATTGATTAGTGAGTATTGCAGCGGAAATCAAATAATGAATTAGACAATTTACAAGAATACAGTTGATATTCAAAGTAAGAACCAACGATTATAGAAAGAATTCTGCAAATCAAAGATTTCATTCGATACGCGCTTTCGTGGTGGCATAATGTCACACATACAATCAGGTCAACCATCCCTTATATAGGAATGTTGTGGTGGAACATTCCTTATATAGGAGATGTGACGTCTGCTGATGTCACTTGATAGTGACATCTAACAGAATTATTCAAACTACTGAAAGTTAACACAACTACTCAAGATGTCAAAACAGCTGACATCTTCTTACAAAAATACTAAGTGTTAACTATCACTACAACTACTGAAAAGAAACTACTGAAACTACAATGACCGAAGAACATGCTCTTCAGTCGTTTTACAAATACTGAAACAAAAAGAAAACTACTCAAAGGAAACCATCACAACAACTGAAGAATGCTTCTTCAGCTGTTGTAACAACTCTGAAGGCTTCAGTACTTGTACTTGAAGTTCAGCTGTTGTCATTAGCTGATTTCTTCAGTCTTTGTACTTCAGCTATTTATCTTCAGTACTTTGTTCTTCAGCTGTTGATCTTCAGACTTTGGTCTTCAGCTGTTGAAGTCTTCAGAACTTTAGTCTTCAGCTGTTGAAGTCTTCAGTACTTTAGTCTTCAGCTGTTGATCTTCAGACTTTGTCAAACAGCTGATCAAGTCTTCAGCAGTTGTTGCGATGTCTGTGGGACTTAGAGGTTTTTCTGATTAGGCTCATTGGTTCTTTTGGTCCAACATGTAGCATTTTCTTGTTTAATTCCTTGATCTTGTAAGTGACTCCCATGATTTCTAAGTCATTTACCAACTACACAAATCAGTGCAGTTGTTTGGATATGGACTCACCCTTAGTGTGATGAAATGTTTCGTATTGATTAACAAGCTTATACTTATTAATTTTTGCTACTTCACTCCTTCCCTCACACATAATTTTTAATGCATCCCACATAGCTTTTATAGTACCATATTTCTCCAATCTTTTCCGCACATCCATCTTTAAAGCTTAAGTTAGGATAGAGTAAGCTTTCAGATCAATCTTGATTTTCATATAATCTTCATTATCAAGAGTTAGATCTTCAATGGGTATCCTTGCAGTTTTGTAAATTGCAGCTTGATCTACAGACAGAGTGACATGGATGTGTGGCCCGTTGCATATCGAGATCCAGAATCACTATCTAAACGTGTAATGTAATTCCAAAACCTGATTTTCCATTGTTTAAACTCAGATTTGTGTTTAAGCATAGGAGGTTTAGGTGTATGCCCAAGTTCGGAGAAACTGTTAGAATCCATTTTTAACAGGTAGTTTTTGACTTGTTTTAATTACCGATTAGCTGAATTTTATGTTCAATTAGTCCAACTTGTCCAAATCATCCAAACTAATTTCAGAATCAGATCTGTTACTTTCGTGAGTTTCTTGTGGTTGGTTTCAGCTACGTTCTTGATAGAAATCACTTGAACAGTAACTGGTTTATATGAATATTTTGGTAAGAACATGTTGACGGTAGTATTTTTCTGCTATTTAATATTTAGAGATGATATAATACTCAATTAGCAACTCAATGACCAGATCAATCAAGTTCTATTAAGGTGTTGGGTAGATCTGAAAAAGTATCGAGAGCCAAAGCTCTGAAACCATTTGACTGGGTTAGTGAGATTCAGATTCTCACTAAGGATAGAATATAATGACTGAGTTAATGATTGAATGGCGGAATCATACAATCAAGAAACATTCAACGCAGAAGAAATACTCATAAATTCTTTTGTATATATTAATAAAGGTGATTGATTACAAAGACTTATAGGGTTTAGCAAGAAAGTAATAATGCACCTAGAGAATACAAATATTCTGATTGTCCAAATTCTATCACCTCATGTACGAGGTTATCTAATCTATTTATAGGCAGACAAGATGCCTTTACAAAATGACTAAACTACCACATACCTATTACATCAGAACTAGCCTAAGTCTTGACCTGCATCTCTGCTTGTTCATCGGCATTAGCAAATGCGGATGAGTTGACTTGATCAGCATTTCTTCACTTGATCATCCTCATTAGTATGTTTGTCATCCGCAGTGGTTAATGCGGAAGAACAAATACTTCTGCACATTTTTCTGGTCATCCGCATTGGCAAATGCAAATGCGGATGAACAAAGTCTTGTACGCATTACTATTTAGTCCTCCGCATTTGTTAATGCGGAAGAACAAATACTTGTCCGTATTTGTTTTATGTCTTCCGCATTAACAAATGCGGAAGACCATACTTTGTTTTTCTTTTGCAGAATCTTCAACCACATTTCTTCTTGGACTTGTGGGATTACAGCAATGCAACCATCAACTCACACATTGAATTGGCATGCATAATCCTTTCAGGGTCCAACACCGCCAAGTGCTTCAAGTGTCCATGTCTTTTGTGTTCTTCTTTGGGTCTTCATCTTGTGCATGTTCTTTTACAAAATCATATCCTAATACCATTTTTCTATTAAAAGAAATGCACCTAATTTATTATTACATAACCAATGAATAAATAAATTACAACCCAAAATACAAACACAAATATTACAACCCTTTCAAGAACAAAACCAACATGACAAAATCACAATCAACCAAATCAAAAACACATAAGGTCAAGGCTATGTTATGCACCAAAATATGTATCACATTCAACATTCAAGAACAACAATGAACCCCTTTTTTTTACCTTAAAGTTCTGGCCAACATGAACCAAAAATTTAGGGTTTTGTCCAAACAAAATTAATCAACCATTTGATGTGAATCTTTCAAGGTTTATACTAAAGCATGTAAGATAAAACCTTGAAACATAAGGGATTCATTCATCCATAATAAAACAGCTCCTAATGGGTTGGAAAAGTCCATGAAAACTAACTTTTCAAGAACTTTTGAAGCAAGTATTCCACATAACCGGCTTTAGATGCCATTGTTGGGTTTTGTGACAAGTTTATCAAAGCTAGTTTAACCATTTAAACTTCAAAAACACAGCGATATAAGTGGTTAAAAGGTGTTTAAGAATCTGAAAATTTGAACCATTTTAACCAAAAACAGAACCCATAAACAGGATCGTATATATATGTGAAATGAAATTCTATCAAAACGTAAAGAACAACCACAAGGTGTTCTTGAAACTACCTTTCAAGAACAAGATGATGTAGTATGGATGAGAAGAAGATGATGATACTTCTTGAATGTCTAGCCTCCAAAAGAGAAGACCTCAAGCTTGTATACCCACAAGCTCTTCACCAAAAACCATCTTTTTGTGCCTCTTTCAAAACCGAAATTTTCAGCACCTTATCCCTTAGATCCGAAAATTTTAGGCTTCTTGGAGAGAGTTTCTTGCAATGTGTGTGTGAGAGAAAGTGTGTTAGTTAGGTTGAGTGCAAGAGGGATTAAAGTCTTGTATAAACCAAAACATGCAATCCCAAGGAATGGAACCCATTGAGCGGCCGAAATAATATTCAAAATGGGTTCCCCCCGTTTTAGTTTTTTTATATAAAACTTGCACTCTTTAACCATTTTCTTAAATTGAAACCTGTTTTAATTTTATAACAATAAAATATTTTATTTGTATTATTTAACTCACTTAAATAATAAAACAAATAATATCTCATGAACAAATTATCCATATAATGTTGTTCTATTACAAAAGCAACGTTTAAGAAAACCCATTTTCTAAATGGTGCTAATATTTATTTGTATGATCTTATCAACAAGTAAATATTTATTGGTGTTTGTTTAGCTTGTTATTGGGTATGACCCGACTTGGATCATAAGGTACTAACCACATCAATCTTTTATGTGTCTTGGGTATACAAGATCCAACATAGCCACATCATAGTTATGAGCCGGTGTGAACTTGCGTTTCTAGTTGTTGTTATTATTGTAAGGCAATTCAGTTTTGGTCACCTTAACAGCTTTATTAACCGTCTTCTCCACCATCTAAGCACCCTTCACAGACATGGTTCCTGCTCGTATATAATTCTCGATGACTTGAGCGGTGATAGTGATGGATTGCTCCAAAGTTGTGGGTCGACTACCCACCACAACATCTTGAATTTACGGTGCTACCCCCTTTGATGAACTTCTCAATGTTGCGAGGAACAGTGTCGACCATGTAGGGCATAGTATGCTCAACTCATTAGGCCTAGTTGAGTAGGTCAAGTGATCACCTCCATCTTTCTTAAGGCTCTAGAAATCCTCCTCTAGCTTTTGCAGTTCACTCCTCGGTCAGAACATAGAAATGGCAATGTTCTTAAACTCGTCCCAAGTGAGTGCTAACATAGCATCAACACCATGGTTCTTTTTCTCGCTATTACGCCAAGTAAGTGGCCTTTTGTTAAGCACCTCGGGACATTCATAGTTGATAAGCATATTCTTCATGCTTTCTAACCACTCGACAAAACTAGTGGCACCTTCGTTTCCACTATAGCTAGTGGGCTTGCGTGAACTAAAATGTTTGAAAGTGTAGGTTTTGTTGTTGCGCCCTTTGTTCATGCTATTTTCTGATTGACTATTTCCATTGTTCCTAGAGTTGGTCATCAAAGTGTTATTTAGTTCAGCAACCATGGTTAGGATGACGGTAGCCATTTGTCGGGCAATCATGGCAGGTAGTTTGCGGTCAGAACTTACACGTTTTCCATGGTGACAAGACATGCTGGATACAAAATGAGTTAGTCATGGGAATGTGGATATAAAAGGATTGTAATTTAAATAAGGATAAATCAAGAGCTGTAAAGCACATGAAATGATTCCATTTAGTAACACATTACCATTTGGAAACGTTGACGTCAAGGTAAATTGACCTATTTGCCTTAGAAACTTATGTATGTTGACTAAAGTTTATCACTCATCCCAGAAATCCCCACGTAAGAATAACTAGTCCCATAGGATTTATGCGAAATGCTTACCTTAGCCCGAAGGTTTTTTTGCCAGGAAATCCATAATACAGGTGTGTCTATGTGTCACATAATATTTCTTAGGTTCATGGAATCAAAACCTTGATGACATTTTCATAGATTAGACATAAAGTCTATGTAACACCTGGTTATTTTCCTTTGAAGCTAAAGAAAGAAGAAAAAGAAAGAAAAGAAATAAAGCCCAAGTTGAGAGACCAATGTTGCCAAAAAGAAGAAAAGTTTGAAAGAGTGGGTAAAAGAGGATGGCAGCCCACTCTCGCCTCACACTTCCCATACTCAATCGGCCAAGGAGAAGGAAAAAGGGAGAAAAGGGCAAATTTCGTTTTGAGGAATCAAGGTGCAAAAGTCGAAGTCAAGCGGGTTTGTAGGAAGCTCTACCCGAAGAGGCTATCCAGGTGAGTTCTAGGACCCTTCTTTTACACGATTATGACCAATTTTGGGGCTAGAACACATACCTAAACCAATTTTGGTGGTGTGGGTGTTGAACCCGTTTTTGTGTGTTTGTGTGTGGTGTGCGACAGGTGGGGATCGTGTTTGGACTTGTGATGCTCGGATGATGTTGTGGTTGTGTTTCTAGGGCTTAGGATGGTTATTTTAAGCCTCGAATAGGTTCGAAAGGGGCTGGAGGCCGAAATCTGCACTTCAGGTTCGAAGAAGACTGCATTCTGCGCCAAGCTAGGGCTCAGACGATGGAAGCCATAAGACCGAATGGCATGCTACTAGAGGCCATACTGCCGAAAGGCATGCGACTGAAGGTCATGTGCCTGATAGTCATGCACCTCGAGGAAATGCGGCTGAAGGTTATTCGACCGGAGGAAATGCGGCCCAAGGTCATGCAACTAAAGCCCTTACGCCCGAATGCCATGCGACTGAGGGTCATACGCATGGAAGTTATGCGACTGAGAGTCCATATGCCTAAGTGTCCATTTGCCCCATAGTATCCATCCACGTAATGGTTCTCATGCGCCTAGAAGGCCAAGCGACTAAATAGTGCCCATACGCCAAAATAGGGCTCATGCGCCTAAAGAACTTAGTTTATATTCAGATTTTTTTGGGGGAAAAGTGTTATATAGGCCTTGACTTGGGAGGTTCCCGGGGGATTATTAAGTTGACTTTTGAGGTCATAGATGATATGATGGGCATGTGTGACCATGTATGACTCATGCTTATGCATGATTGTAAAACCCGGATATTTTCTTTGAAGCCGACGAAAGAAAAAAAAAGAAATAAAGTCCAAATTCGGGGGACCAAACTTGCCAAAACAGGAGAAAGATTGGATGAGTAGGGGAATAAGAGGGGAGGGAAGCCCACACCCTCCCCCACACTCACAAAATCTACCAAAGAGGAGAAGAGAGGGAGAAAAAGGGGTTTCAATCTTGATTCTTTTGGATTCGAGCATCATAGTTGAAGTGTAGTTGGTTGAATCGAAGATCTACTCAACTATGTTGTTTGTGTGAGTTCTTGGACCCCTCTTTTAAATGTTTTCAACTGATTTATGGCTGGAACACATAGTAAAACCTGTTTTTGAAATTTGTGTGTTGAACCCGTATGTATGTGTATGTGTATGATGCGAGTGGAGTTTGTAATTGGGCTTGGGTGTGCTTGAATGGTGTTATTATGTGTTTCTAAGGTTTAGGATGGTTGAGTTGGGCTTAGAACGAGTTTGGAATGGTTTGGAGGCCGAAAATCGCAGATTGGGTTTGGGATGAACTGCATTCTGCATGAGCTAGGGCTAGGTGACCGAATGGAGGCCATACGGCCGAAAAGGGTGCAATTGAGGTTCCTTCGCATGTGAGTCGTGCTACTAGAGTCCATTCGCTTGGGAGTCGCACGATTGAGGGCCATACGCATGAAGGTCGTGCGACTGAGGTCCATATGCCTGAATACCATGTGACTGGGGTTCATACACATGGGAGTCATGTGACTGGAGGCTATGTGACTAGATGTCCATATGCCTAAGTGTTCAATCGCCCATAGAGTCCATTCGCCTAAATGTTCTCATACGCATGGAAGACCATGCGACTGAATAGGGTCCATGCGCCCGAATGTGCATAGTTTATTATCTAATTTTTGGGGAATGTGCAGATGTGGGCGTTGACCTTCGAAGTTATGGATGATGATCCAGCAGGTTGATGATGTATGATGTTGTATGTCTAGCATGATGGTATGTGTGATTACATTCCTATTAAGTATGTTTATCTTTCAGTGACTTTATGTGTTATGTTAATGAATGAAATGATAAAGTATTATGTAACGTAAAGTAAAAGATAATGGAGAGGAATGAAATGATGAATGCAGGCATTAATGAATGAACGAATGAATGAAAGTATAGAAAGGCTTGAAAGCAATATGTATGGAGGTGCACGACTCTAAACTATCGTAAGCTCAGTTGTGTCTGGTTTAGCTAACCCTTAAGGATACACACAGGGGTTCCAATCTTTGTGACTGACCAACGAAGTGGTACATGGTGTAAAGTGGTTACCCACCTCGATGTTGGTGCCAGGCTATGTGCAGTGTGGAAGTCATTTTTATGACCTTCGGCCCAGTACTTGAGTTATGCATAATGTGGGGGTGTTGTGTACAGTGGTTTATAGTGGTTACCCACTCAGTGCTGGTGTCAGGCTATGTGCAGTGTGTAAGTCATTTTATGATCTTCGGCCTAGTACTCGAGTATGCATAATGTTGGGGGTGTAGTATACAGTTGGGATCTTTGTCGCTTACCCTGGTGCTGGTGCCTGGCTATGTGTAGTGTGGAAGTCATTTTATGATCTTTGGCCTAGTACTCGAGTTATGCATAATGTTGGGGGTGTAGAATGCAGTTGGGATCTTTGTCGCTTACCCCGGAGCTGGTGCTAGGCTATGTGTAGTGTGGAAGTCAAATATGAACTTCGGCCAAGTACTCCATTTGTTCGAGGCATAGCTGATGACACTGATCCAGATAGTGACAAAGAATGTGGTGATGAAAGAAAGAGTTAATGAAAGTATGTGATGAACGATGATGAAGATAATAACTACTATCTGTGTGTACGTATGATGTGTGATCACATGCAAAAAAAGTATGGTTTTAACGAAAGTAAAGTATGTTTTATTTTAAAACTAGAACTCACTCAGCAACACTGACTTTTATGTGTTTCCAGTTAGTAAGTGAGCATTGCTGAGGATGACATGGGGTAGCTACTTGGCATTTTGGATGGCATTCTTTTGTTAATGTTTTTGCATTGTAATGCGAACGAACGATGTTTTGAAATAAACGATTGTATTGACTTGCAAAAGCATTTATAATAATATGAAATGTTATTTTGTGTTTCCGTTGCAATGTTTTATGAATGTTAAATGTAAAGTTATATGTTTTATATGCAATGATTTACCAGCTGTAAGCGTCTCGGGAACGGGCCCTTACAAGTTGGTATCAGAGCCGAGGTTTAAGTGAAACAGGTAAAAAATTTCAAAATAATCCTAAACTTTAACTGAGAATGAGACGAAAAGGTAAGGGATGCCAGTGTGAGTAGCTGCGTGCCATGAGGTATTTCGTAATGTTAACCGGTATTATGTGCGCATGTTATGTGGTTTATGTGTTGTTTATAGATTTAAATACTGATGTAGTCAGGATAGGTAATGCTTGGGGTATGAAGAATAAAGTAAGTGGCTAATCACAACTGGTCAATGTAATTAGGGTCTTACTATACTTGACATAAACTAAGCTATTCCCTTTCGATGTTGGTGTTTGAATCTTCCAGTGTGTGTGTGTGTGTGTGGAAACCTTGTGGTAGATCTTTCAAGACTTCACATGGTGGAGGTGGTGGTGGACATGGTGCTGAAGCACGGTCGCCAGAGGAAGGCCTAGAGCCGAAAAGGTGGTTAATGAAGAACCCGAGACCCCTCATCTGAAGGGTGGTTATGAGTGTGCTAATCTGACGCCTCGATGAAGGAGGCTGTTGTTGAAGAGTTGAATCCGGTCATGCAGACAATCTTACCGTTTGTAGTGACTGAAGTGATTAAAGCTGTATGGGAAGGGGAGAGAAAGGAAAGGTGTAGACCTACGGGCGAAAGGAGACAGCCCGAGACTGAAACGATTTTCTCTGATGACGAAGAGGAAGAGGAAGAAGAAGAGGAAGAAGAAGAGCCTACGCCGGACTCGAGGCTGCAACTATGGGGCGTTTCAAAGGTGTAAGCCCCCTACTTTTGATGGTAATGGCACTGCTGCTACTGCTCACCAGTGGGTGAGAAAAATGTAAGTTGTTCTAAACATCAGCGAGTGCCAGGAAGACCAGAAGTTGAAGTTTCCTGCCCACTCGTTTGTGGACTAGGCTTTGTGTTGGTCAGACAATATAGTCCAAGCCGAGGGTAGTCGGGCAATTGGGACGATAAGGTGGTCAGAGTTAAAAAGGCTGTTGATTGAGGAGTTCTGTCCTCATCATGAGATGGACAAAGTTGAAAGAGAGTTCCTACAGCTGCAGCCGGGAACAATGACGCATCAGTAGTAAACCACCAAATTCAACGAAATGGCATGGTTGATGACGGATCAGGTGACACCTCTGTCGTGAAAAATCAAGAGGTATATTTAGGGCATCCTGATGATACCTGACCGAGCACGTTGAGGTCGACAGTTGAATTGGCGAGGAGGTGATACCATGAAAGAACTGTGCTGGTGACAGAAGCTGGCCACTCCAAGTAACATAGGTGTATCGGTGGATGACTAGCGTGTGATCACGTTCGGTGTAGGGTCAAGAAGGTGTGACAAGTGTGGAGATAAATACCCTGGGGAATGTATATTGGGGACCAATGTCTGTTTCCGTTGTGAAGAACCGGACATCTGGCGAAGAACTGTGGTGTGAGGAGGTGTTATTCTTGTGGTGAGGAAGGCCACATGAGCAAGGATTGCAAGAAGCCGAGGGCGGAAGGTCAGTAGTGAAAAGGGCTAGAATAGAAGTGCAGAGGTAAATGCCAGAGTGTTCCCGATGATGCAAGGGAGAGGCTAGGATGAACCCCAATGTCATGTTAGGTACGTACCTAGTAACTAATGTCTCGGTGTTATTTAATTCTGGTGCTAGTAAAAGTTTTATTTCTGTTGCTTTCTGTGCTAAATTGATTGTTAGTAGTAGAAATATAGATATGTCCTTTGATGTAGCAACAGCCATGGGAGGGTCTACCTAGATTTTTGTGAAGATCGAGGGGTGTGACATAGAACCAGAATGTCACAAGTTTCGTGTTAGACCATTTGTAATGAATCCTGATGGGATTAGGGTGGACCTGGCAAAGGTGGAAGTGAAGATTTGTTGCTTTATTATGATGCTTCCTACGCGGGGATAGGATGTGTTAATACAGAGAGGAAAGGTTATAGCCTATGCATCCCGACAGTTGAAAGTTCATCAGGTTAATTATCCCGCACCCGACTTGGAACTAACAGTCGTGGTCTTTGCGTTAAAGACATGAAGGCACTATCTATACGGAATGAAGTGCACCATATTCAGCGGAGATACATAGGGCCTTTCCGAATCATTACTAGAGCAGGAGAGGTGACCTATAGATTCGACCGACCAGATGAGTTAAGTGGAATTCATTCGACATTCCATGTATCTCATATGAGAAAGTGCTTAGCAGATGAGGATATGATTGTACCACTGGAGGATATCGAGGTAGATGAACTGCTCAATTATGTCGAGCAACCAGTGGCAATCATCGATCGAAAAGAGAAGAGGATGAGGAATAAAGTGGTTCCTCTTGTGCGGGTACAATGGAAGGACAGGAAAGGATCCGAGTCAACGTGAGAGATTGGAGAAGAAATGAGGGAGCATTACCCATGTTTGTTCAAGGAATAACATGTTTCAGGGACGCATCCTATATTAGGGGGGTGGACTTGTAACACCCAGATATTTTCTTTGAAGCCAACGAAAGAAGAAAAAAGTAAATAAAGTCAAAGTCGGGGGACCAAACTTGCCAACACGGGAGAAAGATTGGATGAATAGGGTAAAAAGAGGGGAGGGCAGCCCACACCCTCTCCCACACTCACAAAATCTGACAAAGAGGAGAAGGGAGGGAGAAAAAGAGGTTTCAAGCTTGATTCTTCTGGATTCGAGCATGAAAGTTGAAGTGTAGCGGGTTGAATCGAAGCTCTACTCGACGGTGTTGTTTGTGTGAGTTATAGGACCCCTCTTTTAAATGTTTTCAACTAATTTAGGGCTGGAACACATAGTAAAACCCGTTTTTGAAATGTGTATGTTGAACTATTGGTCCATTGATCATATAACAATGCAAATGAGATGAAGAATCGTTCATATCCAACACACAAACTAAACAACATGAACAAAGAGATTGAACAGAATAATAACTCATTCAAAATTAGACAATGAACATCAATAATCAATAACATAAAGCACAATGATAATTCTGTGTAATAACTGCTTTGAAATGGTAACTTGCAACATTGATAAACGATTAAGTTTTGCAAGCTTACCCAACAATGAAAAAGATCAAATCTATATATAGCAGTCTTAGTTTCGCTGGACTACAAAACTGCATAAAACTAAATACATACAAAGGAAACTAACAAAAGACCTATTATAAGAAAAAGTAAACAATCTAAACTAAAGGTGAGTCCAACCTATACGTGATCTTCAATACTCCCCCTAGGTTGGAACTCACCAGCTCTAGTGACCTTCGTTGCCTCTAGTTAATCTTTAGCACCTCGTGCGACA
The DNA here is from genome assembly GCA_025506515.1 of Flaveria trinervia. Taxonomy (NCBI): domain Eukaryota; kingdom Viridiplantae; phylum Streptophyta; class Magnoliopsida; order Asterales; family Asteraceae; genus Flaveria; species Flaveria trinervia. The sequence continues at coordinate 80,325,356 of CM046444.1, read as the reverse complement.
ACGTCCTCTGAAGCTTCAGCATAAGATTCTCCATGGTTCCTCTAGCATCACTAGCCTTCTGGATGAGCAGTTGCTCGATCAAACTGTTTGGCCAAATCTTGTATATCCATGTTAGGTCATCTTGGGCCCTTACTCTCTCGGCTAATCTCTTCACCTCTACCCTCACCCCTCTAATGTTGTTTTCTATATTCATAAAGAGATTGGCTTCCTTCCTAGTTTCCTCACCTGCACCTGCTTTGATATGATTCTCGCAAAGAACCAGCAGGTCTTCATCAGGGAAGCTAAAAAGTTCCATCGGATCAAAGACATTGAACTCAGCACCATTCTTCACTCTAATAATTGCCTCCCCCGTATTGTTATCATAAAACCATTTTTCAATGTTCTGTAGTTATTGGGGGAGGGGGTCTGCCAGTCTAACCCTGTTCACAATTTTTTGGGGTTTCACCCTTAGTACAATCCTTCCTTTGCCAGTCTTTCAATCCTTATCTCTTTTTGATCGTTTCCTCTCAGGCTTAATATATCTGAAAGCTTCAAAGTTGTCATCTAGACCATTCTGAATCTCTTACCCGAAAAGTGTGGCTCGTTCGCTCAGATTTGCATTTAGAAGTGGTAGAGCCGCCAACCGCCTAAGATCCCATTTAGCAAGGTCTTAAATGCCTTCCTCTTAGCAAGTAGCTAATACCTCCCCCTCTCCTCTTTATCATGAACATTTTAAGCCCAGGGTTATAGCACCAGCTTATAATCTTCTTATCAGCCTCCTTGTTAGTTAACCCTTCCATATGTTGGAAAAGGAGAGTTATTACGTGTGGCTCTTTCTCTTTGACAAACCTTTCAGCTCTATCCATTTCAAACATATCGTAATCATTCTCTCCCTTCTTGGCTACATAAATCAGCGACCTCTCATCAACTTCATAGAACTCTGGTTCAGAATCATAGTCTACAAGCTATTCATCATCCTCTCCTTCGTCAACTAATCTCTTTTCCTTCTCACCATCTTGGTCCACCAACTTCTCCATCACCACTTCTTCTCCAACCAAATTTTTCTCAACATCAAGACCCATGTTTATAAAGCCAGCCTCCAAAATTTCCTTTTCATTCTCCCTTCCTACATCTTCATTTCTTACTTCAGAATCTTCAGCATTAGTAGTTGCTGCACCAGATGTGCCTCTCCTGCCCTAGATGAAGTACCCATGTTTAGGATTGGGTGCTTTGAAGTATGAGTCAAATCATCTAACTCAAATTAAGCTAGTTGATTAGGCAGGCTGGCAACAACTTTTAGTTGGGTAATCTCCTCAAACAACTTTTTCATGAGACAATTTTGATCAACAAGGATCTTCTTCATACCCTCTATCATTTCATCTTTTTGCTTTTCTCGAATCTCTTGGTTGGTGAGCTTCATCTTTATCATACTCAGTTCATTTACCAAAGAACTGTTAAGATTATGGATCATATCTTCATCAAGATCTCCTCTTTCTTCCCTCCTCTAAGTGAATGCTTGATGTCTCTGTTTAGTTCGCCTCTCTAAATCATATGTATGAGCTTTCTTCTTTGACGTCTTTTCTTTTTCTATCGTTATCTCTTCAGCTCTTTCATTTACATCTTCTTCAAAATCATAATCTTTCTCTATAACATATCTCTTTCTTTTCTTGGTTGCATCAGATTGTTGTGCCCTGGTTTTTTTAGTTCTTTTATTCTCAGATTCATCCATCCGTCTAATGTAGTTCCATCTCTTTGGTGGGTACATGTTTTCCCAGAGATGGGTTATCTTTCCACTAAAATCATGGCGAATAGCACAATAGTTAGCAAAGATACGAGGATTCATTTGTACTAGCCTTTTCACCTCCTTGTGTTTTTGCACATTTGATATAAGGTCATCAAAGATCATTTGAAGAAATCAAGGATACAACAACCATTTATCTTTCTTCAAGGCCATAACATTCTTAGCCATGCAAGCGAATATCAGTCTGGCTATGTTTGCCTTCTCTCCTTTACAGCACAACACCATTGCTTTAGCCCGTCTGAACCCCATTATAGTGATCTAGGCACATGATGAAGACGTGAGTAATAAAGCTCCATTCCTTGGAGAGAAAAGACTTCTTGATCTGCATTCGGGAAGCAAAAACTGGCCCCTCATAACCCATGCTTCTAATGCTTCGAACACTTCTGTATCAGACATAGAAACCTCTTCACCAGAATCCTCCTCTAGCCTCAGAATCCTCGAAACTATCTCTGTTGTAATATTCACCTCGTGCTCTAAGACTTTAGTAGTAATTCTTTGAGCATTTCATCATGTGTCATATTCAACAGATCTCGAGAAATATCTGATATGAAGTTCATATATGGTAGTGGAATGAGATATAGCATAAGATATGGGAGATCTTTGCAGCCATCTAATATAGTCTCTAAACCCGACGGCTTTCGGATTTGTATCATCCAAAATAGCAGTGATGTTTCTCTCGTCGAACTTTAAATTTGCCATTGAAACCTGAGATACAAACCAAATGAATTGCATTAGAATAAAGTACGAAGAATGAAAACATAAAAAAAGGAATAATAATAATAATAAATAATAAAAGATAAAAATAACAAATATAAAGAAATAAAAAGAAATAAAACTAATAAGTTCACTGGCCGAAAATATAGTTTCCCAATATTTGATTTAGTTTCGGCAAGCAAAAGTATAGTTTCGCTAGAAAAAGCACATTAGTTTTGCCCAATCAAATAGGTAGATTCAACGGGCTGACACTATTTAGTTTCGGCACAACGAAACTGAAAATTAGGCAGCGAAACTGTTAAGTTCGCAAAGATAGCATACGCATATAGTTTCGCTGAGAAATCAAGAACTTTTGTTTAGTTTCGTTGGACTATCGGTAGTTTCCCTAAAAGAACAGTGAGGTACCGAAGAGTCTTGATTAGAATACCCACAATGAGATGTTATAAACAAGATTAAAAGATGGTCTTGAGTTTGAAACTAACTTGTGAACTTGAATCAACAATCAATGAGTAGAAAAAATCTCACAACCACAAAATCGTAAGATAGGGACACAGAGAAACCCTAAAGTACATCACAGGTCGATAGTGCGAAAGTGAGAGAATAATTTCAGATAATGACTTAAATAACATATAGTTTCGTAGCCGGCGAAACTATAGTTTCGCTCGACGAATCTATAGTTTCGCTTGGCGAATCTGCAATTTCATCAGATGAAACTCAGATTGAAAAGACATCGCATAGAATGAGAGTGCCAAGTGAAATTGGAATTTCGTCTAGCGAAACAAATAGCGAAATTATAGCTTTTTTAATCAAAAGCAACCATAACTGATATCAAAACTGATGAGAGATCACATCCTCAAGATATGTATTAGCACAGAGATGAATTTAGACATTGGCCTGTAATGAGATCATACCGATAACTGAATCTAATCGTAGTCTTTGAATGATTTTTGAAATTCTAAACAGACGATAACGATTGCTGATATGTTTTTCCACTTAAAGCCAAGCCTTTTCTTTTTTGACAAAGTGCATATGATTTGTTAAGGTTCAATTAGATACTTTACAATGTTAGGACCCCATAATCATTTGGCAAAAAACCTCACCCAACCTCAGGATTTCTTGAATTTTATAAATGATCTTTATAGAGCAAGGCGTGTGCATTAGTGAGCAAGTGATTATGAATAGAATATTGTTTTCTGTGATGAATTCATCGCTTAGAAGATTTGACACAACATAGACCAAAATAGTGAGAGCTCCATGTCTATACTCACGTATAACAGAGGAGGGCACCATTTTAATCTGTGCTGATGAGAGCTCTAAGTCAGTACTACCGTACAACAAAGGAGATCATCACTCCCGGTCAGTACTACGCTACATCACATGAGATTAGCACAAGTACAAGACACAAATGTATAGGAAAGTGGCAAAGATCAACTCTTAATCCACTTTTTGCTGGGACTCAGTTTTTGTGCAGGCCAAAATGATTATGTAAACCCAGACATCCTTAATGAGAGATTTTAATTTAAATCATATTGCTATTGTATACTTTATTCTTTAGGCTGAGCCTACCATGCGTATCGTTTAAAGAGTCTGTTTTCTTGACTTTAATATTCAATAAGAAAAATATGATGTAAATCAGAGATCAGCATTAGTTACTATCAATTCTCATTTCAACCACTAATCATGCATAAAAGAACATATCCGAAGATATAAAATCATTTCTCGTCATTTCAAATTCTACACCCAGGTTATTTAGTTACTCCCCCAAATTTTATTTTAAAAGGATAATATTATAAAAATGATTATTATTATTATTTTATTTTAAAGAAAATTTTATAAAAGAAAAGAAAAGAGGTTTAAAAGGATATTAACCATAGCATAGAGATCAATTCATAAAAGTGAGGTTTATCAAAAAATTTGGGAAAATATCTGCCTTTTGATGTTTTGTGTCAATGGGAATAATATCGATAAAACCCTTTTCTTGGGCATCACGAATTGCATGAATCCGTGTTTCGAGAATTATGAATAGGATTTTTAGCGATCCCGATGGCTACTTCGTTGTCACAAACTAACGGCGTGTGAAGAAAGTTGATTCCATAGTCAAACATCTCGTGCTATATCCAAAGGATTTAGGAACAACAACTACAGGCAACAATGTATTCTGCTTCCCTTGTAGAAAGGGAAACAGTGGTCTGTTTCTTGCTCTGCTATAACATAAGACAATTGCCCAGGTATTGACATCCTCCACTCACCAATTTTCTATTTAACCTGCAACCATTAGAGTCACTGTCAGAATAAGTATATAAATCAAAATTCCCTCCATATGGATACCATACACCTAAACAAGACGAGCCTTTCAGATAACGAAACATTCTCTTGACAGCCTTCATATGAGAATCTTTTGGGGCCGACTAATTTCGAGCACAATATCCTACAGCAAAAGTGATATGAGGAGACTTACAGTAATGTCTGTCACACCCCAACCTTAATGGCGGAAACGTTGAGGAGTGAGAGTTAAGATCGTTCACAGCCACATAACGCTATTAATAACCCAATATAAATTATACATGAAGTTCAATTGTATCATTACAACCTTAAGTCTCAAAGAAACAAACAAAATAACATAAAAGATAACAGTCTTAATTCACTACTTAATCTAGGTCCATTCCTAGATATGTAAGCTTCAATGTGTAGGAATCAAACTTGGGCGTTTCCTGAAACATATTAAAAATAAAGAGGTCAACAATGATGTTGGTGAGCATTCCTTATGTTTAAGTACATAGGTTATATAAAAGATGGCAAGTCAAGTCATAAGTTAGTGAATAAAGTGATTAGGGATGTTATGAACAATGGAACAATCAAACCTCGACAAAGTTTTACAAGTCTCAAACGTTTACAAGATTATACGATCAGCTAAGTGTACTTGGATCAACCAATGCAGGCTTGTCTTGCCCATAGATCTATGACTTCGCTGGGCTGGCAATAGTTAAGGATTGTACATATAACGCCATAACATGGTAACCACGAAAGTTCAACTAACCACAACTTTACAAAGTGAAATCCCATAAGTTTACAAGCCTCAAATAAGTTTACAAGTGCAATTGTATAAGTTAACATGTTTCACCCCAAAGTGCGAATATAGGAAAAAGGGTATAGAATACTCACATGATCAAATAATATATATTTGTTGATTAAATGAATAATAATAAGCAACGCTTCGACGTAGACTTTCACAATGCACCTAAAAAAATATATATTTACAAGGTTACAATTTAATAATATATTTAATGGTTAAACAAGACTAGGCTTTCAATTTGGTATTTAAGGATTTTAATTAGATGACGTTGATTAGAGAGATCATATATATGTTTTAGTTCAAGAAAAATATCATGTAAATAATTTTAAAGAAATAAAAGCCTTTATAACAATTTTGTAAAATTTAACTTATCAAATATATAATTTTCTATAGCAGCCATGATTGATCTATAAATATAAAATGTTTCGTGTCCAAATAATCATTAAATTATTTCAAAGAAAATATTATATAAAGTTTATTTTTACATGATTAAACTAGGAAAACTATTTGATAAATTTTTATTTTTATAAGAAAATTGTTAAGGTAATTGTAGAAAATGATAGAATAACTTTAAGAATTTATAAAGTTTACAAAACTACTTTTTATAATTTTCGGAAAATTTTCAATATTTTTTTAAAGGCTGAAAAAGCCAAAAAAAAATTGTTGAGGGTGCCAGGTTCGAACCCGGGACCTCTAGATTGGCAAACGAGTGTGTAACCAGTAAACCAAGGCCTTGGCCGCGGTTTACTTTGGTTTTAAGAATTTAAAAACATAATCACAAGAAAACCCCCAAATTACATAAACCCTAGAATCAATCTTTGATCTAATTCAACCTTAGATGATTCTATTAACCTTTACAATCATGGGGCTTTTGTTACCCGTGATTAAACGAGTGGGTTTATGTGATTAATTACCCGGTTGATGACAAATCAGAGGTATTCAACACGAAGAACAAGTCGTGCACTTCCTGTGCCCAATCGATGATCAAACGTTTATGATAATCTAATTCATTGCACAGGTAGCTTCAAATGATCTCTGAGATGAAAAACCCTCTGCCAATTCATAGTTAGCAGGCTCGTATGGTGGTGTTCGAGTGGTTGCATGTACGCGGTTAAAGTGAGAGTAAATTGGATTGTTTAAGTGCGATTCAGGTAGAATTATGTTGCATAGGAGTTTAGGTACGATTAGACGTTCGTGTAGGTGCAATTAATTTTATTATTATTGCGTTTTAGATGTCAAACTGCTCGATGATTTAAGAATTGCCGGTTACTCGGTTAATTGTGTTTGTAAACGGCGTTTAGATGAGTTTAAGGCTCATAATGGCTTTCTAATCATGTTAATGATGCGATTGAGTGATTTGGAGTATTGATTAAGGGCTTTTTGTGGCGTTTTAAGCCTCGCCGGAACTCTGCCGGCGACGGCTGCCGTGTTACGGGGATTAAGGGGGAATGGGTTGGGTTTTTAAGAATTTGCACTTATGGTCCTTGAAGATTTCCTTCTTTATTATTTCATGCAAAAACCTTTTTTTCTTCTTTTAAAGTTTACAAAATGACAACAAGGCCCCCTTAACTTTTTAAATCCAGGTTATAACATCTTTAACTTAAATTTTTTTTTATAACTTATATTATTATTGTTACAATTACTTTATTATTATTATCATTATTATTATTATTATTATTATTATTATTATTATTATTCTTATTGTTATTATTAATATATATTATTATTATTATTATTATTATATAATCATTATAACCTTACAAATTTAAGAGACCAATTAAGGTAATATTCATAAGCAACCCATAAGTTTCATGAATGACACAATTAGTCCATGCAAGAATTTAACAATGTTAACTTTAAATTAACCCAAAATTACAAGATGTTATAGTCTCCCCAATTAAAAGAATTTCGTCCCGAAATTAAGAATAAGCTAAGAGAACAAATGCGGGTATCTCTCCTTCATATGATCCTCACGCTCCCAAGTGAATTCAGCTCTACGTTTGTTTTCCCAACGGACTTTAACGATAGGTGTTGTAGTTGTTGGGTCTTCTTCAGGGTGCGATCCATAATCTCAACAGGCTTCTGACGAAGTGCAATGACTCATCATTTTAATTTCCTCTTATGGAACATGCAATTTTCATCAGCCAAGCATTCCTCAGGTTTGAAACATGGAAGACAGGATGAACTCCGTTAAGTTCAGAAGGTAGCTCTAGTTTGTAAGCCTCTTTTCCAATCCTTTTCAGAATCTTGAAGGGTCCTACAAAACGTGGGGCTAACTTACCCTTCTTCCCAAAACGTACAACACCCTTCCATGCATAGACCTTAAGAAGAACCATGTCGTCGACTTGAAACTCCAACAGTTTGCGTCTTTTATCGGCATAACTCTTTTGGCGACTTCTAGCCACCTCGAGATTATTTCGAATTTTGGAAATTTTGTGGGTTGTTTCTTGAATAAGTTCCGGACCAGTGATAAGATCTTCCCCAATGTCAGTCCAACAGATTGGGGAACGGCATTTACGACCATACAAAGCCTCGAATGGTGCCATTTTGATGCTTGAGTGGTAACTATTGTTATACGAAAATTCGGCGAGCGGTAAATGCGTATCCCAATCGCCACCAAAATCAAGGACACAAAGATGTAGTAAATCCTCGAGGGTTTGGATTGTTCATTCGGTTTGACCATCGGTTTGAGGATGGTAAGCCGTACTTAAATCCAATTGCGTACCCAAGAGTTCTTGCATCGAAAACCAAAAGTGCGAAGTGAAACGAGCATCTCGATCGGAAATAATGTGCAACGGCACGCCATGACGACTCACAATTTCGTCAACATAGATTCGAGCCAACCTTGAAACCTTGTACGTATCTCGTATGGGTATGAAATGTGCTGTCTTGGTCAAACGGTCAACAATGACCCATATGCTATCATGACCACGAGGTGTACGGGGTAACTTGGTTACGAAATCCATGGATATATGTCCCATTTCCACATAGGGATTTCAGGTTGCTCAAGTAAACCACTTGGTCGTTGATGTTCGGCTTTGACCCTTGCACACGTGAGACACTTGGAAACATAAGACGCGATATCTTTCTTCATTCCAGGCCGTCAATATTGACCACGCAGGTCCATGTACATCTTATCGGAGCCAGGATGAACGGAATATCGGGTTTGATGTGCTTCGTTCATAATGAAGTGCCGAAGGTTGTCACGAGTCAGGATCCAAAGTCGATTCAAGAAGTACCACATGCCGTTCGGTTTTGTCTCCAATTGTGACCGAACGTTAGACATCAAATCTACGTCTTTTCCTTCGTTGGTTAGTACCGCTTGTTGAGCCTCACGAATGCATAACTCGAGATCACTATCGATCCTTATGTTTTGAAGCATGATAGTAGCCTCGTTGACATCCACGTGAATCTCGGTATCAATTTCTCCTAACGTATCAAACCATTGCCTTCGATCTCGAATTTCTTGAAGCGAGACAATCTTGTTGTGAACCTTGCGACTTAGCGCGTCGGCTACAACATTCGCCTTTCCGGGTGATAGCGAATGTCGCAGTCGTAGTCGCTAATCAACTCAATCCAACGTCTTTGTGTCATGTTGAGATCCTTTTGATTGAACACGTGTTGGAGACTCTTATGATCGGTGTAGACTATGCCATGCGTCCATAAATAGTGTCGTCAAATCATCAATGCGAAAACCACAGCACCAAGTTCAAGATCATGAGTTGTGTAGTTCACTTCATGAACCTTCAATTGCCTCGACGCGTATGCTATAACTTTACCTCGTTGCATGAGGACACAACCAAGACCTTGATTAGAAGCGTCACAATATACAGTAAAGTCGTCATTACCATCGGGAAGTGTGAGAATAGGAGTGTTACACAACTTGCGTTTCAATGTCTCGAAAGCCTCTTCTTGCTTGGGTCCCCAGTCAAAGAGTCGATTCTTTGGGTTAGTGCCGTTAACGGTTTAGCAATCTTCGAGAAATTGCTATGAACCTACGGTAATATCCGCTAAACCCAGAAAAGAACGAACCTCGTTGGGGTTGCGGGAACACACCAATTCTTCACAGCTTCAATAGCAGGATCCACGTGAATTACTTGGCTATTCACCACATGCCCTAAGAATTGAACTTCTTCCAACCAAAATTCACACTTGGAAACTTAGCGTATAATTGCTCTTCTTCAAAAGTTCAAGAACTTGTCGCAAGTGTGCCTCATGATCGACTTTCGTCTTGGAATAGATAAGAATGTCATCAATGAACACAATTACGAACTTATCCAAATATGGTTTACAAACTCGATTCATGAGATCCATGAACATGGCAGGTGCATTGGTCAAGCCAAAAGGCATAACCATGAACTCGTAGTGTCCATATCAAGTATGAAAAGTGGTTTTTGGAATGTCATCATCATGAACACGTAGTTGATGATACCCAGAACGTAGATCGATCTTTGAGAATTGAGTTGCTCCTTGAAGTTGGTTGAAGAGATCATCGATTCGAAGAAGAGGGTATCGGTTTTTGATAGTAAGCTTGTTGAGTTCTCGTAATCGATGCACATACGAAATGAACCATCCTTTTTCTTCACAAATAGTACAGGTGCACCCCACGGTGATGAACTAGGGCGAATAAAACCCTTATCAGTCAATTCTTGCAATTGACTAGCGAGTTCTTGCATTTCAGAAGGTGCAAGACGATAAGGCGATTTAGCCACAGGGTTTGCAGCAGGGATTAATAATCTTGAACTCAACTTCTCGCACGGGAGGTAACCCTTTAAGATCCTCGGGAAAAACTTCGGGAAAGTCTTGAACAACAGGAATGTCTTTCAACTCCTTACCCTTGGCTTTCGTATTAACTACATATGCCATGAAAGCCATGTAATTTTTACTCAAGCATTACGGGCCTTGATGCAAGACATGAGTTTGAGTCTTTGGATGATTTCTCCCCAAAGACCTTCAAAGTATCACAGCCGGTAACGGAATTCGGATACACTTCTCAAACATAGAATTTCCGCACGGGCTTGGCTAACCAATCCATGCCAATGATAACGTCAAAGCTTCCAATTGCATAGGAATAAGGTCGACAAAGAACTCGTGTTCGTTAAGGCTTAATGTGCATCGTATCACCGTCAACGACAATAGATTTCCATGGGCAACCTCGACCGTGAAGAATCTATCAAGTTTAGCACGCGGTTTAGAAAGTAAAGGCTCGAATTCCAGAGACACGAAACTCCTATCGGCACCCGAATCAAACAATACAGAAGCATAATGACTATTTACAAGATACATACCTGTTTGGTAAGAATCCATTATTGGTATGATGAACACAGATAGGAAATTTTATAAGACAATAGACGATTTAAAAAGAGTTCGACGACATACCATTCACCACGTCGTTGTTGGCTTGAGCTTGGTTAGAATTGATGTTGAAAGCCCTTCCACGAGCCGGTGTCACAGTTCCCGCATTGCGAGGACATTGCGGATGAATATGACCAGGCTCGCCACAGTTATAGCAGGTTCGATTAGTAAGCATGGCAGTGTTGTTTGGCGCACGAAGGCAAGTAGTTACCAAGTGGCCATACTTCACCACAATGAGCAGACTCGGCATGGAATGTTGCTTGAATGATGGTACTTGCACGTGTTACACATAGGTGCGAGATCACAGCGTAGTTACGTGTAGGGGGGTGAACTTACGCTTCTTGTTTTGAGAAGATGACTCGGCCTTTACCTCCTTTGTTGCCTCGGGTGTCACCTTCGTCATAGCTTGGAACCCTTTGCCGACATCGTGCCAGCTTATATGATTCTCGGTGAGCTGTGCAGTGATAGTAATCGCTTCCTCCAAAGTTGCGGGCCTACTACCCACCACAGCATCTTGAATTTGAGGTGGCACCCCCTTGATAAATTTCTCGATGTTACGGGGCACGGTGTCCACCATGTGTGGTAGAAGCATACTCAACTCATGATGCCGGGTGGAATAAGCCAAGTGATTCCCACCATCTTGTTTAAGGTTCCAGAACTCCTCCTCCAGCTTTTGTAACTCGCTTCTTGGGCAGAACTTTTGGATCATAATATCTTGAATTCCTCCCAAGGCATCGCCATTGCAACCTCAGTTCCCCGGTTTCTCTTTTCACTATTCCACCAAGTTAGCGCTCGTTGTTGAATAACACTTGTGGCATAGCGAACCTTGAGCTCGTCGGGGCACTCGCTAATAATAAATGTGTTCTCCATACTCAAACCACTCGAGAAGTCCAGTGGCTCCTTCTTTTCCACTAAAACTAGTGGGTTTGCACGAGTTGAAGTGTTTGAAAGTGCAAGTACGATTGTTCCCTTGTTGATTATTCCCGTTTTGATTGTTGCTATTGTCCCCATTAGCACCACTATTGTTCCCATTGGTGTTGTTGTTGCTATTAGCCATTAGTGTGCTATTAAGTTCAGCAACCATAGTCGGAAGAACGGCCGCCATTTGTCGGGCAATCATGGCAGCTAGCTTACAGTCGGAACATCCACGCTTTCCATGGTGACGAGACATGCTGGAATATGCAAAATGAGTTAGACACGAGAAATAGAAATACAAGGATTATAATTTAACAAGGATAAGGCAAGAGTTGCAAGGTACTTGGAATGGTTCCATTGGTAACGCATTACCATTTGGAAACATTGACACGTCAAGGTAAGTTGACCCATTCGCATTAGAAGTTTGTGCATGTTGACCATAGTTTATCACTCATCCCGGAAATCCCCAGGTAAGCATAACTAGTCCGTAGGATTTATGCGATATGCTTGCCTTAGCCCAAGGGCCTTTTGCCAGGAAATCCAGAATACAGGTGTTTATGTGTCACACAAATTTCTTAGGTTCATGATATCAAAACCTTGATGAGATTTAATAGATTAGACATAACGTCTAAAGATCCAAGTCATAACATAAGTATAAGATTCCAAGTGCGACAAGAATAAGGTTAAGAGATTTCATGTTCGGGGAGAGTCAAGAGTCAAGCTAAGTTTAGGGAGACAAGTAACAATGTTTAGGCAATCCTATGCTAAGGCATCAAATTGCACATAAGTGGGCATAACATTATGTAGCTTGCAATTAAGTTCATATTTCTATAAGGTTCACGCATACTATAGTCTAGGTCACCATTTCTAATAACCTAGATCCCTATAGTTATGGGCTCTGATACCAATCTGTCACACCCCAACCTTGACGGCGGAAACGTCGAGGAGTGAGAGTTAAGATCGTTCACAGCCACATAACGCTATTAATATCCCAAATATAAATTATACATGAAGTTCAATTGTATCATTACAAGCTTAAGTCTCAAAGAAACAAACAAAAAACATAAAAGATAACAAGTCTTTAATTCACTACTTAATCTAGGTCCATTCCTAGATATGTAAGCTTCAATGTGTAGGAATCAAACTTGGTGTTTCCTGAAACATGTTAAAAATAAAGAGGTCAACAATGATGTTGGTGAGCATTCCATAGATTTAAGTACATAGGTTATATAAAAGATGGCAAGTCAAGTCATAAGTTAGTGAATAAAGTGATTAGGGATGTTATGAACAATGCAACAATCAAACCTAGACAAAGTTTTACAAGTCACAAACGTTTACAAGATTATACGATCAGCTAAGTGTACTTGGATGAGCCAAAGCAGACTTGTCTTGCCCATATCTATGACTTAGCTGGGCTAGCAATAGTTAATGATTGTACATATAACGCCATAACATGGTAACCATGAAAGTTCAACTAACCACAACTTTACAAGGTGAAATGCCATAAGTTTACAAGTCTCAAATAAGTTCACAAGTGCAATTGTATAAGTTAACATGTTTCACCCCAAAGTGCGAAAATAGGAAAAAGGGTATAGAATACTCACATGATCAAATAATATATATTTGTTGATTAAATGAATAATAATAAACAACGCTTCGACGTAGACTTTCACAATGCACCTAAAACAATATATATTTACAAGGTTACAATTTAATAATATATTTAATGGTTAAACAGGACTAAGATTTCAATTTGGTAATTAAGGATTTTAATTAGATGACGTTGATTAGAGAGATCATATATATGTTTTAGTTCAAGAAAAATATCATGTAAAGAATTTTAAAGAAATAAAAGCCTTTATAACAATTTTGTAAAATTTAACTTATCAAATATATAATTTTCTATAGTACCCATGATTGATCTATAAATATAAAATGTTTAGTGTCCAAATAATCATTAAATGATTTCAAAGAAAATATTCTATAAAGTTTATGTTTACATGATTAAACTAGGAAAACTATTTGTTAAATTTTTATTTTTATAAGAAAATTGTTAAGGTAATTGTAGAAAATGATAGAATAACTTTAAGAATTTATAAAGTTTACAAAACTACTTTTTATAATTTTCGGAAAATTTTAAATATTTTTAAAGGCTGAAAAAGCCAAAAAAAAATATGTTGAGGGTGCCCGGGTTCGAACCCGGGACCTCTAGATTGGCAAACGAGTGTGTAACCAGTAAACCAAGGCCTTGGCCGCGGTTTACTTTGGTTTTAAGAATTTAAAAACATAATCACAACAAACCCCAAATTACATAAACCCTAGAATCAATCTTTGATCTAATTCAACCTTAGATGATTCTGTTAACCTTTACAATCATGGGGCTTTTGTTACCCGTGATTAAACGAGTGGGTTTATGTGATTAATTACCCGGTTGATGACAAATCAGAGGTATTCAACACGAAGAACAAGTCGCGCACTTCCTGTGCCCAATCGATGATCAAACGTTTATGATAATCTAATTCGTTGCAAAGGTAGCTTCAAATGATCTCTGAGATGAAAAGCCCTCTGCCAATTCGTAGTTAGCAGGCTCGTATGGTGGTGTTCGAGTGGTTGCAGGTTTGCGGTTAAAGTGAGAGTAAATTGGATTGTTTAAGTGCGATTCAGGTAGAATTATGTTGCATAGGAGTTTAGGTACGATTAGAGGATCATGTAGGTGCACTTAATTTTATTATTATTGCGTTTTAGATGTCGAACGGCTCGATGATTTAAGAATTGCTGGTTACTCGGTTAATCGTGTTTGTAACCGGCATTTAGATGAGTTTAAGGCTCATAACGGCTTTGGAATCATGTTAATGATGCGATTGAGATGATTTGGAGTATTGATTAAGGGCTTTTTGTGGCGTTTTAAGCCTCGCCGAACTCTGCCGGCGACGGCTGCCGGATTTACGGGGATTAAGGGGGAATGGGTTGGGTTTTTAAGAATTTGCACTTATGGTCCTTGAAGATTTCCTTCTTTATTATTTCATGCAAAAACCTTTTTTTTCTTCTTTTAAAGTTTACAAAATGACAACAAGGCCCCCTTAACTTTTTAAATCCAGGTTATAACCATCTTTTAACTTAAATTTTTTTTATAACTTATTATTATTATTGTTACAATTACTCTTATTATTATTATTATTATTATTATCATTATTATTATTATTATTATTATTATTATTATTGTTATTATTATTATTTTTATTATTATTATTATTATTATTATTATATAATCATTATAACCTTACAAATTTAAGAGACCAATTAAGGTAATATTCATAAGCAACCCATAAGTTTCATGAATGACACAATAGTCCATGCAAGAATTTAACAATGTTAACTTTAAATTAACCCAAAATTACAAGATGTTACAATGTCTGAGCCAATCATAGATCTGTAGAGATGATGATCAACAGGTTTCCCGTTCTCATCAGGAGTGAGACATGTCTGAGTAGTAAAGGGAGTCAATTCAGGAGAGGCGTCATCCATCTTGAATTTCTTCAAAATTTATTTAACATACTTTTCGTGATGAATAAGAATGCCTTCATGCTTTTGTTCTACTTGTAATCCTAGAAAAAAGCACATTTCTCCGATCATACTCATTTCAAACCGATTACGCATCACTTCTTCGAACTCCCGACATGACAAAGAATTTGTGGAAGCAAAAATAGTATTGTCGACATAAACTTGGACAAACAACATTTCACCATTAACTTCTTTCTTGAAAAGAGTCATATCGATGGTGCTACGAGAGAAACCATTGCTTAAGAGATACTGGGTCAGGGTCTTATACCAGATCCTAGGAGCCTAATAGAGACCATACAGAGACTTATCAAGTTTAAATACTTTATCGGGAAAGTCGGATCCTCAAAACCTGGTGGTTGACACACATATATCTCTTCATCAGTGTCTCCAAAAAGGAAAGCACACTTGACATCCATCTGATAGACCTTGAACTGTTTATAAGCAACATGAGCAAGAAAAATCCTCATTTGTTGGACCAAAAGAACCAATGAGCCAGATCAGAAAAACCTTTAAGTCCCATAAGACATCACAACAACTGCTGAATACTTTATCAGCTGTTTGACAAAGTCTCAAGATCAACAGCTAAAGACTAAAGTACTCAAGACTTCAACAGCTGAAGACTAAAGTACTTAAGACTTCAACAGCTGAAGACTAAAGTACTGAAGATCAATAGCTGAAGTACAAAGACTGAAGACATCAGCTGATGACAACAACTGAAGTTCAAGAAGTCCAAGTACTGAAGCCTTCAGAGTTTGTCACAACAGCTGAAGAAGCATTCTTCAGTTATTGTGATGGTTTTTCTTTCAGTAGTTTTCTTTTCTATTTCAGTACTTGTAAAACGACTGAAAAGCATGTTCTTTAGTTGTTGTTGTTTCAGTAATTTCTTTTCAGTAGTTGTAGTGATAGTTAACACTTGGTATTTTTGTAAGAAGATGTCAGCTATTTGACATCTTCAGTAGTTGTGTTGACTTTCAGTAGTTAAATAACAGTTAGATGTCACTGTCAAGTGACATCAGCTGACGTCAGCTTTCCTTATAAAAGGAAAGATGACCTAATTTTAACGTTGTGCGAAAGCCAACCAAAGCATATATTGAATGAATATATTCCTTTTGGCAGAAATTCTCTCTCTATAACAAACATGGTTTCATTGATAAATTTCGTGTTTTCTTGTTTAAATTTGTTAATTCGTGGGCTCATTCCGCTCCAAATCCAATCTAATCGATCAAACTAGATACTGAGATCCTAACAATTGGTATCAGAGCCGGTTAATCATTGATCGATTTAACAATTGATCATTGAAACTGTTCTTTTGCTATCTACGTTTGATCGAATTAGCAAATTTGCAAGAATCGGTTATAGAGATTGGGTTTCTGTTGCTTCTGGCCATTTTGTTTGAGGTTCTAAGTGGTTTTGAGCTAGATTTAATTTGTTTACCTTTAATTTGTTTGAATTCTGAATATGACTACTCCTTCTAATGACCCTCACAATACTGGTTCCTCAACCAAGCCTCCGATGCTAGTTAGGACTGAGTATAACATATGGCAACAAAGAATGCTCCATCATCTATCTGTTAACAGTTCAGGTTGTTGGACATCTATGGTACATGGTCCACATAAGCCCATGGTGAACAATCCAGAAACCAACCAAATGGTTCCGAAGAAGAAGGAACAATACTCTAATGAGGATCGAAAACTGTTTGAGATTCATGCTAAAGCTCATGGAATTCTGGCCATCGCACAGCCTAATGAAATCTATTATGGGCTTATGCATCATGAAACTGCTCCTGACCACTAGAAGGCACTGAAAGAACAATTTGGTGGTACTGATGAGGTCTTAGCAAACAATAGGGAAATACTTGCCCAACAATATGAGACATTTGCTCATAGGAAGGGTGAGACTCTGACTCAATAGTTTGAGCGTTTTTCATGTTTCATCTCTGAGCTGAAAATGGTCAAACAAGAATACACTAATAGCCAGATGAACCACAGATTCCTCAGATCACTGCCTGAGAGATGGGACACATATACAAATGTCCTACGCTCTAATTCAAATCTGGATAGCCTATCTCTCACCTAACTTCATGGGAAACTACTTACATTTGAAAGAGATATAGAGCAGAAAAGGAAACTTGCATCATCAGGAAAGCTCACTGAAGACTTTGTACCAGGGAACACTGCCTTGGTCAGTCATGAGTCAGAATATGCTGCATCCGAAGTAATTATGATGAGCATATAAATTTCTCTTCAAACTGTTCTGATCATGCATTTGTGAGTGTTGATAGTCAGTCAGGCTGTAATAGTGACAATTTGTGCTTCATTATGGATGATTTGAAAGGTATTGTTGATGATGACTTAGAAGAGATGGATATTCTAAGCCAAATGGCCTTGGTTAATATCAGATCTCAAAAATTCTACAAGAGAACTGGTAGGAAATTCCCTGGACTCTCTAGCAAAACCAAAGTTGGTTTTGACAAGAGTAAGTTGAGGTGTCACAAATCCCACAGACTTGGGCACTTTGCAAGAGAGTGTAGATCATCTGGATCTAACTCCTCTGCACCCTTTGTGACTTTTCCAAGTAATATTCAACAAATCAGAGGGCAACATCCTGCTAGTTTTGGTCATCAATCATAACCTCTATCTCCTGCATATTTTGTCCCTCAGGGTCCAATGTCATATCCATATCCCTGCTATTAATGCCACAAACCAGTCAAGTTCAAGTACCCATTGCTCAACAACCACCTGCTCTTCCTGAGCCTTAACCATCCCAATCTCATTAACAATCTCAACCTCAACAACACAGCTTTTTCACCCCAGGAGTTGTTGACTGGAGTAGTTTACCAGATGATATGTCTGGTCATGAACAACCGTTTTCTGGTGCTGGTCAACATGGTGGTGATAATCCTTTTGGAAACCATGCTCTAATGGCCCTGGAGTCTGCTGATACCTCATCCTCTAATGCCTCCACACCACAGGTATCACAGGTATCCTCTGAGGCCAAAGCCAAGCTATATTCTGAAACATGCATAGCCGCATTTGCATCTATTAGAGAAGCAAATGTAGCTTTAATTAACAAGACACTGAGCTAGAACAAATAATATCCAAAAGAAAAGCTGAATTTGAGTCTGTGCTTAATGATAAAAATGATGAGATTTACAAACTTAAATGCCAAATCACTGATGATAAGGCTAGGGAAGAGGTACTTCTAGAGAAGTACAAAGACCTCAAAGAAAAACTTGCAGCTACCCAGGTAGAGTGTGATCGATGGGTACATTCCTGCAAGGGTTTTGAAATGCTTCTTAGTAAGCAGTGTGCTTCCAATGTGAAGTGTGGCATTGGTTATAATCACACTGCTCCTCCTACAGATTTACTCCCAGAGTAGAGGTAGAATCTGATGGAGAAAGCAATAACCATCTTTTTCATCATGTGATCTACTATCTGATACTGCACCATCAGAAGTTGGTGTCAGCACTAATTCCTCCCAAAACCTATTACCTGATATTGATGGTTCAAATGCTGACACTCACATGATCAAAAGGTTGATCACTCCAGGTGGTATTTCACAATGTACTGAAAGTACTAAAGAGCAAGTCATAACACCTGGAGAACAAACCCAAACTACTGCATGTACTAAAAGGAAGAAAACTGCCAGTAGAAAGGGTGGGAAAACTACTGAAGAAGATATCAAGAAAGCATGTACTGCAAGGATGAAAACTGCTAGTACTGATCGCAAACTACTGAAGAATAAGTCATCAGTAGTTTCATCTTCTTCAGTAGATGATCAACCTAAGATGAAGAAAAAGCCATGTGAAATATGTGGCTTATCCAATCATCTTACTGATGATTGCTCGTATAAAAAGGGCTCCAAACTCAAACACAATGAGAACCTTAAAAAGAAAATGAATAAAATGATAACTGAGTTTGAAACCAAGTTTGTACCAGCAACATCAAAACCTGTAACCCCAAAGTCCAAAAAGAAAACCAAAAAGGAAGGGGTTAATCAGGCAACAGCTGAGGTTGCTCAAAGGGAGATGGTACAACACAGGAATCCATCAATCTCACGCACTAATATGTCTAATGAGCTGAAGGCCTTATCACAGAATCAGACACAAATTGTTATGATGGTTCAACATCTATTGGGGAGAGTCAACCAATTAGATGCTCCTGTGCTGAAACCACAGAGAAGAAAATCCATGCCAAAGGATTCTTCTTCTTCACCATCTCCATCCCCTCAGGCTGTTCTTCATAGCAAATCTGTTAATTTACCATCTGTTGATGTGAACAGACCCAAACCAAAAAGGTTTGGGTCTCCAAAACTAACTAATTTATTATAATTGCAGGTTCTTCAGCATGCCACAGTAGCATCTGGTATGTAGACAGTGGAGGATTCTATGCATATGACAGGGAACAACTCTCTTCTTCATGATTACTCTCAAAGAAAGAAGGGGTTTGTTTCTTTTGGCAATGATGCTAAGGGTTACATCATTGGAAAAGGATTTGTCTCCAATGGGGAAATAAGGTTTGATGATGTTAACCATGTGGAGAATCTCAATTACAATATCTTGAGTGTCAGTCAAATATGTGATAAAGGCCATGTTGCTCTTTTACCAGTCAGAATTGTAGGATTCTGTCATCCAAAGTTTTGAGTTTGATTGATAAGGTGTTGGATGATCATACTCTCCTAAGGGCCAACAGGACAGGAAGAGTGTATGCCTTAGATCTTTCCAAGAAAATAGATCTCAAAGGCCATCCTTGCCTATTTTTCAAGGCTTCTCCTCAAGAATCTATTCTATGGCATAGAAGGCTGGGTCATGTGAAACTTAAAAACTTGAATCAGCTGATACATCATGGTTTAGTAAGGGGATTGCCTATGAAGTAGTTCAGATGTGAAGACAACTGCACTGCTTGTTTGAAAGGAAAACAACACAAAGTCTCATTCCCTCTATTGAAGAACCTAAGTCCATTGCCTGCTTGCAATTACTACACATGGATATCTTTGGTCCTGTGAGAGTATGAGTATGGCAAAGAAGAAATACTGTCTGGTAATTGTGGATGATTACTCTAGATTTGTATGGACTTTCTTCTTGCATTCAAAGGATGAGACTGCTCAGACGATTATAAACTTTGTGTTGTATGTTGAGATGCAGTATTCCCTATCTGTCAAGTGTATCAGAAGTGATAATGGAACAGAATTCTGAAACCATACACTTGATAATTTTTATCTCTCAAAGGGAATCAAGAGGCAGTTTAGCATCCCAAGGACTCCATAACAAAATGGAGTAGTAGAGAGAAAGAACAGGTCCCTAACTAAAGCTGCAATGTCAATGTTGGCTGACTCTGGTTTGCCACTGACCTTTTGGGCTGAAGCTGTTAACACAGCTGGCTATGTGCAGAATAGGGCCTTAGTAAATCAGAGGTTGATGAAGACTCCATATGAAGTTCTACATCATTTGGCTCCTCTCATTTCATTTTTCAGAGCCTTTGGGTGTCCTTGTTTCATTCTCAACACAAAGGATGAACTCCACAAATTTGATCCTGAGGTGGATGCAGGGTATTTTGTTGGTTATTCATCTACTTGCAAGGCATACAGAGTGTTCAACTGCAGAACAAAGATAGTTGAAGAGACTCTGCATGTGAAGTTTAATGAATCTCCAAAGGACAAGATTCCAGATAACCCTATGGAGTTGTTTGATTTGGACATACTACAATATGTTCCTTATCAGGCTTCAGCTGAACAAAATGGAGTGGTGGAGAGAAAGAACAGGACCCTTTTTGAAGCCGCAAGGTCAATGTTGGCTGATTCTGGTTTGCCACTAACCTTTTGGGCTGAAGCTGTCAACACAGCTTGCTATGTGCAAAATAGAGTGTTAGTAAATCAGAGGTTGATGAAGACTCCTTATGAAGTGTAACATCATTTGGCTCCTCTGATTTTCTTCTTCGGAGCATTTGGGTGTCCTTGTTATATTCTTAACACAAAGGATCCACTTCAGAAGTTTGAATCAAAGGTGGATGTAGGGTACTTTGTTGGGTATTCATCTACTTGCAAGGCATACAGAGTTTTTACTTGCAGAACAAAGATAGTTGAAGAAATCTTGCATGTAAAGTTTAATGAATCTCTAAAGGAGAAAATCCCACAAAACCCCGTGGAGTTATTTTATTTGGACATACGAATATGTTTCTTATCAGTCTCCAGCTGTTGCATATTCTGTGAATCCATCATCTCCTACCACTTGTTATCCTTCTGTTGGTATAAATGCAAGTTTTATTGATCAACTGCCTGAGTCTACTAAACTTGATGTTCCTGTAGCTTAAGCAGTTCCATCCACAACAAATGCTGATGAGATCTCTGAATCCTCTACTTCATTTGAATTGCCATCTCATTCTAGGTTCAAGAGTCTGGATCACCATCTGTTGCTGCTGAATCACCTACAAACACTTGCACAGATCTTATTGAGTATCAAGAACTGAAGAATCACTCCATGTCTTAGATCATTGGTGACATCAATGCTGGTGTTTCAACTAGAAGTCAATTGTCCAATTTCTGCTTTTATGCTCTCTTCATCAGCCAGCAAGAGCCAACAAACTATCATATTGCATTAAAAGACAATGGATGGGTTGATGCTATGCAACTTGAGCTTCTTCAGTTTCAAAAGCAGCAATTGTGGGAACTGGTACCTCTACCCCAAGGTAAGTGTGCAATAGGCACTAAATGGATGTTTAGGAATAAAACTGATGAAAAAGGTCAAATTGTCAAGAACAAGGCCAGACTGGTTGTACAGGGGTTTTCACAAGAAAAAGGTATTGATTATGATGAAACCTTTCCCCTGTAGCCAGACTGGAGGCTATCAGATTGTTCTTAGCTTATGCTGCTTTCCATAATCTTAAAGTTTTTCAAATGGATGTCAAAAGTGCATTCTTATATGGCAACATAAAAAAGAAGTTTATCTGTGTCAACCACCAGGTTTTTAAGATCATAAACATCCAGATTGGGTGTATAAGCTTGATAAGGCTCTTTATGGGCTAAAACAAGCTTCCAGAGCCTGGTATGAAACACTATCTAACTTTCTTCTTCAAAATAATTTCACTAGAGGCTCCATAGATAAAACTTTGTTCATTAAGAAATTGGGCATGCATAAGCTCCTTGTTCAAATTTATGTAGATGATATAATTTTTGCATCCTCGGATCCACAGTTGTGTGATGCCTTTACTGAGTTGATGAACACAAGTTTGAAATGAGTGCCATGGGAGAATTACAGTTCTTTCTGTTGTTGCAAATCAAACAAATGGTTGATGGAACTTTCATTCATCAGTCAAAATATACAAAGGATTTATTAAAAAAGTTTGATTTACAAAACTGTAAGCCCTGTTCTACTCCCTTGTGTAGCACCACACAACTGGATGCTAATCAGAAAGGTAAAGCAGTTGATAAAACTCTTTACAGATGTATGATTGGTTCCTTGATGTACCTTACAGCTTCTAGACTAGACGTTATGTTTGCAACTTGTGTCTGTGCTAGATTTCAGACTGCACCTAAAGTATCCCATATGATTACAATCAAACGGATCTTTAGATATTTGCAAGGAACTCAATCTCTAGGACTTTGGTATTCCACTAGGCACTCTTGCAAATTAGTTGCTTTCTCTGATAGTGACTATGCAGGGTGTAAATTAACCAAAAATTCAACCTCGGGTGGATGCCAATTTCTAGGCAATTGTTTAGTTCTTGGCAGTGTAAGAAACAAACTTGAGTTGCTACATCCACTGCTGAAGCAGAGTACATTGCTACTGCTAGTTGTACATCTCAGGTACTCTAGCTTCAGAATCAATTACTGGATTATGACATTACAGAGACTAATACTCCTTTACTCATGACAGTGCTTCAGTTCTTTGTATTGTTAAGAATCCTGTCCAGCATTGTAGGACAAAACATATTGAGATCATACATCATTTTATCAGGGATTGTTATGAAAAAGGTCTGATTGATCCAAAGTTTGTTCCTAGTGCAGATGAGCTTGCATATATATTTATTAAGCCTTTGGACGGTGCAACTTTCGAAAATCTAGTGCTAAGGCTTGGTATGCTACAACTTGAATGATTTGACAACTACTGATGATCTCAGCTCACAAGTACTCATGTGCATTAGTATACAGCTGTCAAAAATAAGTACTGATAAGTTATTTTATCTTTAGTAGTTTTGATAACTACTGAAGACAAAATTACTTAAAAGTACTGAAGTACTTTATTTGTTGCAAAGTACTGATGTGGTTACAACCACTGATGTCTGTTCTAACAGATAAGTACTGATGACCAATGAAACATCTGAAAATTAGATAATCTGCTGAGTAAGTGTTAAGGTCAAATGAAACAACTGATATATGTGAACTGACGATAACAACTGATGAGTAATTTTATTCTTCAATTGTTTCAAACAACTGCTGGTTCATTTCAAAACAACTGAAGCCAAAACCAAGTTGGGAAACTACTGATGACAAATACCAAGTCTTCAGTTGTTTACAACATCTGAAAGTTAAAACCATGTCTTCAGTCATTTTCAAACAACTGATTACTAACACCAAAATTTTCAGCTGTTTTTTTTCAGCCGTTTCATAACCTATAAATACCTAACCCTAACTTCAAACTTTTCATAAATCATTTTCCGAACATTCATCTTCCATTAATGGCGACCATGCAAATCAAACCACGACACAACTGTGTTGCCTACTTCACAAAATCGGCCTTTTGGACTACGTTGATGCTGCCATTGATCTGATGGTTGGTTCCCCGTATCAAACTGCTTTTCTTCTGAATCCAACCATCTATCCCGATACCCTTCGCCAATTCTGGACAAATGTCAATGTCCATACTGGTGAGAATGATGTCGCGATCACACTCCAGTCATTGTTAAAGCAGAAGAAGGTGGTAGTCACTCTGCTATCATTCGCCAAACGCTAGATCTGAATGATGCCACCTTTGTCACCGATACCCGAAGGGCACCATTGATCTATCATTCATCAACCATGGATATTCAGGCGACCTAAGTGCTACAACCATTCTGAAGAAGCAATTCCATGATGCTGAACGCCTAATCTTCCACATGATCAATGTCTGCCTTGCCCCCAAATCCTCTTCATGGGATCAAATGTCATCCAGGTGGCAGCAGGTATTGTATTCTATCCTTGAACGCCAAATCTTAAATTTTTCTGAAATTATATTTTTAGAATTAAAAGATCTGGCAATGAAACCTGTGGCTAACAGATGGCTATTATATCCAAGGTTTCTTATGGCCATAATCATGAATCAGTTACAATCTGATGGCCCTGCTGGCCTTGGAGTCCCTGCTGTGGTAGTTTTGCCAGAGGTATACTCCAGGCACGACCCACACCTCAAAGAGGCTGCCAAACCACTAAAACCCAAGCAGAAGGAACCCAGAGCCTCATCCTCCAGATTCAAAGTCCTCTCCAAACCACATTCCAAACAAACCAAAAAGGCTACTCAGGGAGTTGAGTCCCCTGATGATGCCCCTGCAACACAAAGGCAAGATGAAACTATAGGTAGTAATCCCCCTGTAGTTTCCAAGACACTACCAGCTAAAACCGCTCAGTATCCTCTCAACAGGATCCTGATGCAACCAAAAATGGGGAAACCACATTACTGGAATCTCTCTCACTTGAGAAGATTGCTATTGAGGAGCACCATTCACCTCAGGTGCAATCCTCTTCACACTTATCTCCCACTAAAGCCAGCCTACAAGCCCAACTGTGGTTATTGCACAAGTGCTGACTCAACTACATTCCTTTACCCTTCCCCAGAAACCTATTACCACTGGGAAAACCTCAATAGTTGAGGGAGAGGATTATAATGTGGCTGATAACCACAACACCGGGATTACAGATTTCAATCTCCTTGTGTAGAGGAGGAGATTCGAACATCTGGTGAGGCTGCCTCTTCTCCTATTTCAGCACATGACCAGGATGAAGATGGTATCATTTCTAAGTCCTCACTAGAGGCAACTACCAATGAAGGACATAATCCTGAGGTAGGAAGTCTCCAGTTCCAAGAAATAGGGGCACATGTGAATACTGATCTACACTCAGCACATGTTCATCCTGATTTCATCAGGTGGTCAGATGTTTCAGCAAAGACTGATGATGACCTGGGCTTTTTCTTTGATGTTCTAGCCCACAACACCATTCTTGAGACTGAGGTATGCAAACTACAAGAACTGCTTGCCAAAATGTCACAAGAATCAAGTCCATCTGCCCCTATTCACCCACAGATGGCAGTTTCTCTTGAATCTCTCCCAAACACTGAGCCACTCCCAACAACTTTGCCATCAGCCTCTGATTCAGGCACCATTTCTCTGGGATAGAACCCCTCTCAGCAAATGGTTGCTGCCTTTTAATAATCCTTACCTCTCATCACTTCCATAATCACAAACATTGTCCATCAAGCCATTGATTAGTGGCTTTCCTCAAATATTCAATTCTTAGTTGATGTTGCTGTTTCTAAGAACTTTCTGACATTCACACCCCTGAACCCAATGCAACCAAAAAGGGGGAGTCTAAGTCAGTGAAGTAGACAAAAGAAAGAGAGTTGAAGACGAAGAAGAAAAAGAGAAGAAAGTAAAGGAAATGATCACCTACAAGAGAAATAAAAGCTCCGAACAGACTGAAGGTGAGAAAAAGTTAGAAGAACTGATCAATTAAGCTGATGAGCAACATAGCAGATCTATGGATAAGATTATTGTTCAACTCTTCACACAAGGTTTTGACACAGCCAAACTTGACTCTGAGATCAGAACGCTAGAGATTCAAGAGATTGAACAAAGATGGGCAAGTTGGAGTGAAAAAGAAAAGGAAAGGTTGGAAGCTATGACAAGATTCATATCAAAACATATGGGAAGATCAATCATTGAAGTGAAGTCATGGTCCAGAGACAGTATTTTGGAGATAACCAACAGAATATGTTCTTCTAAAGTATTCAACAAAGGATTGATCATAGAAGCTCTTGATGAAGCTGGTGCTGGGAAAAGGTCTGATATGGCAAAGTTATCCAAAGCCTCACTCCCAACCAAGATGCTAGAGTAGCCTGTACAATCTCCCAAACCAAAACAAGCAACTTCACACCCTCAAACCACTCCTTTACCCAAGAAACCTACTCAACCCACTACCAATGATGCACCCAAGAGAAAGAGAAGGGTGTTGAGGATGGAAGAAGAAGAAGATGATGATGAGGATGATAGTCTGCCAATCTATGTTGTTCTTAAATAAATATGCCTGAGCCCAGGAGTCAACCAACAACAATCACACCTGACTTCAAAAGACAAACGGTAAAAGTCAAACTTGAAGAAGAACAACAACACAAACAACATGATGAGCAGCTGTTAAGGATGATTGATAAAGAATTTCCTAAGTCTTCATCCATAGAAGCTATGAAGAAACATGCTTAAAGGTTGTATGGTCTTAGATTTACGTTTCAATATCAGAAAGAGAGAGTGAGAATTTCGCCTGACCCCAGAGTAAGTGACAGAATAAAAAGAAGATTCCAAGTAGATACAATGGCCAAGTAAAGAAGATTGTAGATGCTGTGATAATGCTGGCTATTGTAGTGTCACCCTGGGAAATCCTTGATGACTTCAACAGAGCTTACAAGTCTAAGATGACTCCACAAAATTTTCTAGAAAAAAAAATGGTAAAGAAGGGGTTGATCTACAAGAAGTTTGAAGAAATAAGAAGAAATGAGCTCCAGTTGTTGCTTGAAGGCACTCATCCTGATGAGTTTGCATACAGAGAAATAACTACTGTGGAGCTAAAGAATGGAAAGCATGTTAAGTACTTATCAAAGTACAATAGGCCTGTGTTCTTCTTTGAAAGTGAAGCTGAAGAACTCACAATGGAAGAACAAGTTGTTTTCCTTGAGGCCTATGTCAGAGAGTCTTACAGACTTATCATTGGGAAGTAGGTCTTATGGATGGGGTCACAGCTCTTTGTCCAATTCCCCAAGACAGAGTTCCCATGCATCCTTTGCCAATCAAACCTTCTGAAACCTCTTCCCTGGCCTGATCTTAATTAAAGATTTCTGAGCTGACCCACATAATGTTTTTGCCAATAAGTGGGACTTCAATAATCTTAAAGCTTTTGGCTGCATTGGTTCAGGGGAGTTTGTTGCACCAAAAGAACCAATGAGCCAGATCAAAAAAACCTTTAAGTCCCATAGACATCAAAACAACTGAAGTGGTCTACAAAGTCTGAAGACAATAGCTGAAGACAAAGTCTGAAGATAGAGTCTTAAGACAAAGTGCGAAGACAACAGTTGAAGACAAAGTCTGAAGACAATTGCTGAAGACAAAGTCTGAAGACAAAGTCTGAAGACAAAGTCTGAAGACAAAGTCTGAAGACAAAGTCTGAAGACAAAGTCTGAAGACAAAGTCTGAAGACAAAGTCTGAAGACAAAGTCTGAAGACGACAGCTGAAGACAAAGTCTGAAGGCAAAGTCTGAAGATAAAGTTTGAATACAAAGTCTAAAGACAAAGTTCTCAGAAGTTGTCACAACAGCTGAAGTAGTTCTCTTCAGTAGTTGTGATGGCTTACTTTTCAGTAGTTTGTAATCAGTAGTTTTATATTATGTAAAACATCTGAAGTTCTTACACTTCAGATGTTATAACTTTAGTAGTTGTAATGTTAGCTTATACTTGGCTTTTAGTGAAGGTGTCCTCAGTTGTTGTGGACATCTTCAGTAGTTTAGTTTACTTTCAGTTGTTTGTATAAATCAGTTGGCTGTCACTATCAAGTGACGTCAGCTGATGTCACATTCCTTTATAAAAGGAATGTTGACCTAATTTCTTGAAATATGAAGCATGTGCATGAATGAAAACATTCTTTTTGCAGAAAACTTTTTCTCTCTATAACCGTTACTGTTTGATTGAATATTCATATTATTCTTGCTAAAATTTCGTCTAATTCGTGTGCTATTCCGCTGCAAATCTTAATCTAATTGATCAAACTAGTTCCCGATCCCTTTCACACATCACCATAGTGTACTCAATTGAAAGATGAAGTAGAAATATCATGAGAACATGATGCGAAAAAGTCGGTTACAAAAGAACTAGAAACAAGGACAAAACCTAAAGTAGACTTGTGAAATAAAACAGATTGCTAAAAATCAGGTGTACTAATACTAGTGCATCCAAGCCCACTAGTTGGTCCATAGTTGTAGTCTTCACGAAGGTGCTTAGAATTAGCACCCTCTGAACCTGCAGACATACTGTCAGTATATGTTTTGATTAAATCATTAAAAGGATGAGGAACATGCATAGGAGAATAACATATGTACTAGATCGAGGATAAACCTTTACATTTTCAAATCCCAAACCCATTTTAATCCAAGCTCCCTGTTAAGATTTACATAAATCATCATGTTTCATTCATGATATGCTCCATTTGTCTAACTTTGACTGAAGTTTGCTTGTTTCAAATTCAGCAAGGGCAACTCTTTTAGTCAAAGTGTTAATCTCAACATTTCTTTCTAAAATGAGTCGTTTTAGATGATCATTTTCTTTTAAAGCCTATTTAATTTAACAAAATATTTTGATTCATTGATTTTAAGTTCCTCATTAATTCATTTCAAATTCTTTTCATTATCAATTAGTAACCGATTAGCTTAATAAATCCCAAATAATCTTATTTTACAAGCAGATAACACATATCCTGAATTACCTCATACGGAAGTCCCATCACCACCTTTTCAGCTGCTAAGGCCTTCTCACATTGGCATACCGGAGTACTTGAGTTGCTTTCCTCAATGGTGACATTATCATCATCATAATCCTTTTCTTGTCTAGTGGATGAACTTCCTTCCTGCTTTAGACCTTCATATTTACGTGCCTTCATTCTAACATCTTTCTCTTTTTTCTCATTCACAGACACCACAACCTCCTCTTTGAATTCCTTGAACGGGTCAAATACTATTGGGTTTGTTGGACCATACCAAAGTAGTTTAACCATTTTTCAACTATGAAAATGCAGCGGAATAATACCCTAACATTATCATTAGTAATCTGAAAAATTAAGGCTAAAAACATATCATCAACAAACCCAAGAACATAGTATCATTGATATGTGTTTGAACTAGCTATCAACTACAAATAACAACCATAATATGACATAGAAACTACCTTTTGTATCATGTTGAAAACGTGATGAAGGGGAAAGAATATGAGTTGCTTGAATGACCAAAACACCAAGGAGAGGTGTCCTCAAGCATACATACCCACAAGCACCAAGCATTCACCTTTGTTGCTAGGATTTGAACACCAAAACAAACTGTAGAGATTAATGAAGAGGCTGATGCAACCTAAACATCTTTAGTCTTTCCTGCATGCTGCACTAGTGCATTGAAGTGGAATGCTTCGAAAGTTTCACATGTGCAACAGAAACACTCTAAGTGTGAAATCTTCCGAAGCCAAGACCAACATCTTCTGAAGCCAAAGATGAAGTCTTCCGAAGCCTCAGAGACAAAGTCTTCCGAAGCTTCAAGTTCATGAAGACAGATTTCTTCCGAGGACTTTTAGTAGCATGCTTTATCTGATGTACTGTTCCATAAAGCTGGATACCTTTCCGCTGCAACTCTGCAAATCACCAACTAACATGGTTTGTTGAAAAGGTCCATGCTTTTGGTAACTGTACATTGAGGTCTTGAGTCTGTAACTTTCTACTTTATGTACTTTATCCTTTTTGTAATAGATAAGGATATGAGAAATGGCATGTCATAGTCACAGGTCAAAAGGCAATCTCCCTTTTGACTCTACAATTTATTTTGTGTGTGTCTAGTCAATTGTATCCAGCTGGCTTTCAAATTATAGCCGGCTAGAGGATGTTGTATAAGTATCTCATGTTCTTGTATCTTTCGAATATGTTTTTGTAACACTTGTAATAGAACATAGAGAAAGCAATATACTGCATTCTTGAAAACCAAACACTTGTGTTCTTTGTGTTTTGTCTCATATATTACTTGTGTTCTTAGTGTCACCACTTGGTTACTCCAGTTTGCTGTTAGATTTGAGTTTAGTTTATCTCCTCTTTGTGTTGTTGTGTTGTAACTCTTAACCCTTTAACGATCCTGTATTTTGTATCAGAGCATTCCAGGCTCTTCATATAAGATCTCACCATCTTTAGATCCCTCATACAAACAAATATTAAACTTTTCAAATGGCAGCCATTTCCAAAACTGATATGGAAATTGGAACCATGAACAAGTCCCCACTGATCACTCTTGATAAGTTTGACACCTGGTGTTTAAGAATGGAAGGTTTCATCAGGTCTCTTGATTTATGAATGTGGGAGTCTATTGAGAATGGACCTTTCATACTCAGCACACCTTCTGCTACTGGTGCTGGTATGATCCCCAAAGATGTGGCTAACTACTCTGATGAAGATAGGAAGAGAGTAGAGATAGACAAAAAAGCCATGACAGCTCTTCAAACTGTCCTTCCAAACTCTGGGTACAGAGGTTTCAAGAAGTGCAAACAGCCAAGCAACTGTGGGATGCACTAAAACTAATGTATGAGGGTTCTTCTGAAGCCAAGGAGAACAAGAAGGATATCCTGAAGCAGCAGTTTGAAAACTCACCTTCAAAACAGGTGAAACCATGTCTCAGTAGTACTTGAGGTATGATGAGATTGTGGATACCCTAGTGGATGGAGGAGTTTCTCTTGAAAACAGAGTCATTGTAAGGAAGTTCATGTCCTCACTTCCTAGGCAGTGGACACACTACTGTGTGGTGACCAAGAGAACTGAAAATCTCAAAACTCTTACTCTGACAGAGTTATATGGGATTCTCATCGGATACCAGATGGAGATGAACATGCAAGGTTCATCTGGAAACTCCAAAAATCAAATGGGTTCAGCCCTACATGTGGTAGAAAGGGACAACATAGAACCCAAACATCATCTCTTATGCTACCGTGACAACCTACGCAAGGGTCCTTTCATCACCTTCCCAGAGACACCAAAGGAGAACTACACTCAAGGAAGCCCATTCCAAGAGACAAGCTCCTCTCAAGCTTTTGTGTCTTCTGATGAAAGCTGTGGCAACTCTCTTTTCACTCTTGAAGACCTGTATTGTATCCATCCAGATGATTCGGAATACATGGAAAGCAAGCACAGAAAAGAGTGTTCTTGAAGAAGAGACCATCAAGAACATGATATCCTCATCCCTGCATAACAAAGTGTGCTATCAAAACAGACAGGGATTGGGATCCAATGAGATAGCTCCTCCACACACAATCTTGTCAGTAAGATCTCCTAGGTGTGGAACTTGTGAAGATGAGCTTCCTCTCATAGATCCTATGAGTGAGGAGAATGAAGAAGAGAAATTAAAGAATCCCTCTACAAAGATTGAAGAGGAGGATTCCAAGAAGGGCCACTATCCCTCTGAGGAGAAAGTGAAGACTGTGATGACCAAGTCCATGAGAAAGAACTTGATCAGAAAGAGCAAAAGAAAGGCAAGGAAGGCTCAAGAGATCAAGGCTACCTCCGACTCTAAGCAGAAACAAGTTTTTATTTCTGCAGGGTTTAAAGTGGTATGGACTAAAGACATCAACCAAAACTCTGCCAACAGTTCTTGTTCTTGCTCAACTCTCCTCAGCAGCAAGAAGAAGACTGATCTGCTGTGTATCACTATTGCATAGCCTGGTCCATCAAACTCCAAGCATAGTTCTCAACCCAAGAGGACTATCTCCGCATGTGCAAGATGAAGGTGGAGAAGGGAAGTAACCAAAGAAAGTCTTACTCTCAAGACAAGGCTCTTGTGAAGAAGAAAATGAATTGTGTCATGTGTGACATCACCACTCACATTGCAAAGGATTGTCCCTTCAATCCTAAAGGTACTGTCCATACGGCCAAAACAAAGGCTTCAAAGAGTTCTAAGAAGATTCCGGCTTCGGATGGAAAACAAGTTTGATCTAAATTTCTCAAAATTAGATCTTTCTCAACAACTTGCTGTGATCCCTCAGCTTAGGATCCACAAGTCTCACCCTACCACAAACATCATTGGAGATGTTATCTCAGGGGTAAAGACAAGAGGACAAACCCATGAAGCAAAAGTTTGTCTTCACTCTTGTTTTCTATCCCAAATAGAGCCAAAGAAAGTTGATAAAGCTCTAAAGGATGGAAGTTGGGTTGAAGCTATGCAACAAGAGCTGCTTCAATTCAAAAGGCAGAAAGTTTGGAACCTTTGTCCTCCTCCTTCTGGGAAGACTACCATTGGAACAAAATGGGTGTTTAGGAACAAGAAAGATGATAGAGGCATCATCATCAAGAACAAAGCTAGACTGGTTGTTCAAGGATACACACAAGAAGAAGGGATTGACTACACTAATGTCTTTAATCCAATGGCAAGATTAGAAGCTGTTAGGATATTCCTGGCATTTACTGCATCCAAGAACTTCAAGGTTTTTCAACTTGATGTGAAGTGTGCGTTTTTGTATGGAGTGATAGATGAACAGGTTTATGTCAAACATCCACCTGTTTTTGTAGATCCTGATCATCCTGATTATGTCTGCAAGCTTGACAAAGCTTTCTATGGGCTGCATCAGGCACCCAGGAAGTGGTATGAGACACTGTCTGAGTATCTCTGTAAACATGGATACAGGAGGGGTACTATAGATGGAACTCTCTTCATCAAAGGACAAGGAAAAGACATATTGCTATTTCAATATATGGTGGATGACATAATCATTGGTTCAACTAATCCAAAGCTCGGCAAACACTTTGAGAAGCTGATGAAAGACAGATTTGAAATGAGTGCCATGGGGGAACTCAATTTCTTTCTAGGAATTCAAGTGAAGCAAGTTGAAGATGGCATCTTCATAAGTCAGTCAAAGTATGTTCAGGATATACTCAAGAGGTTTAATATGACTGACTGTAAGATTGCTAAGACACCCATAGCCAGAAACCACTCTCTTGGTCCTGATCTTGAGGGGGAGTGTGTAGATTAGCATTTATACAGGGCTATGATTGGGTCTCTTATGTATCTTACTGCTAGCAGGCCTGATATCATGTTTGCTACATGTATTTGTGCAGGATATCAAACCAACCCTACGATGTCTCACCTTATCACTGTCAAGAGGATTCTAAGATACCTCAAGGGTGCATCGACACTTGGCCTATGGTATCCCAAGAATTTTGACTTTAATCTGTATGCCTATACAAATAGTGATTATGGTGGTTGCAACATGACTGCAAAGTCTACATCTGGGGGATGTCAATTTCTTGGTGGAAGGGTTGTCTCATGGCAATGCAAGAAACAATCCTGTGTCTTCGCCTCAACTGCTGAAGCTGAATACATTGCTACTGCAAGCTGTTGTGCTCAAGTACTTTGGATTCAAAATCAGATGTTGGACTATGGGTTAAACTTCAAGGAGCCTCCCATTCACATAGACAACAACAATGCTATCTCAATCATAGAGAACCCTTTGCAGCACTAAAGGACAAAGCATATCAATATCAAGTATCATTTAATAAGAGATAACTATGAAAAGGGATTAATTAAACTAGTCAAGGTTCACACAGATGAACAATATGCTGATTCGTTTACAAAGGCTTTTGATGAACAGAGATTTAAATATCTTATATCAGCTATTGGGATGATAAACCTTGAGTAAGCTTTTCTTAAAACTAATTCTTATTATTTCTAAAAATATGTGTGTCCTAAGTTGTCTAGTTCATCACTTTCATAAGCTCATGTTTTCTTGGATAAAAATTTCTTTTTGAAGACTTTCCTTAGATTTTTTAAAAATTATGATACTTCCGAAGTTTTGTTTCTAACTTCGGAAGTAAATCATGCCTTCAAATTAAATAACTGTCTAAGAAGTTTACCTTCGGAAGAGTTTTCAACAGTTATCTTCCGAAGCTTAAATATTTGTCTCAGACACTTACTAAATTTTAAGGACCACTTACTTCCGAAGCAAAATTAACTCTCGGAAGCTTTGTCTGTTTACACACAAAGCACTCAAGCTTTAATTTTTCTTCCGAAGCAAAATTTTCAAATCTGTCAAGAAATTCTTCCGAAGTCATTTTAGCTTCGAAAGCTTTTTAATTAAAACATCCGAAGATAATTAACCTTCGGAAGCTTTTTGACTTCCAAGAAAACTACTTTTTGAGCAAAAAGTAAACTACTTTTTCAGAGATGGGACCGACATCCGGATTTCAAAGTTTATCCTCTTTCATTAAACTTTATCTGAAATCCTTCTCACATATAAACCCAACGGTTTCCCCCTCTTTCTATCATCTATTCTTCCTCCAAACCTAAAAACCCAAATTTCTCTCTGAAATTTCTTTCTTTCTTCTTCCTTGGTCCTTAAGCTACTTCAAAATGGCCATCCTTGCTCACATAAATGATCCTAACTTACCATGCAGCTACACAGACAACACAATCAAGTTGCTCTATGATGCTCTGAGAAATATCCTCATTCTCAGAGGTTTGTCGTTTCTTGTCTCTGCCGATCTACTTCACCTCCTCACCATTGATCCTCCACTCTATGAGGATCAGTTTCTTGACTTCTGGAAGTCCTGCCAAGAGGTCATTATGGATCGGGAGAAGGCACTGTTTGCCACAGTGCAAGGGAGAACAATCTTCATCACTCCAGCCATCATCAACAGACATCTTCAGCTGGATGATGAAGAAGGTGAGGTATTCTTTCCAAAGGAAGCTGTTAATCATTCCTTTGAGCAGATGGGGTATAAGGGAGATTTCTCTATAAAGACCTTAAGGAAAGGGTCATCCCAATGGAGATTCCTGCTCCATGTGGTCATCCACAGCTTATCAAACAAGCATGGTCGATGGGACCAGATTCCTGAAGATCTTCTTCATAGTCCATGGAATGGTTCAAGGGGTCAAATTCAGGTACTCTCAGTTTGTTTATACAAATTTGCTTGGTAATTTAGACCCCTTAGAATATTACATGTTTCCTACATATGTCCAGTACATTCTTAACTGTGAACTGGGCTCACAGTTAAGGGAAACAGGTAACATTCTTAAATTGGGACAGATGAAGCCCGACATCTTTAAAATATTGAGAAAGTCCACTGTTGGATTCTTCGAGGTAGAAACAGCCCTAGTCCTAAAAATGTTAGAGCTCATTGCTCAAGGTGACAACCTAGCAGCACAAGCAGTGTTGAGCCCACACCTGCTACTTCCCATCCACCCACACAGCCTCAAATCTCCCATCACCTAACAAAGAAAATACAAATGAACCCCTGCTCAGACTATTCAGTCTGTGGAGGTCCCCATACACTCACCCATACAGGAAGAAGTGGACACTAGAGCTCCCACTTCTCCTGTGGAGCAGACCACTCCCATCTCTTCAAGAATCAGTGCTGAGGTTCCTTATGCTCAGCCTGATGAGATCATTAGCCCTACTGCCTTAAGCCATCACTCTGAGTCTCAACACTCAAGTGATCAACCTTCAGCGAACAGTTACCATCCCCAGCCTATTGATCTTAACCAACCATTCCCACCCTTGACTTCTATACTGATGAAGATATAGGTTTCAGTGAATATAATGAATCTCTCTTCTTTCCCTCTACTCAAAGAGAGATGTGTACTACTAAGTCTCCTACATCTATCCCACATCAGTCACCTACAACTGAGGTGGACACTACTGAACCTCTTCAGGATGTCCATATGGAAGAGGCTCTCACTTCTTAAAGTGACTACATCATTAAGACCTCAACCATGGCAACTCAGCCCACTGACATCTCAACTGAGCCTGCCAGTGAGTAGAGGAAATCCAGTTGCCAAGAACTTAGAACTGGTCATGAGAGAAAGGACTCTGGTCCAATCTTCTCCACCCCTAGTGATTCTTCTGATGAAGATGAGGGGGATCTAAGACTAAAAGTGCAAAAACTGTCTAAAACATGCACTTACCTAGTCTCAAAGGTCAGTCACCTTGAATCTCAGGTGACTACCTTACAAAACAGGAGCAATGATCAGCAACTTGATATTTCATACATTAAGGAAAAACTAGTTGGGAGACCCTTAAGGAGAGCTCAACCAGGAACACAAGAACCTGTGGATGTGATTGACCTATCCTCCAGCTCACCTGTGCAAGTGGGTGATGCTACCGAAAAGGGGGAGAAAGTCATTCCAGCCACAGAACCTGGGATTTCCTTCGAAAGAATGGACATTGAGGACTCACCATCCTCACTTGCAACTGTGCATTCTCAGCAACCTCCTCTAGTTCACATTGATGTGGACTACACAGTCTCCTTAATACAAAGTCTGTTTGAGGATGGGATACCAAGGGCTATGTCACCTTCATCATCCTTCAATCACATCATTGGGTGGAGGTATGACAATAACAGGAAAGCCTTCATTATCATAAGAGTTCAAGGACATCAAGAAGTCTTTAATTTTTAGAACTTGGACTACTATGAAGGTCTGGATCTAGTCAACATGCCACTTGTCAACCCAAGCCAATCAAGACAAGCTGACAGACTGGCTAGAAGAATCCAAGACAGGATCATTACAGAGTTCAGTCTAAGAAGGAGATAAGGCAATCAGGCAATGTCATCGGTCAACTGGATGTTGAGGCAGACCCTAAGATTAGCTTCACAGGGGAAACCTTCACAGAAGGCCCAGTGACAGAACCTGAGAGCCCTGTCTCATCATCTCCAACTACTGTAGAGATCCTATTCCTTCTGAGACACCTGCTGGTGAAGGTGCTTCTCAACCTCTCTCTGGCCTGAGCTCAGATGCTGGAACGAGAAATGAAGGCCAAAGCTCTGTCCAGCCAGAGTCACAAAGGTCTGAGAGTGATAAAGGGAAAAGAAAGATGACATCTAAGGATATTGAGGAGGAGGAGGGAGAGAGGAAAAGGAGGCTAAGGGGACAAAGTTCCTCTACTAAGTCTCCAAGACTCATGGAGTCTACAATCAAGGCTGCCCCCAAACCAAATACTCAGAATAATGAGTTAAGGGTAGTCAGGATCAACTATCTGCGGACTAGGAACTATAACATAGATAATGTCATTTCTCTCCCCTTGGATGAATTAAATGAGCTGGTTGATCTGGAAAGGTCAATAGAGAAGGAGCTAGAAGATGCAGAACTCCTAGTACAAGTCAAAGAAGAGAGAAGAAGAAAAAAACTTTACAAAGATATGCCTACCCACTCGCGAGTTCAAGAAAGTCCTGAACAAGAGGATGTGGTTTAACAAGAACCTCAGGTAGATAAGGAAGAAGACAGAATCAAGATGATTAACTACCTGAGTGCCACAGGCCTCAATCAGGTAGATGCACTCCTTCCCTTACCTTATGACTATGTTAAGTTTGAGTACTTAAAACAACTTGAGCTTGAGTTAGTCAAGGAAAGAAAGACAACAAAGAAGAAGCTGAGGGAAGAAGCTGCAAAGTCAAGAGCCATCATCCAAAAGAGCATGAAGAAGTCTGCTGATAGGCAGAGGATGATGAGCTTCTTGAAGCTATATGGATTCTCCGGAAGGAGACTTGGACCCATGTCTCTATCCACTATCGATGAGCATATCAGGTAATCAAGTAGAAGATTAAAAGTGGAGAGCTCACTGACTTACACTCCACTCCAAGTCAGACCCCTCCTGAAGTGGAGGTTAAGGCTAAACAAACAGACACAACACAACCTGGACCTCCTGCTAATGCTCAGCAAGCTTCATCTTCTGATCCACAGCAGGGTCAACCTCCTTCTCCATTTGTACCTGACAGAGAGGAAGTCCCAACTGAAAAGACAGTGAAGATCAATCTGGTGCTGCAGCTAGTCTTCTCAGTTAAAATTTAGAAAGAGAAGGAAAGGAGGCTTCTAAACCAAAGTCTAAGAAGAAGAGAAGCCTCATCCCCTTCTGAACCTCAGATGATTCAGAACACCTAAGGATGGCTCCAGAGGAAGCTCAATCACTCCAACTTCAGTAGCTCCTCTAGCATGAGGAAGACCCATCTTGTCTTGGACATACACCACAAATCCAGAAAGGTGGCAAATTATTAGAGATCAAGGCTTGAAGACATCTTATACATGGCAAGATATGTTTCAGTTGCCTCTGCATGATCTCTTTGACATGAGAAACACTTTGCACCTGAAGGATCCTATCATCTTATGAAAAAAGGATGGTGATCATCCTAATAAGGACAGTTGATATTTGAACATTTCTAAATGTTTGGTAGCATCGCCTAGGGGTAGTTTGTAAGTTAATGAAGAGGCTCAATGCCACCTAAACATCTTTAGTCTTTCCACATGCTGCACAAGTGCATTGAAGTTGAATGCTCGGAAGTTCACAGGTGCACAGGAAACCTCTAAGTGTGAATCTTCCAAAGCCAGACCAACCTCTCCGAAGCAAAGATGAAGTCTTCTGAGCCTGAGAGACAAAGTCTTCCGAAGCTTCAAGTTCTGCATAACAGATTTCTTTTCTTCTAGACTTTTAGTAACATGCTTTAGTTGATGTACTATTCCATAAAGCTTGACCCTTTATGCACAACCTGCAAGTCACCAACTATATGGTTTGGTGTAAAGGTCCATGCTTTTGGTAACTGTACATTGAGTCTTGAGTCTGTAACATTCTCTTTATGTACTTTGTTGGACCAAAAGAACCAATGAGCCAAGATCAAACCTCTAAGTCCCACACGGTATCACAACAATGCTGAAAGCCTCATCAGTAGTTTGACAAGTGCTGAAGCTGAAAGACCAAAGTACTGAAGTACAACAGCTGAAGAGTTCACAAGTGCTGAAGATCAACAACTGATGTACAAAGTCTGAAGACAAAGACTGAAGACATCAGCTGATGATATCTACTGAAGTCATCAGCTGATGAAACACCTGAAGGTCAAAGTCTGAAGATCAAGTACTGAAGCCTCAGTAGTTTGTCACAACTGCTGAAGAGTACTTCTTCAGTAGTTGTGATATCAGTAGTTTTATATTTTTATGTTTCAGTAGTTTTGTAAAACGACTGAAGAGCTTGTTCTTCAGTCGTTGTAGTTTCAGTAGTTTTATATTTTGTACTTAACAGCTGATATGTTCTCAGTAGTTGTGAACATTTCAGTAGTTTGTTAAGAATTAGTTATTTTGTATTGGATCTGCCAGTTGTCACTTTCCGTGATAACAGCAGTGACTGTTGCACTCTATATAAGGAGTGACAACCTATTGTAACAATGGGGAATGAGTAATTGAATGGAATGAATGATTGATTGATTAGAAATATTCTACATCTATAAACATTCCTAGAAATCAGAAATACATATTCTCTCCCTATAACCGTATGCGATCTTAATGCTTACAGTATCGATTGCTTGCTACAATTTGTCTAATTCTTGTTTGTATTCCGCTGCTTTGTATTCTGATACATCAAACTTGTGATCACTGATCCTGTCAAATGGTATCAGAGCAGGTTAATCATTGATCGATCTAATAATTGATCATTGAAACTGCTATTCAAGATCCAAGTTTGATTGAATTAGCTTTTGTTTTTGCAAGAAACGGTTATAGAGATTGAATTTTCTGTATTTCTGCTCATTCATCCTGAGATCTTTTTCTTGGTTCTCATTGAGTTTGTTGTGGTTTCTAAAACTTTTTAAAACTTGAACTAAACTGTTTTTGAACTGAAAATGACCACTCCCTCCAATGATCCTCACAATACTGGTTCCTCAACCAAGCCTCCTATGCTGGTTAGGAATGAGTATAAC
Source organism: Flaveria trinervia (assembly GCA_025506515.1). Lineage (NCBI taxonomy): Eukaryota > Viridiplantae > Streptophyta > Magnoliopsida > Asterales > Asteraceae > Flaveria > Flaveria trinervia. The sequence continues at coordinate 80,285,265 of CM046444.1, read as the reverse complement.
ATATGGCAAAGACGTATGCTCCATCACCTGTCTGTTAACAGCGCAGGGTGTTGGACATCAGTGGTACATGGTCCACACAAGCCTATGGTGAATAACCCGGAAACCAATCAAATGGTTCCGAAGAGGAGGGAGCAATACTCAGATGAGGATAAGAAGTTGCTTGAGATTGATGCAAAAGCCCATGGAATTCTGGCCATGGCATTGCCCAATGAAATCTATTCTGGGCTAATGCATCATGAAACTGCCCATGACCTCTGGATTGCTTTGAAAGAACAATTTGGAGGAACAGATGAGGTCTTGGCAAATAATAGAGAAATTCTTGCCCAACAATATGAGACATTCTCTCATAGAAAGGGTGAGACACTGACTCAACAATATGAGCGGTTTTCTTGTTTGATCTCTGAACTAAAAATGGTCAAACTTGAATACACCAATATTCAGATGAATAACAGATTTCTCAGATCACTGCCTGAGAGATGGGACACATATACTATTGTCCTACGCTCCAGTGCAAGTTTGGACAAACTATCTCTCACCCAACTCCATGGGAAATTGCTCACTTTTGAGAGAGAGATAGAACAGAAGAGAAAGCTGTCTTCATCTGGAAAGCTCACTGAAGACTTTATACAAGGCAACACTGCCTTGGTGGGTCATGAGTCAGAATATGCTTCATCTGAATGCCAGTATGATGAGCATATTAATTTCTCTTCAAGCACTTCTGATTCTGCATTTGTAAGTGTTGATGGTCAGTTCACTGGTGTAATAATGACAATCTATGTTTCATTATGGATGATCTCAAGGGGATTGCTGATGATGACTTAGAAGAGATGGATATTTTGAGCCAAATGGCCTTGATAAATATCAGATCTCAGAAGTTCTACAAAAGAACTGGAAGAAAATTCCCAGGACTCTCTGGCAAAACCAAAGTTGGTTTTGACAAGAGCAAGTTGAGGTGTCACAAATGCCAACGGCTTGGACACTTTGCAAGAGAGTGTAGATCAACTGGATCTAACTCTACTGCACCCTTTGTGACTTTTCCTGGCAATAGTCAACAACACAGAGGGCAACATCCTGTCACATCTAGTCATCATCCTCAACAACAATCTCCGGCATATTTTGTTCCTCAGGGTCAAATGCCATATCAGTACCCTTGTTATTACATGCCACAGTCAAATCAAGTTCAAGTTCCTATGACACCACAACCTCATGCATTACCAGAACCTCAGCCTTCCCTATCTCATCAACAACCTTCATCTCAACAACACAGCTTCTTCACCCCAGGAGTTGTTGACTGGAGCAGTTTACCAGATGACTTGTCTGGTCATGATCAACTGTTCTCAGGTGCTGGTCAACATGGTGGTGACAGTCCCTTTGGGAATCTAGCTCTTATGGCTTTGGAGTCTGCTGATACTTCATCTTCCAATGCCTCTACACCTCAGGTATCACAGGTATCCTCTGAGGCAAAAGCCAAATTATGTTCTGAACAATGCATAGCAGCATTTGCTTCCATTAGAGAAGCAAATGTAGCTTTAATTAATAAGAACATTGAGCTAGAACAAATAATTTCCAAAAACAAAGCTGAGTTTGAGTTTGTGCTCAAAGATAAAAATGATGAGGTTTATAAACTGAATTGCAAATAATTGATGATAAGGCTAGAGAAGATGTACTTCTAGAGAAGTACAAAGATCTCAAAGAACCCTTGCAGTTACCCAGGTCGAGTGTGATAGATGGGTACAATCATGCAAAGGTTTTGAAATGCTTCTTAGTAAGCAATCTGCTTCAAATGTGAAGTTGGAATTGGCTACAATCACACTGCTCCACCTACAGATTTTACCCCAAGAGCAGAGGTAGAATCTGATGGTGAGAGTGATAACCAATCCATCACATCATGTGATCTACCTTCTGATACAGCACAATCAGAAGTAGCAGTCAGCATCAAGTCCTCTTTGAACCTATCAGCTTGTTGATGGTCCAAATGCTGACATTCACATGATCAATAAGTTGATCAACTCAGGAGTTAATCCTGAAGGTCCTGAAAGGACTGGAGAGCAGGATTTAACACCTGAAGTTCAAACTTCAACTGCTGTCAGTACTGAAGAGAAGAAAACTGGCAGTAGAAAGAGTTTGAAGACTACTAAAGAGGTTGTCAAGAAAGCAACCAATGCTTCCAAAGCATTGAAGAACAAGTCTTCTGTTGCTTCACCATCTTTAGTTGATGATCAACCTAAGATGAAGAAGAAACCATGTGAAGTATGTGGTTTGTTCAATCATCTTACAGATGATTGTTGGTACAAAAGAGGTTCCAAACTCAAACAAAAAGAAGAAATTAATGAGAAAATGGTAAAAATGAAAACTGAGTTTGAGACCACATTTGTATCAGCAACATCAAATCCTGTAACCCTTAAGTCCTTAAAGAAATCCAAAAAGGAAGGAGTTAAACAGGTGACAGCTGAGGGTGCTCAAAAGAAGAAGGTGCAACATAGGACCTTATCTAACTCCACTAGCAATGTGTCTGATGAGCTGAAAGCTTTATCACAAAATCAGACACAGCTGGTGATGATGGTACAACATCTGTTGGGTAGAGTTAACCAACTAGATTCTCCTATGTTGAAACCACAGAAAAGGAGGTCTAAGCCAAAGGACTCCTCTTCTACACCATCTTCTTCTTCTCAGGCTGTTGTTACAAATAAACATGTTAGTTTACCATCTATTGATGAGACCAGGCCCAAAACCAAAAAGGTTTGGGTCTCTAAAACTAACTGATTGTTTATTATTGCAGGGTTCTTCAACATGCCAAAGTAGCATCTGGTATGTAGACAGTGGGGGATCTATGCACATGACTGGGAACATCTCTCTTCTTCATGACTACTCTCAAGGAAAGAAGGGATTTGTCTCTTTTGGCAATGATGCTAGGGGTTACATCATCGGTAAGGGCTTTGTCTCCAATGGAGAAATCAAATTTGATGATGTTAATCATGTGGAAAATCTCAAGTACAACCTCTTGAGTGTCAGTCAAATGTGTGATAAAGGCCATGTTGCCCTTTTCACAAGTCAAAACTGTAGGATTCTGTCATCCAAAGTTTTGCACTTGATTGACAAGGTGTTGGATGATCACACTCTCCTGAAAGCCAACAGGACAGGAAGAGTGTATGCCTTAGATCTCTCTAAGAAGATAGATCTCAAAGGCAATCCTTGCCTATTTTCCAAAGCCTCTTTTCAAGAATCTAAACTGTGGCACAGGAGGCTTGGTCATGTTAATCTCAAAAACATGAATCAGCTTAGCCACAATAGTTTAGTCAGAGGCTTACCAATAAAGGAGTTCCACTGTGATGAACATGCACTGCTTGTTTAAAAGGAAAACAGCACAAGGTCTCATTTCCTCCTATTGAAGTGTCCAAGTCCACTGCCTGCTTGCAATTACTGCATATGGATCTATTTGGTCCTGTGAGAGTAATGAGCATGGCAAAGAAAATACTGTCTGGTAATTGTGGATGATTACTCCAGATTTGTATGGACTTTCTTTCTACATTCAAAGGATGAGGCTGCTCAGAAGATTATCCACTTTGTGCTGTACATTGAGAAGCAGTATCCCCTTCCAGTCAAGTGTATTAGGAGTGATAATGGAACTGAGTTCAGAAATCATACACTTGATGACTTCTATCTTTCAAAGGGAATCAAAAGGCAGTTCAGCATTCCAAGGACTCCAGAACAAAATGGAGTAGTGGAGAGAAAGAACAGGACCCTCATTGAAGCTGCAAGGTCCATGCTGGCTGACTCAGGTTTGCCATTGACCTTTTGGGCCGAAGCTGTCAACACAGCTTGTTATGTGCAAAATAGAGTTTTAGTAAATCAGAGGTTGATGAAGACTCCATATGAAGTTCTCCATTTGGCTCCTCTGATTTCATTTTTCAAGCATTTGGGTGTCCCTGTTTTATTCTCAACACAAAGGATCAACTCCACAAATTTGATCCTAAGGTGGATGCAGGATACTTTGTTGGTTATTCATCTACTTGCAAGGCATACAGAGTCTTCAACTGCAGAACAAAGATGGTTGAAGAAACTCTACATGTTAAGTTTAATGAATCTCCAAAGGACAAGATTCCACAAAGTCCTGTGGAGTTATTTGATTTGGACATACTGCAATATGTTCCTTATCAAACTCCTGCTGTTGCTCCTGTCAACAGTTCACCACCTGGTGGTACTGCTGCTGATGATGATGATGATTGCAGTACTCACCTCTTCAGGTTTAGTGATCAGCTGCCTGACTCACTAGACCTGATGTTCCTGTAGCGCCAGTAGCACCATCCACAACAAATGCTGATGAGATTTCTTCGAATTCAACTTCCTTTGAATTACCATCCACTGATTGGTTTCAAGGAAATGATTCACCATCACCATCTGTTGCTGCTGAACCGGCTACAAACACTTGCACAGATCTCATTGTGTATCAAGATCTGAAGAATCACCCTATGTCTCAAATCATTGGTGATATCACTGCTGGAGTATCAACAAGAAGTCAATTGTCAAATTTCTGCTTCTATGCTCTCTTCATCAGTCAGCAAGAGCCAAAGAATTATCACATTGCTTTAAAGGACAATGGATGGGTTGATGCCATGCAGCTTGAGCTTCTTCAGTTCAAGAAACAGCAAGTGTGGGAACTGGTTCCTCTACCTCCAGGTAAGTGTGCAATAGGCACTAAATGGGTGTTTAGGAACAAAACTGATGAAAATGGGCTTATTGTTAAGAACAAGGCCAGACTGGTTGTTCAGGGGTTTGCACAAGAAGAAGGTATTGATTATGATGAAACCTTTGCCCCTGTAGCCAGACTGGAAGCAATTCGATTGTTTTTAGCTTATGCTGCTTATCAAAACCTTAAAGTCTTTCAAATGGATGTCAAAAGTGCATTTTTGTATGGAAAAGTTAAAGAAGAGGTTTATGTATGTCAACCTCCAGGCTTTGAGGACAATAAACATCCTAATTGGGTGTATAAGCTTGATAAAGCTCTTTATGGGTTAAAACAAGCTCCCAGAGCCTGGTATGAGACATTATCAAACTTTCTTCTGGAAAACAATTTCACTAGAGGCTCCATAGACAAGACTTTATTCATTAAGAAAGCTGGGCAGCATAATCTACTTGTTCAAATTTATGTAGATGATATCATTTTTGCATCCTCTGATCCAAAGTTGTGTGATGCCTTTACAAAGTTGATGCAACAGAAGTTTGAAATGAGTGCCATGGGAGAATTACAGTTCTTTCTGGGGTTGCAAATCAAACAAAAGGCTGATGGAATTTTTATTCATCAATCCAAATATACAAAAGATCTTTTGCAAAAGTTTGATTTACAAAACTGTAAGCCCTGTTCTACTCCCATGAGCAGCACCACACAACTGGACTCAGATCAGAAAGGTAAAGTGGTTGATGAAACACTTTACAGATGTATGATTGGGTCCTTGATGTATTTAACAGCTTCTAGACCAGATATTATGTTTGCTACATGTGTTTGTGCTAGATTTCAGGCTGCACCTAAAGAGTCTCATCTGATTGCAGTCAAGAGGATCTTTAGATATCTGCAAGGCACTCCATCTCTAGGTTTATGGTATTCTACCGGACATTCTGGTAAATTAGTTGCTTTTTCTGACAGTGACTATGCAGGGTGTAAGTTGACCAGGAAATCAACTTCTGGTGGATGTCAATTCCTAGGCAACTGCTTGATTTCTTGGCAGAGCAAGAAACAGACCTCAGTTGCTACATCCACTGCTGAAGCAGAGTACATTGCTGCTGCAAGCTGTACATCTCAGGTACTCTGGCTTCAAAACCAACTTTTGGATTATGGCATTACAGAGACTAAGACTCCATTGTTAATGGATAGTGCTTCAGCTCTTTGCATTGTCAAAAATCCAGTCCAGCACTCTAGGACCAAACATATAGAGATCAGACATCATTTTATAAGGGATTGTTTTGAAAAAGGTCTGATTGATCCTAAGTTTGTGCCTAGTGCTGATGAGCTTGCAGACATTTTTACTAAGCCTTTGGATAGTTCAACTTTCCAAAACCTGGTGTTAAGGCTTGGTATGCTGCAGCTAGAATAGGTGACAACTACTGATGATCTCAGTAATTCATACTGATGATCATGAGTACCTATGTCACATATAAGTACTGATGAGCTCTTTTAACCTCAGTAGTTTTTATAACTACTGAAGGCTAAATGTCTCACAAGTACTGAAGTACTTCATCTGTTCTAAACTACTGATGTAGTTACAACTACTGATGCAGTCATAACTACTGCAATCAGTAAAAACAGATAAGTACTGATGTCCTATGAAACAACTGAAATCAGCCATAAAGACTGATGAATGTGTTGAGGACAGTTTGAAACAGCTGAAAAGCTAAGAATTGACGAAAACAGCTGAAGAGAACTTTCTCTTCAGTCGTTTGTACAACTGCTGTTTCATTTTAAACAACTGAAGCAAAACCACGTCTTCAGTAGTTTTATAACTACTGATGACTAATACCAAGTCTTCAGTTGTTTACAACAGCTGATGACAAAACCACTGTCTTCAGTAGTTTCATAACTACTGATGACAACACCATGTCCTCAGTTGTTTCAATCATCTGAAGTCAAAACCACGGTCTTCAGTAGTTTTCTAAACTACTGATGCCTAACACCACGACTTCAGCTGTTTCAACGTCTGAAAGGATAATACCATGTCAACGGTCGTTTAAAACTACTGATGACTAACACCACATCCTTCAGTCGTTTCCTACCCGTACCCTATAAATACCCTAACCTGAGCTCTCATGCTTCATCTTCTTCAAACCTAACGTTCCTCTCCAAAACTTCCTTCTTCTCCATGGCGTCTATGCAAATTAAACCGCGACACAACTGTGTTGCCTACCTCACAAAATCGCCGATCTGGACTAAGTTCGATACTGCTATCGATCTTATGGTTCAGTCCCAATACAACAAGGCATTCCTTCTGAACCCCGTCTTACATGCCGAATCCTTGAACCAATTTTGGATGAACGTTACTGTTACAACTGAGGAGAGCAACACACCATCCCTCCGGTCAGTCGTCAACAACAAAGAAGTAGTCATTACTCCTGCAACAATCCGTAAAATTCTTCAACTGAGTGATGCTACTTCTCCTGCTGGATATCCGAAGGGCACCATAGATCTATCATTTGCTCAGCATGGATATCAAGGTGATCTCAGTGCCACCACCATCATGAAGAAACACTTTAATGACGCTGAGCGCCTGATTTTTCACATGGTCAATGTATGTTTGGCCCCTAAGACGTCGTCTTGGGATCAAATGTCCACCAAATGGCAGCAGGTAATGTATTCTATCCTTGAGCAACAACCACTAACTTTTCAGAATTAATATTTTCAGAGCTCAAAGATATGGCTCAAAAACTACTGCCAACCGTTGGATACTCTATCCACGGTTCATAATGGCCATTATTATAGACCAGCTTAATGCTGAGGGACTTGTTGGCTTGGGAGTCCCTGCTACGGCTGTTCTGCCAGAAGTATACTCCCGGCACAACTCTGACCGGACACTCAAACTGGCTGCCAAGCTGCGAAAACCCACGCAGCTGGAACCCACAGCCACCACCTCCAAATCCAATGTCCCCACCAAACCCACCAAAAAGAAACCCAAAATGGCTACTCAGGGAATTGAGTCCCCTGAGGATGCCCCTGCAACACAAACGCAGGATATATCCACTAGTCCAACCCCCTAGTGGATACAATGACTCTTCCAGCCACAGCCGCTCAGGCTTCCTCTCAACAGGAGCCTGCAGCAACCCAGGGGCACCTACTTATGGGATCTTACTCACTTGAGGAGATTGCCATTGAAGAGCACCATCCACCCCAGGTGCACACTGCTTCTAACCCCTTACCCCAAACAACCGCCCCTCACAGCCCAACTTTAATAGTTGCACAAGTGCTGACTCAATTGCACTCCTCACCCCCTCCCCAGAAACCACTTACTACTGGGAATACCTCTACAATTGAGGGGGAGGAACACAGTGCACCTGAGAACCCACAGCACAGGGGTTTCCAATTCTATCTATCTCCTGGTGTAGACAAGGAGCTTAGAATATCTAGTGAGGCTGCCACCTCCTCTGACTCAGCACATGACCAGAGTGAGGCTGGTAACATTGCTAAGACCTCCCTAGAGGCAACAGCTGATGATGGACATTGTCCTGAGGCTGGAAGTCCCCAGTACCAAGCACAAGGGGCACATGCACCAACTGGTCTACACCCAGTGCATGTAAATCCTGCTCTAAGCAGGAGGTCAGGTGATTCAGTATCAACTGATGATGACCTGAGCTTCTTCTATGATGTAGTTGCTCAAAACATTCTAGAGGATGAGGTTAGCAGACTCAAGAGCTGCTGGCCAAGATGTCTCAGGATGCAAGTCCATCTGCCACCATCATACACCCACAGATGGCACCTTCCTTGAAGGTTTCCCAAACACAGAGCCACCCCAAAATCAACCACCTGCCTCTGCTTCAGGCCCTACTTCTCAGGAACAGAACCCTCCTGAGCAAATAGGTGCTGTACTCCAAAATTCCCTCCTCTCATCACCCCATAATCACTGATATAGTGATCAAAGCCCTTGATGAGAGGCTTTCCTCAACATTACAGCCCTTGGTTGATGCTGCTGTCCAAAAGACTCTTTCTGCGGTACCAACCCCTTCCTCCAATGCAACCAAAAAGGGGGAGAGTACTGCAGTGAAAGAAAGGAAGAGGAAAAGATCCGAGGAAAGGAAGAGAGCAAGTCAAGAGGAGGAAAAAGAAAAGCAACCTCTGCTCACGTACAAGCGAAGAGAAGTGCTGATGATCACACTGCTGAAGACAAATCCTTGGAGGAGCTGGTCAAAGAAGCTGACACCACACACAGCCGCTCCATGGATAAAATAATTGAACAACTCTTCAGGCAGGGGTTTGACACAGCCACACTGGATAGTGAGATCAGAAGGTTAGAAGTACAAGAGATACAAACCCGATGGGCAGGGTATGATGCTCTTGAGAAAGAGAGGTTGGAAATAATGATCCGCTTTATTGCAAAATACTTGGGAAGATCATTAATGGAGATCCGCGCATGGACCAGGGACAGCATCTGGCTATAGCCACCAGAATCTGTCTGTCTGAGCAATTCAACAAAGGGATTATTGTGGAAGCCCTTGATGAGGCTGGGGCTGGTAAAAGGTTAGAGATGGCTAAACTCACAAAGGCGAAGCTAACTACAAGGATGCTAGATCAACCTTCCCTTCCACCCACTCAAACAGATCCTATCCCTCAAATCTCCCAACCAACCTCTAAGCCAAAATCCAAACATCCTCATTCTTCAAAACCAATTCCTTCACCAACCAACCATCATCCAGTGATGTACCCCGAAGGAGGAGAAGGGTGCTGAGGATGGAAGAAGAAGAAGAAGAAGAGGATGAAGATGATAGTCTGCCACTCTCTGCTGTTCTGAAGCTACCAAAACCCCGAAGTCAACCCATGATCACACCTGACTCTCAAAGGGAAATGGTCAGAGTCAAGATAGAAGAAGAAGAACAGCAAAACAGCACGATGAGCAACTGTTGAAGATGGTTGACAAGGAATTTCCTCAGTCATCATCTATTCAAGCCATGAAAGGGCATGCTCAAAGGCTGTACACTCTCAGGCACACCTTTCAGTATCAGAAGGAGAGAGTGAGAGTATGGCCAGACCCCAGGGTGAGTTCTAGAATCCATAAAAGAACTATCCACACAGATACAACGGCCAGGTACGAAAAACATAGAATCTACCATCATGTTGGCCGTTGTAGTCTCACCTTGGGAAATCATTGATGAATTCAAGAAAGCTCACCAAGCAAAGAAGACACCTCAAGCCTTACTAGAAAACAAGATGATTAAGAAGGGGTTGTTATATAAAAAGCTTGAAGACATCCAAAAGAATGAGCTCCAGTTACTCCTTGAAGGCAACCATCCTGATGAATTTGTATATAGGGAGGTAACTACGGTGGAGCTGAAAAATGGCAGGACCATGAGTACTTATCAGAGTACTATGGTCCAGAGTTCTTCTTCGAAGGAGGAGCAGAAGAACTCTCTCAAGGGAACAAGTTGTTCTCCTTGAGGCCTATGTTCGTGAGTCATACAGACTCATTATGGGGAAGTAAATCTCATGAATGGGATAACAACTCTGTGTCCAGTTCCCCAAAACAGAGTTCCCATTCATACTCTGCCAAACAAATATTTGAGATTTCTTCCCAGGCCGGAGCTTACATGGGTCATCTTCTCTACTGATCAAGAAGGAAAAAGACCAACATTTTGCCATCAATAAGTGGGAGTATAAATAAGTTAGAGGTTTTGGCTGCATTGGTTCAGGGGGAGTTTGTTGGACCAAAAGAACCAATGAGCCAAGATCAAAAACGAAAAACCTCTAAGTCCACCTATCACAAACAACTGCTGAAAGTCTCATCAGTAGTTTGACAAGTGCTGAAGCTGAAAGACCAAAGTACTGAAGTACAACAGCTGAAGAGTTCACAAGTGCTGAAGATCAACAACTGATGTACAAAGTCTGAAGACAAAGACTGAAGACATCAGCTGATGATATCTACTGAAGTCATCAGCTGATGAAACACCTGAAGGTCAAAGTCTGAAGATCAAGTACTGAAGCCTCAGTAGTTTGTCACAACTGCTGAAGAGTACTTCTTCAGTAGTTGTGATATCAGTAGTTTTATATTTTTATGTTTCAGTAGTTTTGTAAAACGACTGAAGAGCTTGTTCTTCAGTCGTTGTAGTTTCAGTAGTTTTATTTTTGTACTTAACACGCTGATATGTTCTCAGTAGTTGTGAACATTTCAGTAGTTTGTTAAGAATTAGTTATTTTTGTATTGGATCTGCCAGTTGTCACTTTCCGTGATAACAGCAGTGACTGTTGCACTCTATATAAGGAGTGACAACCTATTGTAACAAGGGGAATGAGTAATTAATGGAATGAATGATTGATTTGATTAGAAATATTCTACATCTATAAACATTCCTAGAAATCAGAAATACATATTCTCTCCCTATAACCGTATGCGATCTTAATGCTTACAAGTATCGATTGCTTGCTACAATTTGTCTAATTCTTGTTTGTATTCCGCTGCTTGTATTCTGATACATCAAACTTGTGATCACTGATCCTGTCATACTTTATCCTTTTTGTAATAGATAGGATGTGAGCTACGGCATGTCATGTCACAGGTCAAAAGGGAATCTGCCTTTGACTCTACAATTGATTTTGTGTGTGTCTTTGTCAATTGTATCCCACTAGCTTTCATCTAGCCGGCTGTAGGATGTTGTATAAGTGTCTCATGTTTCTTGTATCTTCGAATATGCTTTTGAAACACTTGTATAAACATAGAGAAAGCAATATATTACATTTGTTGAAACCCAAACCCTTGTGTTCTTTGTTTCTGGCAGACATATTACTTGTGTTCTAGTGTCACCCCTTGGTCAATCCAGTTTCACGTTTGATCTGAGTTTAGTTTTTCCCTCTTTGCGTGTTGTGTTGTAACTCTTAACCCTTCAATATCCTGCACGAACCTTGAAAGGTTACTGAAAAGCCTTTTTCACCTAGATCAAGCTCTTGAAAGACCCTTTCAGCCAGATTTTTCTTCTAGATTGGAGGGTGTTTGCCTTGAGTCTTGCAATATAGAGAGAGTGATAGGTGGAGTGGTATGTGTGTGTTCTGGAGTATGTTTATCAAAACAATTAAGACCCCACCCATAAAGGGGGCGGCCGAAAATGTTGAGAAAATAGGGTTTTCCCCCAAACCATTCTCCAATATTTTGTTAAACTAGTTGTTTACATAGTTATATAATTAACCTTTTTAGTATATAACACATACACACTTTTATTATTTGATGTTATTTAACTAAATTAAACAACATTACAAAACTATCCATGAACAAAATATCCATATAAGTTGTTCAATCTCATATGCAACTTATTTAGAAAACCCATTTTCTAAATTGTGTATTTATTAATTGCATGATCATATCATCAATTAAATATTATTTGGTGTTTGCTAAGCTTGTTATTGGGTATGACCCAACTTGGATCATAAAGTACTAACCACATCAATGTTCTATGTGTCTTGGGCATAAAGAATCCAACAAATACATCTTCGCTATCTTCTTTCCCTTTACCTTTAACAAACTCAGCTACCAAAGCATGATTTATCTCAATCCCTGTTTCCTCAACCTCTACACTCCAATCAAAGTTACAATTAATGTAGTCTCCTTTTTGTGATTCACATCTTCCCTCTCCCTCTCAATTGTGAATCTTTGAACTCTTGGATTACTAGAATCGGTGACAATTCGTGACGGGCATTCATGTTTGAAATGTCCCAATTGCTTACAGTTGAAACATCTTGGTTTTGACATATCAAATCCTAGTTTTGAATTAGAAGTTTGTCTGCCGAAGTTCTTTCATCCGATGCGCTCCACAAATCTTCGACCTCTAAGAGTCAACATTGCCATTTGCCACTGGATGTCAGTTTCTTCAAGATCATCATGGTCAACCTGATACATGTCTTCCATTGGTATTCCTTTACTTTTCAACTCTCCTACCACAAGTGCTTCATAACATTGAACAAACTTCCGAAAAGAACCAACTTGAAAGCCATTCAATAACATCATCCCCTTAATACGCATGACTGAAAGCCATTCAATAACATCATCCCCTTCAAGTATCCAACTTGAAATGATTTAGGTGAATCAATCATTTATCCTATTGTTTCAGATGTCATGTTAAATCCAAGGACATAGTATGATCATTCCTTGTTGATTTAACTTAATCAGGCCTTAGACATCTTGCTCTCAACAAATAAGAGCAACAAATTCCATCTTGACTACATACGTTTTTCACAATTACCTCATGTCACACCTGAACATAGCCTTATGTACTGCCTATTGTTTCAGAGCAGTGAAGAACTAGCTCAAGGTATAAATTTGGTGAATATGAAAACCCAATATGTATCTCAGGATGGAGGATACAAAATGATATTCGCCTTTACTCAAATTTACTTATGATCAATCTAGAAGATTCCATGTAGTAAAATTGAGATACGGGTTAGTCCAATATTTGTATCCCATAAATATCTATGAACTTTAGCAGCAACCAATTGCTCTATATTCATTCCTTATGAATATCCACCAATCCATTTTCATAATAGTCTTATGTTCATATTTGTTCCCACAAACATTACCGACGACGGACATTTAGAATAATAAACATATTCATGGATGTATACATGCTAAAATGAATGTAACTCTAAATATCACAAGTATATAAAGAGTTCAATATTACATTGTTTCAAACTTTTAATACTAAACAGATCAATTCCAGTCACTAGAGTATCGAAGTCCTAAGGCACAAGTATGACTATCATGCTTTGCCCTTTCAAGGAGCTTCGTGAGTGGATGTGTAATGTTTTGATCGGTGTGAACTTTACAAATACATATCCTTCCTTTTTCAATTTCATCCATTATGTAGTTAAATTTCCGCTCAATGTGCCTAGCCTTTCGAAGTGCGTAGGGTACCTTGATTTATGCAATCGTACCCTCGTTATCAGAAAAGGATTTCTAGGGGTCTTGAATGATAGAGACCACCCTAGGTAGGCGATAAATTTCTTTATCCATGCAGCTTCCTGAGCTGCTAATAATGTGGCTATGTATTCGGATTTTGTAGTGGACAATGCTACACATTAATAATGAAGACATACCCCGATTGTGATTGAGAATCATCTTGAACGGTTTGGAAACTCGCATTTGTGTAACCCTTTAGAACGAGTTCATCTTCATCAGATCCATATATTAGAAACATTTCCTTAGTCCTCCTAAGGTATTTCAATATACTTTTAATAGCCATCCAATGGCTGTTATCTGGATTCTACTTATATCTGCTCATCATGATTAACGTGCATGACACTAAGATGTACTCAAAATTGGGTGCATATCATCTCATACATGATGGATCCTATAGCAGATGCATATGGGATGTTCTTCATTCGATCTTGCTCATACTTTGAGCTTGGACATTGAGATGTACTCAAAATTGTCCCTTTTTGAATAGGTACCATACCTTTCTCAGAGTTTTTCCATCTTGAACCTTTTCAAGACTTTATTAAAATATGCACTTTGATTTAAACCTATCAACCGCCTCGATCTATCCCTATAGATCTTTATTCCCAAAATATAGGTGGCTTGATCGAGATTTTATGGAAAAACAACTTCCAAGCTAGGTTTTAACACCTTCCATGGTTGGAATATCATTTTCAAAAGGGTAGTATGTCATAAACATACAATACTAAGAATGTTATTATGCTCCCACTAGCCTTCGTATATACACAAGCCTCGTCAGTGTTCTTGATGAAACCAAATTTCTTGATCTCTTCATCAAAACATTGATTTCAACTTCTCGATGCTAGTTTCAATCCATAGATTGACTTTTTTAACTTGCATACCTTTTACGATGTTGTGGACCAATAAAAACATCAAGCTAAACATATGGACAGTCTCTTTGAGATGTCCATTAAGAAAAGCAGTTTTGTCATCCATTTGCCAAAGCTCTTGTCATTCATTCGGCCGACTGAGTCATTCGACCAGCTCAGTCGGGCGATTGAAGTTCATTCAGGTTTCCAGTCGCATGACCCACTATTTGTTTGACTCAAATTCGAATCGAGATGTTATCCACCATCACCGATGGTATCATGCTATCATTCTCTCAATGTCACACCTCTGCGTTCCCAACAATAGAGTTTCTAGCCTATCAAAGACAAAATAATATACACATTCAAGTCATAACAAACATATACAAGACAACATGTCACAACAAAAGGTCTAAATGCTTGTCTTATAAAACTATATAATTAAGTCACTAATAATGAACACATATAACGGGTGTATATATCACCGTTATCGAATTGAAAAAAAAGGCTAATACAACTATGCCCGTACACTCGCAATCACTTAACATAGCACCTAATAACTTTGATTTCAACGTTTTACTTAGTTTAATTAGGTTATTTGTCCAATTTAACTCTCGCTTCTTGTTAGGGCTGAATGTGGTCATTTGGGAATCAAATCGACTGAAATTTGGTGAGATAGCACCGCAATGTACCTGTATGAACACTAGAGATCATCAAAATATTGAAACAGGTGTCAAATTCGGTCAGAGGAAATTTTGGCAGAGTAACGGTAGGCTGTGTGATTTTAGGGCGAATGGGGGGTGATGAGTTTATGCGATCAACTATGGCCTTATTTATACTGTATCTGATTTCAATCGGGCGACTGGACCTATTCGCTCTTTTCATTTCGTTATTGGATCTCAGTCGTGTGATTGGTTAAGTCGATTACATCTAGTCGGCTAATTAGGTTTCAGGCAGGCGATTGACTCAGTCTCACAACTCCATTCACGTGACTGGCTCAATCTTGTAAGCCATTCGTGTGAATGGTTCATAGCCATGCTTCATTCGGTTGTCTAGTGCATAAGTATGGACCAATCGGACGACTGGTCCATACTCATGGTCCAGTCTGCGAATGGATCATACTTATGGTTTTGACTTTATGACCATTTGACATTTAACCCGATTTAACAATTGATTAAACATTACGAGTATTTGATCATCTCAGACATGATCATTTTAACATTGAAAAGTTTTGATCACCTCAGTCGTGATCCTTTTAAACAAAACACTTTTTGTCACCTCAGACATGACCCGGTTAATATTGAAAGCACGTTTGGTCACCTCAGACATGACCCTTTTTTAGTGAATAAATCCAAGATGGAATTCCCTGACATAGTCCTACATATAACCTAAATTGACAAACTTAAACAAAAGAAACTACTAGAAATTAAGACATATTTTGTGATTTTGTGGGAGGTGGAAATCCTGAGATTAAAATCTAATAGATTTATTTCTTGAACAGGCAGCTTCAAGTTATTTTGACCATAAGAGAAATGATTCATTATGAAATCATATAGGTAATCAAATCATTCAGGACGTGTTACTAAAAACATTTAATGCTAGATTCTTGTTTTCGTCGAGACTCATTTGCAAATTAAGGAAATCATACTAGTACTATAAGACACACTAATTGATTTGGACTTTCAAGAATTGTAGCCATGATGATTGTCAGTATACATGTCCACTTAAATCCATACACAGACTTTTGACACAAATTGGTGATAGTTTAAGGTTTAATTATTTCAACAAGAAGTTGTGGATCCAACGTTTATATGGTAATCAACATTCCTCCGAAGATTTTTGAGCAGTCTATGGGTATTTTACAAAAAGAACCTATTCTTAGAGATTTCAAAGAGAAGCCAAGCCTCAGGTCAGTGCCACCGCACAACAGAGAGGCAACAAACAACAATGAATTCTAGAATATATAGGTTATACTTATCCTCAGGTCAGTGCCACCGCAGAGCAGAGAGGCACTGTCTTCTTGTTTGAGCAATTTATTTGGTTGCACAGATCGCGCCAACAACATAGGTTATCAGTTTGATTGCTTTTTGCATTTTTCATCATGTGCTTTGCTCATATTTTGGTCATCCGCACACATTTGTGGCGTTTATTTTGCTCATCACCCTTTATTGGAACTCTGTTGATTGTGTTAACCAGGGATAAGATGATGACCCTCAGCTTGTTGAACAACTTAGTTTGATCTTGCGATCACCAAAGAGGTCTACTTATCTATCGTGTTGAATCTACCGACATATCATCTAATGGTCTAGCAACCTCTAGGTCTACTTTCTCCGTGTTACCTTAGTAGTAACTAGTTTTACTATCATTTTTCCTTTTATTTTTGCTTCGACTTCTCAGACTTATACTTTGAATTTTGCATCTAATTCAATTTAAATCTTTTAAATTTCCAAATGCTTTGTTCCTGTGTACTATCATTTTCATAGTCGTTGAATCGATATCTCACATATGATCTCATGTCTATTAGCTTCCCTGTCCTCCTCCCTCGTTTTTTAATATTAACATAACCTATTGTGTTTTTGCGTGAAAAACAACATTTGACACAAAACGATTGCGTTTTTTCGTGAAAAACAAAATTTTTATATTAAAATCGATTGAATCACACGTAAATCAAGAGCCAATGCTCTGATACCACTTGTTAGGATCATGTATTAAACGATATACTAACTAATATACGTGTATACCAAGTCAAATAGTGCGGAATCCTATTTGATTGGCCATCCAATCATTGAGAACGCATGTAGAAACAATTGTAGATTGAATCTAAATGTTTAGAAGGATTGGTAATCAATGTAGTGCGATCTATGAACTTGAGCTGGCTTTCTTGGGTGTTCTGGATGGGTAGGGTATGTGTATGAGTCGAATTATTCAAAGTGTTATGTTTTTCCACGAATTTAGTGGTATTTATAGGTTAGGGATACTCATTCGTGTGACTAAATCATTCGCATGGTTTAGTGGGGCGATTGAGTCATGCGGTTGATCCATTCGCATGACAGAGTGTTTAGTTGTACGATTGAATCA
Organism: Flaveria trinervia; assembly: GCA_025506515.1. Lineage (NCBI taxonomy): Eukaryota > Viridiplantae > Streptophyta > Magnoliopsida > Asterales > Asteraceae > Flaveria > Flaveria trinervia. Next base: position 80,267,711 of record CM046444.1, on the reverse strand, counting down.
ATCTCATGTCACAATTGTGCGACTGATCCAGTCGTGCGATTGGTTCATTAGCACGAAGTTGTTCATGCGTATGGTCCATTAGCATGGGCCATTCGCATGAGAACTTCATATGATTAAGTTTGAATATGTTTCACAATCATTAATTGACTTACATTTATTCAAACAACCACAAACCTATATAGTTAGTTCAATAAGCGTTAATACACAATAACCAATGAAATATTAAACATTATAAGCATAACCACACATTGTATTTCATTCAACCATCCATTTACATATATGTAAGACATGAAAGACTTTTACATTAAGCTCATAAACTAGGTACATATGTATCTACAAACTGCTTGGTGCTCTAGAGGGGGTTAAGCACATGACAGGACCTAGATGAAAACGAAAGATAATAATAGTACGAAATGAATGATGATGAAGATAATAAATATTATCTATGTGTATGTACGATGTGTGATCACATTCTAAAACCTGTTATGATTCTATGAAAGTAAAGAATGGTTTTAAACAAAAGATAAAGTATGTTTTATTATAAAACTAGAACTCACTCAGCAACACTTACTCTTTTTATGCATTTTTCGAGTTGGCAGGTGAGCATTGCAGAGGATGGAGTGGGACAGCTACTGGGCATTTTGAATGGCATTCTTTTGTTAATGTTTTTGCATTGTAATGTGAATAAATGAAAATGTGTAATGGATGTTGTATTATTTTTCAAAAGCATTTACATTGAAAATGTTGTTTTTTGATGTTTCTGTTGCAACGTTCATTTCAAGTTAATATAATCATATCTTTTATGAGCAATGGTTGTGTAGTTGTAAGCATCCTGGGAACGGGGCCTTACAAGTTGGTATCAATGCCAATGTTTAAGTAAAACAGGTAAGTTTTCAAAATAAAGCTAAACTGAAAATGGATGGAAAGGGAAGGAATGCCAGTCTGAGTAGTTGGGTCCCATTAGGTATCTTTCTTAACGATTAACCGGTATTATGTATGCATGCTATGTGTTTATATGTTGCTGGTAGATTTAGATACTAATGTAGTCAGGACAAGTAATGCTTGGGGTATGAAGAGTAAAGTAAGTGGGTAATCAAAACTAGCCACTGTAATAGGGAGCTACTATACTTGACATAAACTGAGTTATACCCTTGAATGACCGTGTTGGTGTTTGAATCTTCCAGCATGTGTGTGAGGATGGCCGGTGGTAGATCATCTAAAGATTCACATGGTGGAGATCGTGGTGCTGAACCATGGTTACGAGAGGAAGGCCTAGAGTCGAAAAGGTGGTTCATGAAGAACCAGAGACCCCTCATCCGGAGGGTGGTGATGAGAGTGCTATTTGAGAGCCTCAGTGAAGGAGGCGGTATTGGTGGGACATATAGTTCAAGCCGAGGGTAGTTGGGCAATTGGAAGTATGAGGTGGTCTGAGTTGAAGAAATTTGTAATTAAGGAGTTTTGTAGTCACCGGGAAATGGATAAGGTGGAAAGGGTATTCTTGCAGCTGGAGGAGGGAACCAGGACATATCAACAATACACCACCAAATTCAACGAAACAGCATGGCTGGTGCCGGATCAGGTGTCGCCTCTATCGCGAAAGATCAAGAGGTATGTGTAGGGTTTGCCAGCGGATATCCGTAGGCACATGATCGTTGCCTAACAGAGCATGTTTAGGTTAGCAGTGGATTTAGCAGGAAGATTGTATGATGAGTGAGAGATGGTGGCGATTGAGGCAAGCAAGATGGGTGGAGGTGATCGGAGTTGGAACGGGAAGAGGTTTGGTCACGGTGGTGCCTCGATGAGTAACAAGAAGGCACGGGTGGATGATCGTTGTGTGGTCACATTAGGGGCAGGATCGAAGAGGTGTGGCAATTGTGGGAAAGAGCGTTCGGGGGAATGCAAGTGGGGATCAAACATCTATTTTAAGTGCGGGAAGCCTCGTCATATGGATGGAGAATGTGGGGGTATGAGGTGTTTCAACTGTGGGGAAAGTTGTCATATGAGTAGGGATTGTAAGAAGCCGAGGGCTGAGGGTTCTGGGGTGAAGAAGACTGGAGGTGAAAGACTGAGGGTGAGCGCCAGAGCATTAACGATGACGCAAGTGGAAGCCAGAACAGGCCATGATGTCGTGTCAGGTACGTTTCTAGTAAACCAAACTTTAGCCTCCGTGTTATTTGATTCTGGGGCCAGTCAATGTTTTTTTCTGCTGCTTTCTATGCTAAACTGGCTGTTAGTAGTAGGAGTGTTGATGCGCCCTTTGATGTAAAAAGTGCAATAGGTAAGACTACCAGGATTTCTAAGACGATAGAATACTGTGATGTGAAATTAGAATGTCATATGTTTCCGGTTAGACCATTCATGATAAGCTTAGGTGGTTTTGATATGGTTCTTGGGATGGATTGGTTGGCGGACTACGAGGCGAACATTGTGTGTCGTAAGAAGATGTTTCGATTGTCAGCGCCTAATGGGAGTTCGGTAACGGTTTTTGGTTATCGGGTCACGACAATTTCGAAGGTAATCTCCATGGCGGTGGCGTGAAAGTGCATGAGGCGTGGATGTATTGCCTACTTGTCCTATGTAAAGGATGTGGATACGCCAGCACCACAATTGTCTGATGTACCGGTTGTGTGGGACTTTCAGACGTGTTCCTAGAAGATATACCAGTAGTGCCACCTCACCGTAAGATCGAGTTCCAGATTGACTTGATACCGGGTGCCCAACCTGTTGCTAAAGCACCATAATTATTGGCTCCTACTGAGATGAAGGATTGATTGAGCAATTGCAAGAGCAGCTTGATAAGGGGTTCATTAGACTGAGTATCTCTCCTTGGGCTGCTCCGGTCCTGTTCGTGAAAAAGAAAGACGGTAGTATGAGGATGTGTATAGACTACCGTGAGTTGAACAAGTTGACGATAAAGATCCGATACCCTTTACCAAGAATTGATGACTTGTTTGATCAGCACCAAGGTGCTAGTTGGTTCTCAAGAATAGATCTTCGATTGGGCTACCATTAGCTGAAGGTGAAAGAGCAGGATGTTCCTAAGACAGCTTTTTGCACGCGTTATGGTCACTACGAGTTCCTTGTTATGTCACATGGTTTGAGCAACGCGTCAGTTGCTTTCATGGATTTGATGAACCGAGTGTGTCGGCCGATGATCGATAAATCAGTGATGGTGCTCATCGATGATATCTTGATTTATTCTAAGAGTGAAGAGGAGCATGCCGATCACATTCGAGAGGTGTTGGAGACACTGAAAATGGAGAAGTTGTATGCTAAATTCTCCATGTGTGCATTATGGTTGCGCAAGGTTCAATTCTTGGGTCACGTGGTGAATCCCAAGGGGATTATGGTGGATCCAGGAAAGGTGGAGGTGGTGATTTAATGGAAGTCTCCAAAGACGCCATCCAAGATTCGTAGTTTCTTGGATCTGGAAGGCTATTGTAGATGGCTTATTCAAGACTTCTCTAAGATTGCTTCTCTACTAACCATGTTGATCTGGAAGGATGTAAAGTTTGTATGGGGTCAAGCTCAAAAGAAGGCATTCGAGGAGTTAAAGGTGAGATTGACTCAAGGTCCTGTCTTGTCATTACCCGATGGAAATGAAGATCTGATGGTTTATTCTGATGCTTCCTACTCGGGGTTGGGATGTGTGTTGATGCAAAGAGGAATGGTTATAGCCTATGATCCCAACAGTTGAAGGTTCATGTGGTCAGTTATGCTACTCATGACTTCTAGCAAGCAGCCGTGGTCTTTGGGTTAAAGATTTGGAGACACTACCTGTACGGGACAAAGTGCACCATATTCATCGACCATAAAAGCTTGAAGTATTTCTTCGAGCAGATTGACTTGAATATGAGGCAACGGAGATGGTTGGATCTCATAAAATATTATGATCGTGAGATCCATTACCATCCAAGCAAATCCAACGTGGTGGTGGATGCCGTAGTCGAAAAGACAGACCTGCGCCGTTTCGGCTAAAAGCTTATCAGCTGGTTATGACCTCTGATCTCATGAAGCATGTCAAAGATTTTCAAGATGAAGTATTGAAAGAAGATCATCTTAACTCTAAAATAATGAGAGGTATGGTTATGGAATTAGGTAAAAACATAGTCGATGTTAGGACTTGATTCGGGCGAATGTGGATTCCTTATTTTGGGGATCTATGTGTGAAGATTATGGATGAAGGTCATAAGACTCGATATGCTACCCATCTCGGTGCTACGAAGATGTACCAATACATGAAGAAAGATTATTAGTGGCCGGGTATGAAGTGTAATGTGGTGGCGTATGTGAGTAAATGCTTTACTTGTTTACAAGTGAAGGTCGAGCACCAAAAGCCGTATGGAGAGATCCAACGTTGGATATACCAGAGTGGAAGTGGGAGCATATCACCATAGACTTTATTACTAAGCTACCGCATACCATGAAAGGGTATGATGCTATATGGGTGATTGTTGATCCCTTGACAAAGAGTGCTCACTTCCTACCAATTCGCGAGACTTATTCATCTGAGAGGTTGGCGGATCTGTTCATTAAAGAGATTGTAACTCATCATGTTGTGCCGGTGTCTATTGTGTCTTATCGTCACACCCGGTTTAGAACCAAATTCTGGAAAAAATTCCCCGACACAATGGGGACGGGGTTACATATTAGCACGGCTTATCGTCCTCAGACAGATGGTCAGTTAGAAAGGACCATTCAAACGTTGTATGATATGCTTTGGGCATGTGTCATTGACTTTGGCAGAAGTTAGGATGACCACATAGCATTAGCTGAGTTCTCATATAAGAATAGTTATCATGCCAACATTGATATGCCTCCTTATGAGATGCTATACGGTAGGAGATGTAGAACGCCCGTGTGTTGGGGTGTAAGGCCCCATTCCTGGGACGCTCACAGCTGGTCGATCATCTCTCATAAAACTTACATTTATATTAACTTAAATAATCATTGTAGTTGAAAAATTAAAAAGGACATTTCACTTCATTATAAAATCTTTTGCAAAATAATACATCGTTATCACATTATAAAATACTTGTTGCATTACATCACAAAAGGATTATAAAAATGAATGCCATCCAAAAAGAGCCAAGTAGCCGCCCCATGCCATCCTCTACAATTATTACCTGCCAACTGGAAACATATAAAAGTCAGCGTTGCTGAGTGAGTTCTAGTTTTATAAAATCATTTTATTACCCTTCATTCATTAAAACTTTTTCTTTACTATCGCACATGATCACACATCGTACGTACATCTAGGTAATAGTTATTATCTTCATCATTGTTCATTTCGTACATTTCACACGTTTCGCACATTTCGTACTTATCGCACTTTTAGTACTTTTATTATCTTTCAATTCTATCTAGGTCCTGTACTTAACCCCCTCTTGAGCACAAAGCTATATCATCTAGCGTTAAGTAAGAAGGACCCCATATCACACATATCGCATGTATCACACCTATGGGGTAGTCACAAAGACTAATTCCCCCAATGTGAACCCTTAAGGGTTAGCCAAGATCTTACGCTATAAACACACAGTTGAGCTAACAACTCTTAACGAGTTTTGAACCTCCTTTTATTTGCTTGCAAGACTTTTCATTCGTTCATTCATTATGTTACACTTTCATTATCTTAAATCTTTCACTTCGTTAAGATAATACTTTATGTTCATTAACAATATCATACCACGTAAAGTCACATCATCATACGTAATAGGGAACATAACAAAACATAGCATGGAATTATACATAATCATCATACATCATCAATCACACATCAATCATGCATAAGAACCAATCATAAATCATATCACACATGACCTCAAAAGTCAACTTACCTTACCCCCGGGAACATCCCATGTCAAAGCCTACATTTTACAATTTCCCCAAATTCAGAAAATATTTCTAAGTCTTTAGGCGCATGAACACTATGCAGGCGCATGAGCACTATTCAGGCACATGAGAAACACTTAGGCACATGGGAAACTTTCAGGCGCATCAGCAGTATTGGGACGCATGAGCGACACTTAGTCTATTCTGGGCAATTCTAGGTGCATGAGCACTATGCAGGCGCATGACCTATGTGGCTGTATGAACACTTAGCCAATTACAGCCTATTTCTAGGAGCATGAGTACTATTTGGGTGCATGAGTACTATTTGGCGCATGAGGTTTTGGGCGCATGGGAACACTTAGGCAGTTATTTACGGTTGGGCGCATGAGCTACTATTTGTGCGTATGAGCTGCCTAATTCACACTTAATATCATAATTTAGTCCCCAAACACCACCTATCTTGATATAAGCTTATATCATACATTCTAGGCCTTAGATACACAACTAAAACAACATCAAACACGTACATATCCCAAAATCAAACCCACCTACAATATACACACATACACACATACGGGTATAAAACCCAACTTTATGAAAACATTCATACATGCATTTCCAGCCCCAAAACAGTTTACAACAAGTAAAAAGGGGGTCCTAGAACTCACCTTTGCATTCTTTTGGTTATGACTTCTTCAAAAAGCCGTTTGAACAGAGTTCAACTGCCTAGAAACCCACCAAAACACGCACCTGAACACACACAAACATACATAAGCATACAACCGAGGATAAAACTAGTTAAGAACATCATAAACACATGAATTACCTTGAATTTTACTTTCTTCCCTTGTTCTTCAAAATGCCCGAGGGCTTTCTGCTTCTCTCTGTAAAATCCAAAAATTTGATGTGTGAAGAGAGTGTGGGTGGCCATGACACCTTTTACACACACTTTTCAAACAATTTGTCATTTTTGATACAATTGGTCCCTCTTCTTAGGTTTCATAGATTTTTCTTCACTTTATCTTTCTTCTTTTGACTTTTAGAATAACCGGGCGTTACATGGGGTGATATTGGCCATAAAGAGTTACGGAGCGCTGAAGTGGTCGAGGCTACGATTGAGAAGCTGGAAGGTTCAAAGCCTTCATGAAGGCAACTTAAAACATACAAAAGTTGTATATTGATAAATGACGTAGACCGATTGAGTTCTAGGTGGGGGTGGACTTGTAACACCCGGTTATTTTCCTTCGATGCCAAAGTAAGCACAAAAAGAAAGAAAAGAAATAAAACCCAAGTTGAGGGACCAGTCTTGCCAAAAAGAAGAAATGTTTGGAAGAGTGGGTAAAAGGATGGCAGCCCACTCTCCCCTCACTCTTCTCGTACTCAATCTGCAAAAGAGAAGGAAAAAGGGTGTAAGGGTGAGTTCTAGGACCCCTCTTTGACATGATTTTGACCGATTTTAGGGCTGGAACACATACCTAAATCGTTTTTGGTGGTGTGGGTGTTGAACCCGTTTTTGTGTGTTGTGTGTGGTGTGCGACCGGGTGGGGCTCGTGTTTGGGCTTGTGATGCTTGAATGATGTTGTGGTTTTGTTTCTAGCGCTTAAGATGATTGATTAAAGCCTAGAACAAGTCATCAAGGGGCTAGAGGCCGAAATCTACATTTTAGGTTCAAAGAGGACTGCATTCTACATGACCGAATGGCATGCGACCGGAGGCCATATGGCCGAAAGGTATGCGACTGATTGTCATATGCCTGATAGTCATGTGACTTGTGGAAATGCGGCGGAAGGTCATGCAACTCGAGAAAATGTGGCCGAAGGTCATGCGACTAAAACCCATACACCTGAATGCCATGCGACTGAAGGCTATGCGACTGAGAGTCCATACGCCTAAGTGTCCATTTGCCCCGTAGTATCCATACGCCTAAGGGTTCTCATGCGCCTAGAAGGCCATGCTCCTAAATAACTTAGTTTATTTTCTGTTTTTTTTGGGGAAAAGTGTTATGTAGGCTTTAACTTGGGAGGTTCCCAAGGACTTAGTAAGTTGACTTTTGAGGTCATCGATGATATGATGGGCATGTGTGATGATGAATGATTGATGCTTATGCATGATGATATATGATTGATGATGTTTGATTATTATGTTTGATCGTATGTATGATGACATGACTTTACGTGGTGTGAGAGTGTTAATGAACGTAAAGTATTATCTTAACAAAGTGAAGGATTTAAGATAATGAAAGTGGAACATAATGAATGAAAGAATGAAAAGCCTTGCAAGCAATTGAATGGAGGTTCACAACTTATTGAGAGTTGTTACCTCAACTCTGTGTGTCTACGGTGTGCGATTTTGGCTAACTCAAAAGGGTTCATACACACAATAAGATTTAAATCTTGGTGATTGCTCCAATATGTGCAATTTCCTATTGATGTGTGTTATACAGCATGCGATCTTGGCTAACCCATAAGAGTCCACACACAAGGGGAGTCTGTCCCAGTGACCACTCCATACATGCGATATAGGGTCCTTGTCGCTTAACCCTAGATGAATTGCTTGGTGCTCTAAAAGGGGGTTAAGCATATGACAGGAGCTAGGTATAAATGGAAAGACAATAAATGTATGAAATATGCGATAAGTACGAAATGTGCGAAATGTGCGAAATGTACGAAACGAGTGATGGGGATAATTACTATTACCTTGATGTATGTACGATGTGTGATCACATGCGATAGTATTGAAAATGTTTTAATAAATGAAAGGTAATGTAATGATTTTATAAAACAAGAACTCACTGAGCAACGCTGACTTTTATTTGTGTAGAGTTGGCAGGTAATGGTTGTTGAGGATGGCACGGGGCGGCTACTCGCTCATTTTGGGTGGCATTCGTTTTTACAATGTTTTTGCATTATAATGCAAACAAATGATATTTTGTAATGATTGTTGTATTAGTTTTCAAAAGCGTTTATCTTAATGAAACGAAATGTCTATTTTAATGATTCCGCTGCAATGCTTTAATTAAGTTAATGAAAATATCTGTTTTATGTGCGATGAATGACCAGCTGTAACGTCCTGGAAGCGGGGCATTACAGTCTAAAGAATTAAACCCACAACATAAAGTGTACGATCCCACGTGTCATCAAGAATAAGTTTAGGAAGTTTCATTTGTCAGGGATAATAAAAGTATCAAGAACAAGTTTAGGGGAGACAAGCAACAAAGTGTAAGAAATTACAAGGCAACCTATCAAAGGCATCAAATTTTACATAAAAAGGCATCCCTAACGATATAACATCATGTAGCATGCAGCAATTTATATTTACAAGAATATCAAGATTATTCTATAAGGTTCATGCGTAAACTATAGTCTAGGTCACCATTTCTAATAATCTAAATCTCTATAGTGATCGGCTATGATACCAATCTGTCACACCCCAACATTGACGGCAGAATCGTCGAGATGTGAGGGTTAAGAATGTTCATAGCAAAATAACGCTATCATTGAATCAAATTATTATCATAGGTTTCAAATGTGAATTACAACCACAAGTCTAAAATAAGAAAACAAACATAACTTAAGATGAATAATCCATAACAATGTATTCAATTATCTAGGTCCAAATCTAAGATGTGAGCCAACTTCAAAAGATAACTTCAAGATTGGGCATTTCGTGGAAAATGTTAAAAATAAAGGTCAACAATAAAAGTTGGTGAGTTTCCAAGTTTTAGTATACATAAATATATCAAAAGATTTACACGTACCAATTCATTTCAATGTTTATGAGTTATCCAAGTTTATAGAACACATATAGCTATAATTAAACCTTGACCAAGATTAGGATTAGAAGTTTATAACGATTAGCTAAGTGTACTTGGTTCACATGATGAACAAGTCATATGTCATCAGCAGCCGACAATACATCGATTTTAGCACCAAATAGGCTTGTAAGCCCATAGACCTATGACGTCACCAGGCTAGCAATATTTAATGATTGTCAACATATAATGTATCTCATATAATACTCACAATAACACAAATAACCATGACAAAATATAAATATGAAATGCAAGTGCGTTACAAGTACAAAACATTTACAAGTGTAAGTTTGATAAGATTAATATGTTTCGCCCCAAAAGGTATGAAATAATAATAAAATGGTGCAAGGAAACTCACATGACATATAAGTATATATAAGTTGATTAATATGGATAATAATCAACGTTCCAACGTAATTCTTTACAAGACACCTAAACATATATATATTTACAAAATTTAAGTCTAATAATAAGTTTAACGATTTAAGGATGTCTAGGATTTTAAGTGAAATTTTGGGGATTTTGTATGTACATTAAATATTATTATAAAGAAATATACAATTTATGTCTTTTAATATAGAGAGAATGAAAACTAACCCACTTATAATATCTATTAAAGTTTAAACATAAAATTTGAACAAACATTTGAAATAAATGTGATTTAAATGATGATAATTTAAGGTAATGTTTGGACCAATAAAAAAAATTATTAATTTCTATTTAAAATCCATTTTTATAAAAATTAACCAAGAATAACCTTTGATTAATTATTTTATAAAAAAATGATATTTTGTAATTTAAATTTAGAAAAATTGCAGGAACTGATTTGATGTCTTTAAAAAAAATTTAAAGCTTACAAAAACTATTTTTATATTTATTAAAAATTTTCTATAAATAATTTAAGGGCTAAAAAGCCTAAAAAGAATGTTTGAGGCTGCCCGGTTAACCCGGACCTCAAAGTGGTGATGCAAGTGACTACCCAGTGAACCTGGGTCGTGGCGATGGTTTAATTGGGTTTTAAAACCATAAAACTTAAACAAAAAGAAAACCCCAAATCACATATACCCTAGATACGTTTTAATCCGAAATTGAACTTGAGTTTGATCATGTTTCCAGTAATCACCATAGGGCTTTTGATCCCCAAGGTGTACCAAGTGCTTATATGTGTTTAATTATGCGGTAATGATTAAATTTCGATGGCACATACCGAAGAACAGCCGCAACCCGAGTGATGTATTGCTCGTGATGCAACGGTTGATGATATCCAAATTCATTGCACAGGAATGTCCTATTGGATTTGTTGGTTGAAATCTCTCTATTAGTTTCGAGTCTTGATGTGAGATGATGGTTCTCGAGTAAGTTGCAGGTCGCGACAAAGTTGTTGATTGAATTCGTTTGTTTGTGTGTTTTCATGTGCAATTGAGAGTTTTGAGCGCTTAGGATTAGTTAGATGATTTTTTAGGTTCGTTTAATTAGATTATTATTAAGATTTAATGCTCGAACGCCTATGGAATTGAAGGTGTTTCGGTTATGTATTCTATTAGCCTAGTGACCGGTGATTAACTCCGGTTAATGAGTGTATCAAATTCGAGGAATGTTCGAGAAGGTTGTGGGATGGTTTGGGTACCAAAATTGACTGTTTTTCGTAGGTATTGGGGTTCACCGGAGCTACGCCGGAGTTGTGGCTGGAAAAACGCGACTGTAGTGAAAACTTGATTTGGGTTTTATCAATTTACACAAAGGGTTGTTGTTGTTTAATTGATTAACATTTTATGTCCAAACTTGAATATTAAAGTTTCTAAATTGAAAAAAGACCCTGTCTAAATTACTTTAAGTTTTAAACATTTTTAAGTTTAATAATTTTTAGAAATTATTATTATTATTACTACTACTACTACTACTTAGTGTGTCTGTATATATATATACATATATATACATAGATATATAAATATAATATACACACACGTGTATATATATATATACGTATATATATTTATGTATATATGCAGCATCGTTGAAGGGGGTCAGTTACAACACAACAACACAAAGAGGAGATTAACTAAACTTGATCGAACAGTATGACTGGATTAACCAACGTAAGACACTAAGAACACAAGTAATGAAACAGACAGAACACAAAGAACACAAGTATATGGTTTTCAAGAATGCAGTATATTGCTTTCTCTATGTTCTATTACAAGTGTTACAAAGCATAATTCAAAGATACAAGAACATGAGATACTTATACTACATCGTATAGCCGGCTATACTTTGAAAGCCAGCTGGATACAATGGACTACACACAAAACAAAATAAATTGTAGAGTCAAAAGCCAGATTGCCTTTTTACTAGTTACTATGACATGCCATAGCTCACATCCTTATCTATTACATAAAGGATAAAGTACTTGAAGTAGAAAGTTACATACTCAAGACCTCAATGCACAGTTACCAAAGGCATGGACCTTTTCACTAACTCATGTAAGTTGGTGACCTTACAGAGGTGCAGCGGAAAGGTGTCCAACTTTATGGAAAAGTACATCAAATAAAGCATGTGTTAAAAGTCTTTAGAAGAAATCTGTCTTCATGAGCTGAAGCTTTGAAAGACTTTGTCTCTGAGGCTTCGGAAGACTTCATATTTGGCTTCAGAAGATATTGGTCTTGGCTTCAGAAGTTTTCACACTTAGAATATTTTTGTTGCATGTGTGAAACTTCCTAAGCGTTATTATTCATAGTACTTGTGCAGCATGCAGGATAGACATGGATTTTAGGTTGCATCCGCCTCTTCATTAATCTCTACAAACTCCCCCTAAGCCGATTCTTCCAAAACACTTAGTAGACTTCAGATGTCAACAGTCCTTATTAGGATGATCACCAATCCTTTCTTCATAAGGTGATCAGGATCCTTCAGACTATCAAAGTGTCTTCTCATATCAAAGAGGTCATGTAGAGGCAACTAAAACATATCTTGCCATGTGTAAATGTCTTCAGTGCCTTGATCTCTAATGACATGCCATCTTTCTGGATTTGTGGTGTATGTCCCAGACAAGATGGGTCTTCCTAATGCTAGAGGAGCTGTTTGAATTGGAGTTGATGTAGCATCCTCTGGTTGCATAACCTCAAGATGTTCTTATTCATCCTGGGGTTTAGAAGAGGGCACAATCTTCTTCTTCTTTGGATTTGGTTTAGAAGCCATCCTCGTCTTTCTCTTTACAAGTTTTAACTGAGAAGACTGGCCTGCAGTACCCGATTGATATTCAATGTCTTTCTTAGTTCGGACTTCCTCTCTCTCATGCTAAGAAGGAGAGGGAGGTTGACCCTGTTGTGGATCAGAAGATGAAGCTTGCTGAGTTTCAGCAGGAGGTCCAGGTAGTGTTGTCTCTGGTTGTTCAACCTTAACCTCCAATTCAGGTGGGGCTTAACTTGGAGTGGAGTGTAAGTCAATGAGCTCTCCACTTTTGATCTTCCACTTGATCACCCTAATATGCTCATCCACAGTAGATAGAGACATGGGGCCAAGTCTCCTTCCGGAGAATCCATATAGCTTCAAAAAGCTCATCATCCTCTGCCTATCAGCAGACTTTTTCATGCTCTTTTGGATGACAGCTCTTGATTTTGCAGTTTCTTCCTTAGCTTCTTCTTAGTTGTCTTTTTGTCCTTGATTATCTGAAGTTCAAGTTGTTTTAAGTACTCAAACTCAACATAGTCATAGGACAAGGGAAGGAGTGCATCTGTCTGATAAAAGCCTGTGGCACTTAGGTAGTTGATTATCTTGATCCTCTCTTCTTCTTTGTCTACCTGAGGTTCTTGTTGAACCGCATCTTCTTGTGCAGGACTTTCCTGAACTGGGGAGAGTGCAGGCATATCCTTGTACAGTCATCTTCTTCTTCTATCTTCTTTGACTTGTACTAGAAGCTCTGCATCTTCTGCCTCCTTCTTCTCTTTTGACCTTTCCAGATCAACCAGTGCATTCAACTCTTCTAAGGGGAGAGAAATAACACTCTCTATGTCATAGTTCCTAGTCTGGGGGTAATTTATCCTCACTGCCCTTAACTCATCATTTTGAGTATTTGGTCTGCGGGCATCCCTGATAGCAGACTCCATGAGTCTTGAAGACTCAGCAGAGGAACTTTCTCCCCTCAGCCTCCTTTTCCTCTCTCTCTCCTCCTCCTTAATCTCCTCAGATGTCATCTTTCTTTTCCCTTTGTCACTCACAGACTTTTATGACTCAGGATGGAGAGAGCTTTGGCCTTCATTTCTTGTTGCAGCATCTAAGCTCTGGCCAGAGAGAGGTTGAGAAGCACCTTCACCAACAGGTGTCTCAATAGGAGTGTGGATCTCTGCAGCAGTTGATGATGATGAGAGAGGGGTCTCAGGTTCTGCCACTGGGCCTTTAGTTAAGTTTCCCCTATGAAACTAATCTTAGGGTCTTCCCCAACATCTAGTAGACCAATGGCATTGCGTGATTCCCTAAGTCTCCTTCTTAAGCTGAACTTTGCAGTGATATTGTCTAGGATTCTTTGAGCCAGTATGTCAGCTTGTCTTGATTTGCTTGGGTTGACAAGTGGCATGTTGACTAAATCCAGACCTTCATAGTAGTTCGAAGTCTGAAAATTGAAGACTTCTTGCTGTCCTTGAACTCTTATTAAGACTAGGGCTTTCCTGATATTGTCATACCTCCAACCAATGATGTGATTGGAAGATGGTGAAGATGACATATCCCTTGGTATCCCATCCTCAACAGACCCTGTATGAAGGAGTCTGTGTGGTCCACATTAATGTGAACTTGAGGAGGTTGCTGAGAATGCACAATTGCAAGTGAGGATGGTGAGTCCTCAATGTCCACTCTCTCTGAAGAACTCCCAGGTTCTGTGGCTGTAATAACTTTCTCCCCCATTTTGGTAGCACCACGCACTGGATAGGTGAGCTGGAAGATAGGTCAATCACATCCACAGGTTCTTGTGTTCCTGGATAAGCTCTTCTTAGGGGTCTCCCAGCTAGATTTCCTTAAGATATGAAATCTCAAGTTTCTGATCATTGATCCTGTTATGTAAGGTAGTCACCTGAGATTCAAGGTGACTGACCTTTCAGACTAAATAGGTGCATGTTTTAGTCAGTTTGTGTACCTTTAGTCTCAGATTCCCCTCATCTTCATATCTAAATATGTAAGGTGAAGATTCAGTGGGGGTTGAGATGATTGGACCAAAGTCCTCACTCTCACCACCAGCTTCAGGTTCTTGGCTATTGGTTTTCCTCTGCTCACTGGAAATCTCAGTTGAGATGTCAGTAGGCTGAGTTGCTATGCTTGAGGTCTTAATGATGTAATAACTTTCAGAAGTGAGAGCCTCTTCCATATGGACATCCTGAACAGGTTTAGAAGTGTCCACCTCAGTTGTAGGTGACTGATGTGGGATAGATGTAGGAGACTCAGGAGCATTCATCTCTCTTTGAGTAGGGGTAAAGAAGAGAGACTCATTATACTAACTGAAACCTAGATCTTCATCACTATAGAAATCAAGGTTGCAAATTGGTTGGTTGAGATCTATAGGCTGGGGATGGTAACTGTCCCCTGAAGGTTGATCACTAGAGTGTTGAGACTTTGATTGATGGCTTAAGGCAGGTGGCTAATAAGCTCATCAGGTTGAGCATTAGGAACCTCAACACTAATTCTTGAAGTGATGGGAGTGGTCTGCTCCTCAGGAGAAATGGGAGCTCCAGTGTCCACTTCTTCCTGTATGGGTGAGTATATGGGGGCCTTCACAGATTGAATAGCCTGAGCAGGGGTTCTTTTGGATTTTCTTTGGTAAGTGATTGTGATTTGAGGCTTGTGGGTGGTTGGGAGGTAGCAGGTGTAGGCTCAACACTAGCGTGTGCTGCTAGGTTATCACCTTGAGCAATGAGCTCTAACATTTTTGGGACAAGGTCTGTTTCTACCCTAAAGAAGCCAACAGTGGGCGTTGCAGGATCATTGAAGGGTATAAGTTACAACACAACAACACAAAGAGGAGATAAACTAAACTTAGAACAAACAGTAAACTGGACTAACCAAGTAGTGAAACTAAGAACACAAGCAATATAAGAGATAGAACACAAGTATTTGGTTTTCAAGAATGCATTATATTGCCTTCTCTATGTTCTATTACAAGTGTTACAAAGCATATTCGAAGGATACAAGAACATGAGATACTTATACAACATCCTACTGCCGGCTATACTTTGAAAGCCAGCTGGATACAATTGAGTAGACACACACAAAATCAATTGTAGAGTCAAAAGGCAGATTGCCTTTTGACTTGTGACTATGACATGCCATAGCTCACATCCTTATCTTTTACATAAGGATAAAGTACATAAAGTAGAAAGTTACAGACTCAAGACCTCAATGTACAGTTACCAAAAGCACGGACCTTTTCACCAAACCATGTTAGTTGGTGACTTGCAGAGTTGCAGCGGAAAGGTGTCCAGCTTTATGGAACAGTACATCAGATAAAGCATGTTACTAAAAGTATTTGGAAGAAATCTGTCTTCATGAACTTGAAGCTTCGGAAGACTTTGTCTCTGAGGCTTCGGAAGACTTCAACTTTGGCTTGGGAAGATGTTGTTCTTGGCTTCGAAAGATTTCACACTTAGAGTGTTTCTGTTGAACATGTGAAGCTTCTGAAGCATTCTACTACAATGCACTTGTGTAGCATGCAAGAAAGACTAAAGATGCTTAGGTTGCATCAGCCTCTTCATTAATCCCTACAAACTGCCCCTAGGCTGATGCTACCAAAACACTTAGAAAACTTCATATATTAACAGTCCTCATTAGGATGATCGCCATTGCTTTCTTCATAAGATGATCAAGATCCTTCAGGCTGTCAAAGTGTCATCTCATGTCAAAGAGGTCATGCATAGGCAGCTGAAACATATCTTGCCATGTATAAATGTGTTCAATGCCTTGATCTCTAATAAAATGCCACCTTTTTGGACTTGTGGTGTATGTACAAGACAAGATGGGTCTTCCAGATGCTAGAAGAGCTACTGAAGTTGGAGTTGATTGAGCATCCTCTGGCTGCACATCCTCAGGTTGTTCTGATTCAACCTGAGGTTCAGAAGGAGATGTAGGCTTTTTCTTCTTCTTAGACATTGGTTTAGAAGCCATCCTCTTTTTTCTCTTTCCAAATTTTAACTAAGAAGACTGGCCTGCAGCACCAGATTGATCTTTACTGTCTTTCTCAGTTGGGACTTCCTCTCTCTCAGTTCAGATGGAGAGGGAGGTTGACCCTGCTGTGGATCAGAAGATGAAGCTTGCTGAGCATTAGCAGGAGGTCCAGGTTGACTTGTGTCTGTTTGTTTAACCTTAACCTCCACTTCAGGTGGGGCCTGACTTGGAGTGGAGTGTAAGTCAATGAGCTCTCCACTCTTAATCATCTACTTGATTGCCCTGATATGCTCATCCATAGTGGATAGAGACATAGGTCCAAGTCTCCTTCTAGAGAATTCATACAGCTTCAAGAAGCTCAGCATCCTCTGCCTATCAGCAGACTTCTTCATGCTCTTTTGGATGATGGCCCTTGACATTGCAGCTTCTTCCCTCAGCTTCTTGTTTGTTGTTTTTCTTTCCTTGACTAACTCAAGCTCAAGTTGTTTTAAATTCTCAAACACAACATAGTCATAAGGTAAGGGAAGGAGTACATTTTCCTGATAGAGGCCTGTGGCACTTAGGTAGTTAATCATCTTGATTCTGTCTTCTTTCTTATCTACCTGAGGTTCTTGTTCAACCACATCCTCTTGTTCAGGACATTCTCCAACTGGTGAGAGTGTAGGTGTACCTTTGTACAGTCTTTTTATTCTTCTCTCTTCTTTGACTTGTACTAGGAGTTCTGCATCTTCTGCCTCCTTGTTCTCTCTTGACCTTTCCAAATCAACCAGCTCATTCAATTCATCAAAGGGGAGAGAAATGACACTATCTATGTCATAGTTCCTAGTCTGCACATAGTTAATCCTGACTGCCCTTAACTTAGCATTCTGAGTATCTGGTCTGGGGGCAGCCCTCATTGCAGACTCCACGAGTCTTGGAGACTCAGCAGAGGAACTTTCTCCCCTTAGCCTCCTTTTCCTCTCTCTCTCCTCCTCCTCAATCTCCTCAGATGTCATCTTTCTTTTCCCTTTGTCACTCTCAGGCCTTTGTGACTCAGGGTGGAGAGAGCTTTGGCCTTCATTACTTGTTGCAACATCTGAGCTCAGGCCAAAGAGAGGTTGAGAAGCACCTTCACCAGCATGTGTCTCAGAAGGAATATGGATCTCTGCAGCAGTTGGTGATGTTGAGACATGGCTCTGAGGTTCTGTCACTGGGCCTTCACTCAAGGCTTCCCCTATGAAGCTAATCTTAGGGTCTGCCTCAACATCCAGTTGACCGATGACATTGCTTGATTGCCTTAGTCTCCTTCTTAGGCTGAACTCTGCAATGATCCTGTCTTGGATTCTTTTAGCCAGTCTGTCAGCTTGCCTTGATTGGCTTGGGTTTACAAGTGGCATGTTGACTAGATCCAAACCTTCATAGTAGTCCAAGTTCTGAACATTAAAGACTTCTTGATGTCCTTGAACTCTTATGATGATGAGGGCCTTCCTGTTATTGTCATACCTCCACCCAATGATGTGATTGAAGGATGGTGAAGGTGACATGTCCCTTGGTATCCCATCCTCAAACAGACTCTGTATGAAGGAGTCTGTGTAATCCATATCAATATGAACTAGAGGAGGTTGGTGAGAATGCACAGTTGCAAGTGAGGATGGTGAGTCCTCAGTGTCCATTCTCTCAAAGGAACTCCCAGGTTCTGTGGCTGTAATGACTTTGTCCCCCTTTTTGGTAGCATCACCCACTTGCATAAGTGACAGGATCAGTGATCTCAAGTTTGATGGATTAGAGTGTAACGCAGTGGAATAAGATCAAGAATTAGACAAATTATAGCAAGAATTTGATATTCATATGCATTAAGAACAAATACGGTTATAACAAGAGAATATATTTCTGTGAAAAGGAATGTTTCAATTATATCAAATGTTTCTGCTCAATCATTCACTTATTACAATTAGGTTGACACTCCTTATATAGAGTGCAATCACTGCTGATATCACGGGATAGTGACATCTGGCAGATTTATTACAAAAATAACTAACACTTAACAAACTACTGAAATGTTCACAACTACTGAGAACATATCAGAGAGTGCTAAGCACAAAATATAAAACTACTGATGCTAAACTACTGAAACTAAACTACTGAAACTAAACTACTGATTACAAAACTACTGAAAAGGGAAAATATAAAACTACTCAAAGAAAACCGTCACAACTACTGAAGAAGACCTCTTCAGCTGTTGTGACAACGTCTGATACTTTCAGTACTTGTCTTCAGCACTTGTGTCTTCAGCAGTTGTTGTGACGTCTGTGGGACTTAAAAGTTTTTCTGATCCGGCTCATTAGTTCTTTTGGTCCAACAAACTCCCCGTGAACCAATGCAGCCAAAACCTTTAACTTTATTGAGGTCCCACTTATTGTTGGCAAAGACTTCTCTTGACCAGCTTCAGAGAATCGGATCAGCACAGGCCAGGAAGAGGTTTCTAATCATGTGTTTGGCTAAGTATGGAGGGGAACTTTGTTTTGGGGAATCTGGACATAGAGTTGTGATCCCAACCATGAACCTACTTCCCATTTACGAGTCTGTAAGACTCACGAACATAGGCCTCAAGGAGAACAACCTGTTCCTCCTTGGAGAGTTCTTCTACTCATCCTTCAAAGAAGAACTCTGGACCATAGTACTCACATAGGTACTTTACAGTCCTGCCATTCTTCAACTCCACAGTAGTTATCTCCCTATAGACAAATTCATCAGGATGGGTGCCCTCAAGGAGTAACTGGAGCTCATTCTTCTTAATGTCTTCAAGCTTCTTATATAATAACCCCTTTTTGATCATCTTGTTTTCCAGTAAGGCTTGAGGGGTCATTTTTGATTGATGAGCCTTCTTGAATTCATCGAGTATTTCCAAGGTGAGACTACAATGGCCAACATGATTGTATCTATGTGGAATGGATCTTTTGTGTATTCTAGAGCTCACCTTGGGGTCTGGCCATACTCTCACTCTCTCTTTTTGATACTGAAATGTGTGTCTGAGAGTGTACAGCCTCTGAGCATGCCCTTTCATGGCTTGTATAGGTGATGACTGGGGAAATTCCTTGTCAACCATCTTCAGTAGTTGCTCATCGTGCTGCTTTTGCTATTCTTCATCTTCTATTTTGACTCTAACCATTTCCCTTTGTGAGTCAGGTGTGATCATGAGTTGACTCCTGGGTTCTGATACCTTTAGAACAGTAGAGAGTGGCAGACTATCATCTTCATCATCTTCTTCTTCATCTTCTTCTATCCTCAGCACCCTTCTCCTCCTTCTAGGTGCATCACTGGATGATGATTGGGTTGGTTTTTGTGGTAAAGGAATTGGTTTTGAAGGTTGAGGATGTTTGGATTTGAGTTTTGAGATTGGTTTGGAGATTTGAGGGGTAGGCTGTTTTTTAGTGGGTGATTGGGAAGGTTGTTCAAGCATTTTGGTTGTAAGTTTGGCTTTTGTGAGTTTTGCCATTTCAAGCCTTTTCCCAGCTCTAGCCTCATCAAGTGCTTCAATAATTATCCCCTTATGAAATTTCTCAGACAAACAGATTCTGGTGGCTATAGCCAGAATGCTGTCTCTGGTCCATGAACGAATCTCCATGAGTGATCTTCCTAAATAGTTGGCTATGAATCGAATCATGATCTCCAATCTCTCTTTCTCCAGCACACTGTACCCAACCCATCTGTTTTGGATTTCATTTACTTCCAACCTCCTGATCTCACTGTCTAGTTTGGCTGTATCAAAGTCTTGCTTGAAGAGTTGCTCAATGATTTTGTCCATGGATCGGTTGTGTGCTTCATCTGCATCTTTTATCAGCTCCTCCAAGGATTTTTCTTCAGCATTCTTTTGATCACCAGCACTTTTCTTTCTTTTGTAAGTGATCAGTTGTTGTTCCTTTTCCTTCTCCAACTCCTTGGTTTTCTCTTGTGCCTTCTCATCCTCAGTTCTTTTTCTTTTCTTTTCTTTCACTGCTGTACTCTCCCCCTTTTTGGATGCATTGGTTGCAGGGGTTTGTACCGCAAAAAGTTTCTTGTGCACAGCATCATCAATGAGTGGTTGTAGACTTGAGGAGATCCTCTCATCAATGGCTTTATGAACAATGTCATTGATGATGGGAGTGATGAGAGGTAAGGATTGTTGGAATGCAGCAACCATCTGCTTAGGGGGGTTCTGTCCCTGAGAGATAGTGCCAAAGGAAGAGGTTGGAGGCTCAGTGAAGTGAGAGGGTGAAGTGTTTGGGGGACCTTCGAATGATGGTGCCATCTGTGGGTTAGTGGGGGCAGATGGACTTACATCCTGAGACTTCTTGGCAAGAAGTTCTTGTAGTCAGCTTACCTCAGCCTCCAGGATGGTGTTGTGGGCTAGAACATCATAGAAAAAGCCTAGGTCATCATCAGAAGATGTTGAATCACCTGACCTCCTACTTGTAGCAGGATGTACATGCACGGGTGTAGACCAGTTTTAGCATGTGCCCCTTTTTCTTGGAACTGGGGACTTCCAGCCTCAGGACGATGTCCTTCATCAGCTGTTACCTCTGGTGAGGTCTTAGCTATGTTACCAGCCTCAGTCTGATCATGTGCTGATTTAGAAGAGGTGGCAGCCTCACAAGATGTTCGTATCTGCATATCCACACCAGGAGATAGAACAGTTAAACCCTTGTGCTGTGGGTTGTCAGAAGCATGTTGATCCTCTTCCTCAATTGTTGTGGTTCTCACTTTGTTGGTGTTTGTTGGGGAGGAGGAGAGGCATGCAGCTAAGTCAGCACGTTTTCAATTATAATGGTTGGACTTTGGGGGGCATTTGCTTGGGGAGAGGAGATAGAAACAGATTGCATTCGGGGGGAGGAATGCTCTTCAATGATAACCTCCTCAAGTGAGAGAGGTCTCAGCGATGTGGTTGCCCCTGATAAGGTTGCATCAGGATCCTTTTGAGAGGATGCTTGTGCGGTGTTAGCTGGTAGAGTCTCTGATACTGCTGGGGGGTTTAAACCAGCAAGTATATCCTGCCTTGGTGTTACAGGAGCATCTTCAGGGGACTCATCTCCCTGAATAGCTGTTTTGGGGCGTTTGGTTTTTGGTTTGGTGGGGACTCTGGATCTGGTGGTGGAAGCTGTGGGTTCCCTCTGCTTGGGTTTTAGCATTCGGGCAGCTTCTTTGGGAGTGAGGTCTGAGTTGTGCCTTGAGTATACCTCAGCCAAAACAACTGGTGCAGGGAATCCAAGGCCAACAAGGCCATCAGATTTTAATTCATTTAAAATAATGGCCATCAGAAACCTGGGATATAATAGCCAGCGGTTTGCCGCAGGTTTCTGAGCCAAGTTCTTTATTTCTAGAAACATGATTTCAGAGAAATTTAGCGGTTGGTGTTCTAGAATAGAATACAATACCTGTTGCCATTGGGATGACATTTGATCCCAAGAGGATGTCTTTGAAGCTAAGCATACATTTACCATGTGAAAGATAAGTTTTTCAGCATCATGGAAATGTTTCTTCAGAATAGTTGTAGCCCGAAGATCACCTTCATACCCATTATTGATAAAGGACATATCCATTGTGCCCTTTGGGTATTCAGTCACAGTGGTGGAGTCATGTAAGTGTAATGCCTGACGAATGATGTCGGCAGTAACAACCACTGGTTTCTGGTTGACGAGGGACCGAACAGAGATTAGGCCAGTAGACTCATCAGTATGAACAAAAACATTTGACCAGAATTGACTGAGAGATTCAGGGTAGATGGTCGGATTCAAGAGAAAGGCTATGCGATATGGGGAATCCACCATTAGGTCCATGGCATTATCAAATTTGTTCCAGAAAGCCGACTTGGTAAGGTATGCAACGCAGTTGTGTCGTGGTTTTAGGCTCATGGTTGCCATTTTTGAAAGTATGAAGGTCAGAAGAACGGCTAATGGAATGTTTGAGAAGAAGACAGGTATTTATAGGGTTGGGATAGGAAAAGGCTGAAAGAAAACTACTGAAGGTTTTGGTGTGGTCATCAGCTGTTTGAAACTACTGATGACGTGGTATTAACCTTCAGAGGTTTAAAACGACTGACAGTGGTGGTGTTGTCATCAGTTGTTATAAAACAACTGAAGACTTGGTTTTGACCATCAGATGTTGAAACAGTGAAGTCTTGGTGTTAACCATCAGTAGGTGTGAAACTACTGAAGGTCTTGGTTTTGACTTCAAATGATGTAAACTGAGGACTTGGTGTTTGTCATCAGTAGTTGTGAAACTACTGAAGACAGTTGTTTTGTCATCAGTTGTTGTAAACAGCTGAGGACTTGGTGTTAGTCTTCAGTAGTTGTAAACTACTGAAGACATAGTTTTGGCTTTAGTTGTTTTAATGAAACAGTAGTTGTATAAACAACTGAAGAGAAATTTCTCATCAGCTGTTTTCGTGAATTCATAGCTTTTCAGCTGTTTCAGTCTAACCTCCACACTTACTCCTCAGACTTAGATCTGAGTTTCAGACGTTTCATTGGTCATCAGTACTTATCTGCATTTCTGACATCAGTAGTTGTAGCTACATCAGCTGTTGTGACTACATCAACTGTTGTAACTACATTAGCTGTTTTAATAAATAAAGTACTTGAGTACAGAGAAGTTACTTAAGCTCCAGTAGTTTTAAAAACTTTGAAGGGAGGATAACTTCAGTACTTATATATGACAATAATAAACTAATGATCATCTGTACTTGTGAGCTGAGATCATCAGTAGTTGTCACTTATTCTAGCTGCAGCATACCAAGCCTTAGCACTAGGTTTTGGAAAGTTATGCAGTCCAAGGGCTTAGTGAAAATGTCTGCAAGCTCATGAGCACTAGGAACAAATTTTGGATCAATCAGACCTTTTTCAAAACAATCTCTAATAAAATGGTGTCTGATTTCAATATGTTTAGTCCTAGAGTGCTGTACAGGATTCTTGACAATACAAAGAGCTGAAGAGCTGTCCATTAACAATGGGGTCTTAGTCTCTGTTATGCCATAATCCAATAATTGGTTATGAAGCCAGAGTACCTGAGATGTACAGCTTGCAGTAGCAATGTACTCTGCTTCAACAGTTGATGTAGCAACTGAGGTCTGCTTCTTACTCTGCCAAGAAATCAAGCAGTTGCCTAAGAATTGGCATCCTCTAGAAGTGGACTTTCTTGTCAACTTACACCCTGCATAGTCACTGTCAGAAAAAGCAACTAATTTACCAGAATGTCTAGTAGAATACCATAAACGTAGAGATGGAGTGCCTTGCAGATATCTAAAGATCCTCTTGACTGCAATCAAATGAGACTCCTTAGGTGCAGCCTGAAATCTAGCACAAACACATGTAACAAACATAATATATGGTCTAGAAGCTGTTAAGTACATCAAGGACCCAATCATACATTTGTAAAGTGTTTCATCAACCACTTTACCTTTCTGATCTGTATCCAGTTGTGTGGTGTTGCATATGGGAGTAGAACAGGGCTTACAGTTTTGTAAATCAAACTTTTCCAAAAGATCTTTTGTGTATTTGGACTGATGAATGAAAATTCCATCGGCTTTTTGTTTGATTTGAAAACCCAGAAAGAACTGTAATTCTCCCATGGCACTCATTTCAAACTTCTGTTGCATCAACTTTGTAAAGGCATCACACAACTGTGGATCAGAGGATGCAAAAATAATATCATCTACATAAATTTGAACAAGTAGATTATGCTGCCCAACTTTCTTAATGAATAAAGTCTTATCTATGGAGCCTCTAGTGAAATTATTTTCCAGAAGAATGTTTGATAATGTCTCATACCAGGCTCTAGGAGCTTGTTTCAACCCATAGAGAGCCTTATCAAGCTTATACACCCAATTAGGATGTTTATTGTCCTCAAAACCTGGTGGTTGACATACATAAACCTCTTCTTTAATTTTCCCATACAAAAATGCACTTTTGACATCCATTTGAAAAACTTTAAGGTTGTGATAAGCAGCATAAGCTAAAAACAATCGAATTGCTTCCAGTCTGGCTACAGGGGCAAAGGTTTCATTATAATCAATACCTTCCTCTTGTGAAAACCCCTGTACAACCAGTCTGGCCTTGTTCTTAACAATAAGCACAATTTCATTTGTTTTATTCCTAAACACCCATTTAGTGCCTATTGCACACTTACCTGGGGGAAGAGGAACAAGCTCCCACACTTGCTGCTTTTTGAACTGAAGAAGCTCAAGCTGCATTGCTTCAACCCAGCCATTGTCTCTAAGTGCAACATGATAATTCTTTGGCTCTAGCTGACTGATGAAGAGAGCATAGAAGCAGAAATTGGACAATTGACTTCTGGTTGAAACTCCAGCATTGATATCACCAATGATTTGAGACATTGGGTGATTCTTCAGCGCTTGATAAACAATGAGATCAGTGCAAGTGTTTGTAGAACCTTCAGCAGTAACAGATGTTGATGTAGACTCTTGAAACCATGTAGATGGTGGCAACTCAAATGAAGTTGAAGATGCAGAAATCTCATCAGCACTTGTTGTGGATGAAGCTACTAAGGCTACAGGAGCATCAGGTTTAGAGGACACAGGCAGTTAGTCACTAAACCTGAAGAGGTGAGTACTGCTATCATCATCATCATCAGCACCAGCAGTACCATCAGGTGGTGAACTGTTGATAGGAGCAACAACAGGAGTTTGACAAGGAACATATTGCAGTATGTACAAATCAAATAGCTCCACAGGGCTTTGTGGAATCTTGTCCTTTGGAGATTCATTAAACTTAACATGTAGCGTCTCTTCAACCATCTTTGTTCTGCAGTTGAAGACTCTGTATGCTTTGCAAGTTGATGAATAACCAACAAAGTACCCTGCATCCACCTTAGGATCAAATTTTTGGAGTTGATCCTGTGTGTTGAGAATGAAACAAGGACACCCAAAAGCTCTGAAGAATGAAATTAGAGGGGCCAAATGATGAAGAACTTCATATGGAGTCTTCATCAACCTATGATTTACTAGAACTCTATTCTGTACATAGCAAGCTGTATTGATAGCTTCAGCCCAAAAAGTCATTGGCAGTCCAGAATCAGCAAACATGGACCTTGCAGCTTCCATAAGGGTCTTGTTCTTTCTCTCCACTACTCCATTTTGTTCAGGAGTTCTTGGAATGCTAAACTGCCTCTTGATTCCCTTTGAGAGGTAGAACTCATCAAGTGTATTGTTTCTGAATTCTGTTCCATTATCACTTCTAATACACTTGACTGAGAGGGAATACTGCTTCTCAACATACAACACAAAGTTGATAATCTTCTGAGCTGCCTCATCCTTTGAATGCAAGAAGAAAGTCCATACCAATCTGGAGTAATCATCCACAATTACCAGACAGTATTTCTTCTTAGCCATACTCATCACTCTCACAGGAGCAAAGAGATCCATGTGAAGAAGCTGTAAGCAGGCAGTGGACTTAGGTTCTTCTATGGAGGGAAATGAAGCTTTGTGATGTTTTCCTTTTAAACAAGCAGTGCAGTTATCTTCACATTTGAACTCCTTCATAGGCAGTGCCCTTACTAAACCATGGTTTATCAGCTGATTTATGTTTTTGAGATTAACATGACCCAGCCTTCTATGCCATAGAGTAGCTACTTGAGGGGAAGCCTTGGAAAATAGGCAAGGATGGCCTTTAAGATCTATTTTCTTGGAAAGATCTAAGGCATACAATCTTCCTGTCCTGTTGTCCTTTAGGAGAGTGTATTCATCCAACACCTTATCAATCAAACTTAGAATTTTGGATGACAGAATCCGATAGTTCTGACTGGTGAAAAGAGCAACATGGCCTTTGTCACACATTTGACTGACACTCAAGAGGTTGTACTTGAGATTTTCCACATGGTTAACATCATCAAACTTTATTTCCCCATTGGAAACAAAGCCTTTGCCGATGATGTAACCCTTTGCATCATTGCCAAATGACACAAACCCCTTCCTTCCTTGAGAGTAGTCATTAAGAAGTGATTTGTTTCCTGTCATATGCATGGATCCTCCACTGTATACATACCAGATGCCTCTGTGGCATGTTGGAGAACCCTGCAAAACACAACAAATTAGTTAGATTTTGAGACCAAAACCTTTTTGGTTTTGGGCCTGTTCTCATCAACAGATGGTAAACTAACAGGTTTGTTGGAAACAACAGCCTGAGAGGAAGAAGATGGTGAAGAAGAGGAATCCTTTGGCTTGGACCTCCTTTTCTGTGGTTTCAACATAGGAACATCTAATTGGTTAACTCTTCCCAATAGATGTTGAACCATCATAACCAGCTGTGTCTGATTTTGTGATAAAGCTTTCAGCTCTGCAGACACATTGGCATTGGAGTTTGATAAGTTCCTATGTTGCACCTTCTTCTTTTGAGCAATCTCAGCTGTTACCTGTTTAACCCCTTCCTTTTTGGATTTATTTTTGGACTTAAGGGTTACAGGATTTGATGTTTCTAGTACAAATGTGGCTTTAAACTCAGTTTTCATTTTAACCATTTTCTCTTTAATTTCCTCTTTATATTTGAGTTTGGATCCTCTTTTGTACCAATAATCATCTGTAAGATGATTGAACAAACCACATATTTCACATGGTTTCTTCTTCATCTTATGTTGATCATCAACTAAAGAGAATGAAACTACTGAAGACTTGTTCTTCAGCACTTTGGAAGCACTATTTGCTTTCTTGACTTCCTCTTTAGTAGTCTTCAAACCCTTTCTACTGACAGTTTTCTTCTCTTCAGTGCTGACAGTAGTTGGAGTTTGAACTTCCGGTGTTAAATCTTGCTCTCCAGTCCTTTCAGGACTTCCAGAAATAACTCCTGAGTTGATCAACTCTTTGATCATGTGAGTGTCAGTATTTGAACCATCAAGATCAGCTGATAGGTTCAACGATGGAATAATACTAACTTCAACTTCTGATGGTGCTCTATCAGAAAGTGAATCACACGATGAGGTGGATTGGTTATTGCTTTCTCCATCAGATTTCACTTCTGCTCTTGAAGCAAAATCTGTAGGAGGAGCAGTGTGATTATAACCAGTGCCAAACTTCACATTAGAAGCTGATTGCTTACTAAGAAGCATTTCAAATCCCTTGCATGATGAGACCCAGCGGTCACACTCAACTTGGGTCACTGCAAGTTTTTCTTTGAGACTCCTGTGGTCTTCCATAATCACCTCTAGCTTGGCCTTTTCATCATTTAATTGGCATTTAAGCTTATAAATCTCATCACTTTTACTGTTAAGAGCAGACTCATACTCAGCTTTTCTTTTGGAAATGGTTTTCTCAAACTCAAGTTTTTAATTTATTAATGTTGTGGGGTTTTAACAAGTTTATCAAAGCTCATAAAACATTATATATATGAGAAACGCAGCAGAAATAAGGTTTTAAAACATGTTAATAAGATGGTTATTAAGCCTATTTAAGAAGCAACCCCAAACCATGGATCAATATACGAAAGTGCATACAATGAAAAGAACATAAGACGGTGAAATTACAACCTTTGTAGCTGCTGGAAATCGAAGTGGTTCAGAAAAAGATGAACTTGTGGCTGAATCTTCAAACTAGAAGACCTCAAGAAGGTTATACCCCAAGCCACAAATGAAGAACCTTTGATGCTAGGATCTTGCAACACCAACTTTCAGCTTAAAACCCTTTTAAAGCTGAAAGAAAATCCAGCCTTGTTCTACTTGAAAATTTTCGTGAACAAGAAAGAAGAAAGGAGGTTTTCTTTTGCACACACTGAGAG
The DNA here is from genome assembly GCA_025506515.1 of Flaveria trinervia. Lineage (NCBI taxonomy): Eukaryota > Viridiplantae > Streptophyta > Magnoliopsida > Asterales > Asteraceae > Flaveria > Flaveria trinervia. The sequence continues at coordinate 80,239,190 of CM046444.1, read as the reverse complement.
AAATCAAAGGATTGCATGTATATTGCTTGTGGGTGTCAAATTCATTAGTTAAAGCAACATGGCTGGCCTCTAAGGCAGCCCTTGGCCGAGCATTTGCTGCCACCAATGGGTGGCATTCCTTTTGTTTTATTAAACCAATTTGTTTTTATAAGAATTACAAAATATAATATGTAACAGTTACATATTATTTTGTACACCCAACTAGCATTAACATATGATTAATTAAAACTTAAGTTAATTAATTTGTAACATCTTATATGCAATTATATGGTTTCATTTTATAAATGTTAATTAACCATTAAGTAACAATTATAAAGTAATCTCTCAGAATTAATAAATAAACCCATCTTATTTATTAATTCTTAAGTGCATCTATTTTGAAAACAATTTTCTAATCCCTTTGGTGTTGTTATTTATTTAACTGATCAAATGAATAAATATATATTGCAGGTGTTTGTCTAGCCTGTTATTGGGTATGACCCGACTTGGATCATACCACACTAGCCACATCAATTTAATATGTATCTTGGGCAGATCGAATTCAACAATCTCCCACTTGCACAAGATTCATAGAACATTGATGCAAGCAGCAAATGACGCCTAGCAACGGTTTGCTACCCCTAATGTATATGACTAAGTGCCATTCAATAATATCATCGCTTTCAAGTACCTTACTTGAAAATGTTTTAGGTGAATCAATCATCTATCCTTTTGTTACAGATGTCATATTAAATCCAAGAGACACAGAATTGTCATTCTCCGATGATATAATTTTAACAGGCCTTAGACATCTAACTCTCAACGAATAAGAGGAACAAATTCCATCTTGACTACATACGTCTCTCACAATCACCTCATATCATACATGAATTCAGCCTTATGTACTACCAATTTTCATGACAACAAAGAACTAAGTCAAAGTACAACACTTGGTGAATATCAAGACCCAATATGTATCTCAGGTCTGAGGATTCAATGATATTCGCCTTTACTCAAAATCTCTTATGACTAATCAGAAAGATTCCATGCAGAAATAATTGAGAGCGATTCAGTCCAATATCTATATCCCATAGATATCAATGAACCTTTGGTAGCAACCTCTTGCTCTATATTCATAACTTATGAATATCAACCAATCCAAGTTCATTATAGTCTTACAATCATGGTTGTTCCCATAAGTATGATCGACTACGGACGTTTGAGAGTAATCATTTATTGACGGATTTAAACATGCTAAAATAGAAGAACAAATGAAATTATAACCATACAATTAAGTTAAATAACATTAGTTCCAATATCCAAATACAAAATACAACATCAAACCCAGTCACTAGAATATCTAAGTCCCATGGCACAAACATGACCTTCATGCTTTGCCCTTTCAAGGAGCTTTGTGAGTGGATCCGCAACGTTTTTATCAGTGTGGACTTTGCGAATACATATCTTTCCTTTTTCAACTTCATCCCTTATGTAGTTGAATCTCCGTTCCATGTGCCGAGTCTTTTGATGAGCACGAGGTTCCTTGATTTGAGCAATCGCACCCTCGTTGTCACAAAAGATCTCTAGGGGATCCTGAATGGAAGGGACTACCCCTGGATCGGCTATGAATTTCTTCAGCCATGCAGCTTCCTGTGCTGCCATTGAAGCGGCGACGTATTCTGACTCTGTAGTGGACAACTCTACGACTACTTGCTTTGAGCTTTTCCAAGAAATAGCTCCCCCATTCAGAATAAAGATGTACCCCGATTGAGATCGTGAATCATCTCGATCGGTTTGGAAACTCGCATCCGTGTAACCTTTTACAACGAGTTCCTCTTCACCAGACCCGTAGATCAAGAACATGTCCTTAGTCCTCCTTAGGTACTTCAGAATGTTCTTGACAGCCATCCAATGACTATCACCAGGATTTTGCTGGTATCTACTTGTCATGCTTAAAGCGCATGACACGTCTGGTCTAGTGCATATCATTGCATACATGATGGATCCTATTGTAGATGCATATGGGATTGCCTTCATTCTATTTTGCTCTTGCTTTGAGTTTGGACATTGACTCGTACTCAATATTGTCCCTCTCTGAATAGGTACAGTACCTTTCTTAGAGTTTTCCATCTTGAATCTTTTCAATATTTTGTCAATGTATGTACTTTGATTCAAACCAATTAGCCGTCTTGATCTATCCCTATAGATCTTTATTCCTAGAATATAGGCGGCTTTACCAAGATCCTTAATGGAAAAACAACTTCCAAACCAGGTTTTTACACCTTCCATGGTTGGAATGTCATTTCCAAATAGTAGTATGTCATCGACATATAATACTAGGAAGGTTATTGTGCTCCCACTAGCCTTCTTATACACGCAAGCCTCATTAGCGTTTTTGATGAAGCCAAATTTTTTTACTTCATCATCAAAACGGTGATTCCAACTTCTTGATGCTTGTTTCAATCCATAGATTGATTTCATTAACTTGCATACTTTATTAGGATATTTTGGATCGACAAAACCTTCAGGCTGAACCATATAGACATCTTCCTCAAGATATCCATTTAGGAAAGCGGTTTTGACATCCATTTGCCAAATCTCATAATCATAATGAGCTGCTATGGCAAACAATATCCTTATAGACTTAAGCATTGCAACAGGTGAGAAGGTCTCATCATAATCAACCCCTTGAGTTTGAGTGAAACCCTTTGCTACAAGTCTAGCTTTGTAAGTATCCAAGTTTCCATGCGTATCGGTTTTCTTCTTGAAAACCCACTTACTTCCAACTACTTTGGAATTATGAGGTGGCTCAACAAGTTCCCAAACTTGATTGTCATACATGGATTGCATCTCAACGTTCATGGCCTCAAGCCATTTGTCATAATCCAAATTGGACACTGCATCTTGATATGTGGCTGGTTCATCTGAATCCACCACATAGCATCCATCCATGAAATATCCGTATCTTTCAGGTGGATTACTAGTTCTACCACTTCTGCGAACGTTTTGTGTGTATTGATCAACCGCTTGATCATCCTCAACATCCTCACGTTGAGTGCTACTTTCAACCAAACGTGCATCGGGCTGTGTTTCTTGATCCTCCTCAAGATCCACTGTTCTACTGCTAGTTCCTTCCATAAGGAACTTAGTTTCTAAGAACTCACCCTTTCTGGCAACAAACACTTTTTGTTCCAGTGGATCATAGAAATAATATCCCATAGAATCTCTAGGATATCCAACAAAGATACACTTGGTGGATCGGACATCTAATTTGTTTAGGGTGGGAGTCTTAACATAAACCTCACAACCCCAGACCCTTAAGTACGATAGGGATGGAACTCTTCCATGCCATATCTCAAAAGGTGTCTTTTCCACCTTTTTGGTTAGGGCCATATTCAGAATACGGGCTGCGGAGAGCAAAGCGAAACCCCAAAATGATAGAGGTAATGTGCTTCTAGCCATCATAGATCGAACCATATCCAATAAGGTTCGATTCCTCCTCTCACACACACCATTATGTTGTGGTGTTCCAGGTGGAGTGAGTTGTGAGACAATCCCACAACTCCTAAGATGATCTTGAAAAACATCACTTAGGTATTCACCACCTCTATTGGTGCGGAGAATTTTAATTGACCTGTTGAGTTGATTTTCTACTTCATTCTTGAAGATTTTGAACATTTCAAAAGCTTCATCTTTGTGCCTTAATAAGTACACGTACCCATAGCGACTATAATCGTCGATAAAGGTAATGAAGTATCTTTCACTGTTCCTAGTCATTGGCTTAAAAGGACCACATACATCCGAATGTATGATACCTAATAAATCTTTTGCCCTTTCGTTAGTTCCACTAAAGGGTGCCTTAGTCATTTTCCTTGTAAACAAGATTCACATACATCAAATGAATCATATTCATTTGTTTTTAAAAGACCGTTCTTTTAAAGTGTTTGTATACGTTTCTTGTTTATATGACCAAGACGGCAATGCCAAAGGTAGGTATCATTCAAATCTAATTTGAGTCTTTTGGTGGTTGCTTGGTATATTGAGCTATCATATGTTGTGTTCTCATGAACCAATTCATAAATACCATTACAAGGTATGGCCTTAAAATAAGACATATGATTTAAAGAAACATGAATATCATTGTCAACAAACTTGAAATCATAATCATATTGTCTTAAACGGGAAACAGAAATTATGTTCCTAGTCAAACTAGGAGCATATAATACATTATATAAAAGACTTCCAAACCACTTGGAAGCTTCAAAATGTAGTCTCCTTGGGCTTCAACGTGAACCTTTGCACCATTGCCCATGAATAGACTTATTTCCCCTTTTGCATAATGCTCATTTCTTTTGAACCCCTGCAATAAATTGCAAATGTGAGTTCCACATCCGGTATCTAATACCCATGAGTTAGAAGAAATAACATTTAGTTCAACATGTATCATGTAAATTATACCTGAGGTTTGCCCTGCATCCCTCTTTTCTCTCAACTCTTTGAGATAGACTGGACAATTTCTCATCCAATGCCCTATCTCACCACATTTGAAGCATGGGTCGTTTACAGCAACCTTTTGCTTCTTGTCTTTGGGCTTCGGAGGTTCCGCCCTAACAACCATCTTCCCTTTCTTCCAACGTGCCCCTTTCCTTTTGCAAAATTTGCCTTAGGAGGGGTAGAGACCTCTTTCTTCTCCCACCTTCATTAATGGTGAGAACGGGTAAAACCCTTTTACCCATTCCCGCCTCAGCTGATTTGAGCATCGAATGAAGTTCATTTATGCTCTTGTCCATCCGTTCATGTTGTAATTCATGACGAATGCCTCAAACCTTTAGATTGTCCATTAAGGATCAAATCTGTGGCCAACTCCTTTGAGACGGACAATTTAGCCTTTGAAGGCGGTCGATGTGGCTTTTCATCTTAAGAACATAAGACGAAACTGATTGGGATTCTTCCATCCGACATGCATGAAGCACTCGAACCGTTTCGAAGCGCTCCACTCTAGCTTGTTGCTGGAACGTTTCCCGCAACTGAGTGATCATGTCATAGGCTCCATGGAGCTCATACTCCTTTTGGAGTTCGGGTGTCATACTTGCTAACATTAAGCAAGAGACTTGGACGGAGTCTTCCACATATTTAACCCAATCATTATAGGCCTCCACATCTTCCTCGTTAGGTTCATCGGGATGGGATCATCAAGAATGTAGGCCCGCTTTTCTTGCTTGAGAACAATTCTCAAGTTGCGGTACCAATCCATGAAGTTGTTAGGTGTTAGACGATCCCTTTGAAGGATCGCCCTAAGATATTGGTTGTTTTGGTTTGGTACATCGTTATTACCGTTGGTGTGGTCAGCCATCTACAAGATTTTACAAAGTTCCATTTTAGTAATCGTTGATATAATTATATATTTCATTTATTAATACCCTTTACGTCTCATAGACTATTATAAAAATTTTTTTGAATCCAATGTTATATTTAAATATTGGTTAGGTGACCTTTATCCTATTATTTAAATAAACAAGGTAGTCAAAAAAAAAGACAATTGCAACCCATTGCAACTTCTAATGGTATGGGATGGTTTGAACATCTTATGTTTATACGGCATGTTTACCCCATCAACACGTTTTATAAAACACATTTTAGGTGATCCATTCAATATATTTTATAAATCAAGTCGTCCTACTTACACACACGTGTGAGTTACCACATAAGTGGTTAGGTGACCTTTATCCCACAAACATGGCATTATCACCTCAAGTTACAAGTTCCCTCAAAGTGGTTAGGTGACCTTTATCCCACTAAGAGTTTGCAAGTAACCTAAGTGTTGTGTAAAAGGATGGTGTTTAACTTGTTTCACAAAAGGGATTTTTAATTTCACAATACTGTTTTAGAAAAGACCATGTACTATATGATTGTATGCATTCAACCATATGGTATCCATTTGGTTCTTTTAAATAAAACCCATTTTATTTTGCAAACCATTAACTCCTTTTATAGACCCATTTAATTTTGCTTAATGATTTGAGAACCAATTTCTTGTAATAGCTTGTTCTAGTTGATGGTTTGTTAATGACATCCAAATAACCAAAACAAAACAACATCATAAGCATTCAACAAGCATAACCAAACAATACATATATGCATAACAAAGCATACTAAATTGAGCACACTTGTTTAGCCAAAACAAGTGTGTCAAAAGGTCTTGTCCTAAGGGTTAAGACATGACACATGGTTGACAAAAGAAACGAAACCCACTGGAATCCACATCTTCAAGCATCCTCTTTGTCCATCCTTTCTTCAAGTCTTGATTTTGAGCATCCTTACAAATATCAATCCTAATACATTTTTCTAGTAAAGATAAACTCCTAATCTATTTATTACATACCATATGAATAAATAAATTACAAAACCAAGACTTGAAACATAAAATAAACTTTTACATAACCAAATGAATATAACATGATAACCAATCAAACAATCCACAAGGTCTAGGCTTTGTTATGCATAATCATAAACAACATATCTAAAACAAAGAAAATCGATTTTGGCAGCCCCTTATAGCCCATGTTATTGGCCAACATAAACCAAGAACAAATGGGTTTAGAACATACAAACAACATCTAACAATCAAAAGTTTTAAAGATCCTTATATGCATAAAGAGGCATCTTTAAAACATCAAAAGGGGTGACCAAAACAGCCTCTAACTCACGGGTATGTGGTGTCAACACCACAAAACCGTGAACAAGCAAGAAAATACATGTATGCATTCGTATAAGTGGCTCTTGATGCCATTGTGGGGTTTTAACAAGTTTATCAAAGCTCATAAAACATTATATATATGAGAAACGCAGCGGAAATAAGGTTTTAAAACATGTTAATAAGATGGTTATTAAGCCTATTTAAGAAGCAACCCCAAACCATGGATCAATATATGAAAGTGCATACAATGAAAATAACATAAGACGGTGAAATTACAACCTTTGTAGCTGCTGGAAATCGAAGTGGTTCAGAAAAAGATGAACTTGTGGCTGAATCTTCAAACTAGAAGACCTCAAGAAGGTTGTACCCCAAGCCACAAACGAAGAACCTTTGATGCTAGGATCTTGCAACACCAACTTTCAGCTTAAAACCCTTTTAAAGCTGAAAGAAAATCCAGCCGTGTTCTACTTGAAAATTTTCGTGAACAAGAAAGAAGAAAGGAGGTTTTCTTTTGCACACACTTGAGAGAAATCAAAGGATTGCATGTATGTTTCTTGTGGGTGTCAAATTCATTAGTTAAAGCAAGATGGCTGGCCTCTAAGGCAGCCCTTGGGCCGAGCATTTGCTGCCACCATGGGTGGCATTCCTTTTGTTTTATTAAACCAATTTGTTTTTATAAGAATTACAAAATATAATATGTAACATTTACATATTATTTTGTACACCCAACTAGCATTAACATATGATTAATTAAAACTTAAGTTACTTAATTTGTAACATCTTATATGCAATTATATGGTTTCATTTTATAAATGTTAATTAACCATTAAGTAACAATTATAAAGTACTCTCAGAATTAATAAATAAACCCATCTTATTTATTAATTTCTTAAGTGCATCTATTTTAGAAAACAATTTTCTAAACCCTTTGGTGTTGTTATTTATTTAACTGATCAAATCAATAAATAAATATTGCAGGTGTTTGTCTAGCCTGTTATTGGGTATGACCCGACTTGGATCATATCACACTAGCCACATCAATTTAATATGTATCTTGGGCAGATCGAATTCAACAAATGCTACATTTGCCTCTCTAATAGAGACAAAGGCAGCTATGCATGATTCAGAACATAACTTGGCTTTAGCCTCTGAAGATACCTGAGTTACCTATGAAGATGATGCATTTGAGCAGGAACCCTCAGTAGACTCCAGGGCCATGAGAGCAAGATTTCCAAAAGGTTGTTCACAACCATGTTGACTAGCACCAGCATAGTATTGCTCAGTGTGACCAGACAAGTTATCAGGTAAGCTACTCCAGTCAACGACTCCAGGTGTGAAGAAGCTGTGATAAGGTTGTGATTGAGATGGAGATGGTTGAGGTTCTGGTAGTGCATGAGGTTATGGTACTATAGGAGCTTGAACTTGATTTGACTGTGGCATATAATAGCGGGGATAAGGATATGGCATTTGACCCTGAGGAACAAAATATGCAAGAGATTGAGGGTGTGATGAATGACTAGAACCAGCAGAATGTTGCCCTTTGGATTGTGAATTGTTATTTGGAAAAGTCAAAAAGGGTGCAGAGGTGTTCGATCTAGTTGATCTACACTCTCTTGCAAAGTGTCCAAGCCTATGGCATTTGTGACACTTCAACTTGCTCTTGTCAAAACCGACTTTGGTTTTGTCAGAGAGTCCAGGAAATTTCCTGCCAGTTCTCTTGTAGAATTTCTGAGATCTGATATTGATCAAGGCCATTTGGCTCAAAATATCAATCTCTTCTAAATCATCATCAGCAATGCCCTTCAAATCATCCATGATAAAGCATAGATTGTCACTATTATTACCAGAATAACAATCAACACTCACAAAGGCATGATTAGAATTGTTTGAGGTGAAATCAATATGCTCATCATAGTGGCACTCTGATCCTGCATACTCTGACTCATGACTTACCAAGGCAGTGTTTCTGGTACAAAGTCATCAGTGAGCTTTCTAGATGATGACAGTTTTCATTTCTGTTCTATCTCTCTCTCAAATGTGAGTAATTTCCCATGGAGTTGGGTGAGAGATAGTTTGTCCAAATTTGCACTAGAGCGTAGGACAATAGTATATGTGTCCCATCTCTCAGGCAGTGATCTGAGAAATCTGTTATTCATCTGGCTATTGGTGTACTCATGTTTGACCATTTTAATTCAGAGATCAAACAAGAGAACCGCTCAAACTGTTGAGTTAGTGTCTCACCCTTCCTATGAGAGAATGTCTCATATTGTTGGGCAAGGATTTCTTTATTATTTGCCAAGACCTCATCTGTTCCTCCAAATTGTTCTTTCAAGGCATTCCAGAGGTCATGGGTAGTTTCATAATGCATTAGCCTAGAATAGATTTCATTGGGCAGTGCCATGGCCAGAATTCCATGGGCTTTTGCATCAATCTCAAACAATTTCTTATCCTCATCTGAGTATTGCTCCCTCCTCTTCGGAACCATTTGATTGGTTTCTGGGTTATTCACCATAGGCTTGTGTGGACTATGTACCGCTGATGTCCAACAACCTGAGCTATTAACAGACAGGTGATGGAGCATTCGTCGTTGCCATATGTTATACTCACTCTAACCAGCATTGGAGGCTTGGTTGAGGAACCAGTATTGTGAGGATCATTGGAAGGAGTAGTGATATTAGGTCCAAATACAATTTAATTCATGGTTTAATACTTTTGCTGAGCAATCAATCACATTCATTATATATATTGCCGAGGTGTTAGGCTAACAAGATCGTACATGTTATTCCACCCCAATTCTTAGTGGCAAATATTGGTATACTGCAAAAAGAATATATTCTTATAAATACCTTATACATAAAATCTATTTAATAACAAGGAATTGTGAAAACTTATTTAAATACATATATGTACCATGAGGCATTTGTGAAACATGCATGTATGCAATACATGTGTGAAAGCATCTTATACATAGAAAAACTATAGAAACTTAACATAGTTTATATATGAAATCATATATGAAAGCATCTTTATATGCACATCAAACATAGTTCATACATGCATGAAAGCATCTTTATATGCATAGAATTTATACAAATTTAAGTACATATATGTACCATAAGTCATTCTGGTATTATCATTCCCTTTAGCTGTTTTACTAGCTGCAAAATTTTGTGTCATTTAAATTATCAAGAAAAAATAACATGAGGATATACTTACATTTCTAAGAGATTTTAATTTAACTATTACAACGTCTCATGAAAAGGTAAAGAAATCACTAACCGTCATCCAAATTGTCAGTTTTTTAAACATTTCACGGTTTTCCTCAGTAACTTTATCATCAACAATGTTGGACACATTTTACCCTTTATTAATTGACTCTAAAATACATAGTACACATTGCATATAAATATTAAACATAATATATTAAAATCTTTCAAATGCGGAACATATTTAATATAACTATAAGTTTACAAACCATGATTCCTTTTGCGGTTTTCATTTATTTTTCGAAAACTCTCCATCACTTCACTTAGTAACTTCATATTTTCACATAAACTTTTGCGACATTTCACCATTGCCATATATAGAAATAAATTTTAAATATCAAATTTCACTTCCTCTTTTCAATGTACACTTAACATACTATCATATAAGACATTATATCTAAAGACGAATAATGTCCTAGTCCTAGTACATATATGTACTTTTTTAACACAACAACAACAACAAACATCACATAATGATTTCATCAACTCCATTTTTTTAATTTAATAAATTTTACATTCATAACTAATGAAATTGAGTTACCTTTCAATTTAGACGATGGTCCTCGGTGTCCTCTATTTTAATAGGTTCTACCTCCAAACACAAATGTAGTTGTTATATTTTTACTACATTTCACTATATCACTCAAAACATGAATTTTAATATCCCACATACATGTTCACATACTGATTTGAGTAAAATTATCCACTGGTTCAATTCCTACACAATCAATTTGTATTTTAAATCAAAATGTTATATTACAAAATAACTATATTCAAAATAATCAAACTAAATGATGAAAACATCCTTTATAGTGTCACGGTTTTGTATTATTGGGTCAAAGATACAAATACGTATCAAACTCATAAACTTTACCCTTTGCATAAAATTTGAAACATACATACATGAATCCATAGTTTTTAATTAACCATCTACTTTTCACACCCATTAAACATGTAGATTATCAACAATGTCGCTTTACTAATAAGTTTTTCAATACCAATCCACTAAAACACTCATGTGTTTCTCCTACATATATGAACTAACATACCATTTTCATCTCAATGATAATTACATAATATTCTTCTCCGCTTAAACCTAATCTTCCTTTACCGACGTGCGGAATTTTGCACAACCCTCATACGATCACAGGTACCCAAACATAGACTAAACCTAATGCTTTCATTTCAGTGCTTTTCTGACACTCACACATTTCCGAAATCTAATAGTGATACAATTTTGTGAATGCTATTGAAATGTAACACCCCAAAAATTTAAAACGAGTCATCGAGGATAATCGGCTTAAATTGGCTTATGGGTAAGAGCTTAAGTGATCTCAGGCCCATAATCAACCCTAGCCACCAAAATTCATTCCAACCCTAGCCACTAAAATTCATAGAGAGAGAAAGTAGATAGAGAAAATAAAGAAAACTCAAGATTTGAGCTTCAAAGGATAAGGGATTGAAGATCTAAATGGTTGAGCATCAAATCATAAGAAAGGAGCAACAAATCCAGGTAATAATTAGCCTCTAAACCCTTCTGTAGATCAAACTCGAATTCTAGGGTTTTGGTTTTTGAAAAGTTTCAAAGAATTGCGTAAAGTTCATATTTTTACATATGAAAACATGTAAAAAGCTTAGATATAGCCTAATGGATAATTAACTAAGAGATTGGACATAAAAAGTTGCGATTTTGGGCTAAAAACGGCCTGGTTCGTAATTTTTATGCGATCTACGAAACTGTGTAAGCATCCAGCGAAACTGGCAGCGAAACTGGCAGCGAAACTGGCAGCGAAACTGGCAGCGAAACTGGCAGCGAAACTGGCAGCGAAACTGGCAGCGAAACGGCAGCGAAACTGGCAGCGAAACTGGCAGCGAAACTGGCAGCGAAACTGGCAGCGAAACTGGCAGCGAAACTGGCAGCGAAACTGGCAGCGAAACTGGCAGCGAAACTGGCAGCGAAACTGGCAGCGAAACTGGCAGCGAAACTGGCAGCGAAACTGGCAGCGAAACTGTCAGCGAAACTAGCCGCGAAACTGGTCCCGAAACTTGCCGCGAAACTGGACGTGAAACGGTCAGTGAAGCTGGATGTGAAACGGTCAGCGAACTGCTAGCGAAACTGTCCGCGAAACTGGCAGCAAAACTGCCAGAGAAACTGCTTTTCTGGCAGCGAAATTAAGAGCAAATTTAGGCAGAAATTAACCCTTTCAAGTGTCAACTTATCTACAGGCTGTTTAGTGTGCTCCTAGCCTTGTAAGCTTAGTTTAAAAGTTAGTCTTGGTATCTAGGTGAGTTATAGAATAGCCCGGCCCTAGCCAGGGGGTTGCCCCTATGATCCCACTAGGGCCTGCCGCCCCTAGGACCCCGCTGCCAGGGGCTGCCGCCCCGGAACCCCAGCTGTCCCGTAGAGGGTCGGTTATGTTTTATGATGAGTAGTACTTGGCTTGTCGTGTACTTATTATGTTAAGTGTTATATAATAAAGTGAAAAAGGATATTAATGAAAATTGAAATGTAATGAATGTTACCCCTGGCCCCGTTTGAAGTTGAAAAGTCTTGCAAGCACTACGATAGACTTCAGTTATGTGAGTCTGATGTATGATGATTTATCCGTATTCATGAGCGGGCTATGTGCCTGCAGTGTGGATCAATTGTCGGGGGTTAGCTACAGTGATGATATGTACCGACAGGGATCGACATTCGTTGTCGATCAACATGGAGCTCTTGCTTTGTGCAATCCATATTCATGAGCGGGCTAAGTTCTCTAATGCGCATTTTGGCTTCGAGAACCTCCAAAGACGCCATCTCAGATTTGTAGTTTCTTAGGCTTGACAACTTACTATAGGAGGTTTGTCCAAGATTTCTCCAAGATAGCCTTTCCTTTGACTAAGCTCACCCAGAATGACGTGAATATGAGGTTAACTAAAGCCCCTATCATGATGTTACCCGAAGGGAACGAGGATCTAGTAGTCTACTCGGATGCCTCGTATGGAGGATTGGGTTGCATGTTGCTGGTACGAGAGAAGGTGATAGCCTATGCTTTTAGACAATTAAAGGTCCACGAGGCCAATTATCCTACCCATGATTTGGAATTGGTTGCGGTGGTGTTTGCATTGAAGATTTGGAGGCACTACCTGTATGGGTTGAAGTGCACCATCTTCACTGATCATAAAAGTCCGAAGTATTTCTTTGAACAAAAGGAACTCAACATGAGGCAGAGGTGGTGGTTGGAACTAATCAATGATTATGATTGTGAAATTCTTTATCATCCAGGAAAAGCCAATGTGGTTGCTGACACCCTTAGCCGAAGGGACGACCGGAACCAATTCGGGTGAGGGCTTGCCAGATAATCATGACGCTTGATGTTATGACACAAGTGAGGGAGTTTCAGGATGAGGCATTGAGAGAGGATAGAGTCAACTCTGAAAGGATGAAAGGACAAGTTTCAAATTTGGGGGAAAACACCTTGGGTGTTAGAACCGATTTAAGAGAATATGGATCCTTCTCTATGGGGATCTAAGGAGAAGATCATGGATGAGGCTCACAAAAATTGATTTCCATTCACCCTGGTACCACAAAAATGTATCAGGATCTAAAGAAAGATTACTAGTGGCCAAGAATGAAGCGAGACGTGGCTAACTACGTGAGCAAGTGCCTCAATTGTCTGCAAGTGAAGGCAGACACCAAAAGCCATATGGGAAGATCCAACCTTTGGATCCCTAAGTGGAAATGGGAACACATCACCATAGACTTCATCATGAAGCTACCTCATACGACAAGAGGAAGCGACGCGATCTGGGTGATTGTTGACCGGCTATAAGGAGCGCCCATTTCCTACCAATTTGTGAACGTTTTCCTCTGAGAGGTTGGTAGAGCTATTTATCAAGGAGATCGTGGCTCTTCACAGCATGCTAGTGTCTATCGTTTTGGATAGGGACACGCGGTTTACGTCCAAGTTCTGGAAGAGGTTTCACAACTCAATGGGCACTAGACTGCATATTAGTACGACTTACCACCCTCAGACAGAAGGTCAATCGGAAAGAATGATTCAGACGCTAGAAGACATGAAACGAGCATGTGTAATCGACTTTGTAGAAAGTTGGGATGAGCACTTACCATTAGCAGAATTTTCATATAATAATAGTTACCATGCCAGCATTAGTATGCCACCTTATGAGATGTTGTACGGTAGGAAGTGCATAACGCCTGTGTGTTGGGGTGACATCGGGAAAAAGAAATTAGGAAGTCTTGAAGTGACTAAGGTCACAATCGAGAAGTTAGATAAGATTAAAGCATTCATGAAAGCCACAAAGGATCACCAGAAGTCTAATGCTGATAAGAAGCGTAGACCGATAGAGTTCGAGTTTGGTGACAAGGTTATGGTCAATGTATCAACCTGGAAAGGGATCATTAGGTTTCGGAAAATGGGAAAGTTAAGCCCAAGATTCATAGGGCCATTCCGTATTATCACGAGGGTAGGGGAAATGGCCTACAGACTAGAATTACCCAATGAGTTGAGTGCAATTCACCCTACGTTCCATGTATTTCATCTTAGGAAATGTCTAGCAGACAATGATGCATTTGTAGCATTAGAAGACATTGAAGTCGACGAACGACTAAACTATTTAGAGCAGCCGATGGCCATCCTTGATTGGAAAGAGAAGCACTTACGTAATAAAGTGGTTACGCTGGTACGAGTATAGTAGAGACACAGAAAGGATCAGAATCTATGTGGGAGACCGAGGAGAAGATGAGGAAATTTTATCCTTAATTGTTTGATAAGTGACAGGTTTTGAGGACAAAAACTAAATAAGTGGGGGAGACTTGAAACATCCCGAAAATTTAAAACGAGTCATCGAGGAAAATGGGCTTATTTAGTGGGTATTTAATAAAGAAAGGAATGGGTTATCAGCTAATTAGGCTTATGGGTAAGAGCCTAAGTAATTTAGGGCCCATAATCAGCCTTTAACCCATCTAATAGCCACCATCTTTCTCATTCCAACCCTAGCCACCAAAATTCATAGAGAGAAAAAGTAGAGAGAGAAAGTGAAGAAAATCAAGATTTGGAGCTTCAAAGGTTATGGATTGAAGATCTGAATGGTTGAGCATCAAACCATAAGAAACGAGTAACAAATCCACGTAAGAATTAGCCTCTAAACCATTCTGTAGATCAACCCGAGTTCTAGGTTTTGGGTTATGAAAAGTTGCAAAGAATCACATAAAGGTCACATTTTTACGTATGAAATCTGTAAAAAGCTTAGATATAACCTCATGGATGATTAACTAAGAGATTGGATGTAAAAAGTTGTGATTTTTGTTTAAAAACACGCTGGTTCATAATTTTTATGGGATCTGCGAAACTGTCTAAGCATCCAGCGAAGTTGCATATTCAAGTTGCAAACTATGGGTTTTCTGCGAAACTATAGTTTCCCAAATAATTTCGCAGCCGTGGAATTCCAAAGAAAGTTGGAGCGAAACTGGAAGCGAAACAGGCAGCGAAACTGGAAGCGAAACTGGGAGCGAAGCTGCCAGCGAATCTGCCAGCGAAGCTGCCAGCGAAGCTGCCAGCGAAGCTGCCAGCGAAGCTGCCAGGGAAACTCTGCCAGCGAAACTCTGCCTGCGAAACTCTGCCTGCGAAACTCTGCCTGCGAAACAGATTTTTTAGCAGTGAAATTAATAGCTTTTGATAGAAATTAACCCCTTTAAGTGACAACTTATCTGCAGGTTGTGTAGTGTGATCCCCCCGGGCCCATTTGATGATAAAAAGTCTTGCAAGCACTATGATAGACTTCACTTATTTGTCTTGATGTATGATGATTTATCCATATTAATGAGCGGGCTATGTGCCTTGCAGTGTGGATCAATTGTCAGGGGTTAGCTACCATGATGATATGTACCGATAGGGATCGACATTCGTTGTCGATCAACATGGAGTTCTTGCTTTGTGCAATCTCATTTACGATGAAGTGAAAGATATGAAACAATGAAAGATAATGAATATGCTTATTAAGATGAAAATTTTATGTATTATGTATGCGCGGTCATTATATGATGGATAAAGTTATATTTTCTTATTTACCTAAAACTAGAACTTACTCAGCAAAGCTGACTTTATGCATAATAGTTGGCAAGTACTATGTTTTTGTTGGACAAAAAGAACCAATGAGCCAAGATCAGAAAACCACTAAGTCCCACGTGGTATCACAACAACTGCTGAAAGCCTCATCAGCCGTTTGACAAGTGCTGAAGACTTCAACAGCTAAAGATCAAGTGCTGAAGACTTCAACAGCTGAAGAACTAAAGTGCTAAAGTACAACAGCTGAAGAACACAAGTGCTGAACCTGAAAGACTAAAGTGCTGAAGTACAACAGCTGAAGAACACAAGTGCTGAAGCTGAAAGACCAAAGTACTGAAGTACAACAGCTGAAGAACACAAGTGCTGAAGCTGAAAGACCAAAGTGCTGAAGTACACAGCTGAAGAGTTTACAAGTGCTGAAGATCAACAACTGATGTACAAAGTCTGAAGACAAAGACTGAAGACATCAGCTGATGATATCTACTGAAGTCATCAGCTGATGAAACATCTGAAGGTCAAAGTCTGAAGATCAAGTACTGAAGCGTCAGTAGTTGTCACAACTGCTGAAGAGCACTTCTTCAGTAGTTGTGATATGAGTAGTTATATTTCTAGTTTCAGTAGTTTTATGTTTCAGTAGTTTTGTAAAACGACTGAAGAGCTTGTTCTTCAGTCGTTGTAGTTTCAGTAGTTTTATATTCTGTTCTTAACACTCTGATATGTTCTCAGTAGTTGTGAACATTTCAGTAGTTTGTTAAGAGTTAGTTATTTTTGTATTAGATCTGCCAGTTGTCACTTTCCGTGATAACAGCAGCGATTGCACTCTATATAAGGAGTGTCAACCTATTGTAATATTGGAGTGAATGACGGGAATGATATGAATGATTTGATTAGAAAATTCTATATCTATAAACATTACTTGAATCAGAAATATATATTCTCTCACTATAACCGTATGTGCTCTTAATGAATACAAATATCGATTACTTGCTACAATTTGTCTAAATCCTGTTCGTATTCCGCTGCTTTGAACTCTAATACATCAAACTTGTGATCACTGATCCTGTCAAATGGTATCAGAGCCGGTTAAGCATTGATCGATCTAATAATTGATCATTGAAACTGCTATTCAAGATCTAAGTTTGATTGAATTAGCTTTTGTTTTTGCAAGAAACGGTTATAGAGATTGAATTTTCTGTATTTCTGGTCATTCATCCTGAGATCTTTTCTTGGTTTTCATTGAGTTTGTTGTGGTCTGTGTAAAGCTTTTAAAAGCTTGAATTAAATTGTTTTGAACTGAAAATGACTACTCCCTCCAATGATCCTCACAATACTGGTTCCTCAACCAAGCCACCAATGCTGGTTAGGAATGAGTATAACATATGGCAACGACGAATGCTCCATCACCTGTCTGTTAACAGCGCAGGTGTTGGACATCAGTGGTACATGGTCCACACAAGCCTATGGTGAATAACCCGGAAACCAATCAAATGTTTCCGAAGAGGAGGGAGCAATACTCAGATGAGGATAAGAAGTTGCTTGGAATTGATGCAAAAGCCCATGGAATTCTGGCCATGGCACTGCCAAATGAAATCTATTCTGGGCTAATGCATCATGAAACTGCCCATGACCTCTGGAATGCCTTGAAAGAACAATTTGGAGGAACAGATGAGGTCTTGGCAATAATAGAGAAATCCTCGCCCAATAATATGAGACATTTTCTCATAGAAAGGGTGAGACACTAACTCAACAATATGAGCGGTTCTCTTGTTTGATCTCTGAATTAAAAATGGTCAAACTTGAGTACACAAATATCCAGATGAATAACATTTCTCAGATCATGCCTGAGAGATGGGACACATATACTATTGTCCTACGCTCCAGTGCAAGTTTGGACAAACTATCTCTCACCCAACTCCATGGGAAACTGCTCACGTTTGAGAGAGAGATAGAACAGAAGAGAAAGCTGTCTTCATCTGGAAAGCTCACTGAAGACTTTGTACCAGGCAACACTGCCTTGGTGGGTCATGAGTCAGAATATGCTTCATCTGAATGCCAGTATGATGAGCATATTAACTTCTCTTCAAGCCTTCTGATTCTGCATTTGTGAGTGTTGATGGTCAGTTTACTGGGTGTAATAATGACAATTTATGCTTCATTATGGATGATCTCAAGGGGATTGCTGATGACGACTTAGAAGAGATGGATATTTTGAGCCAAATGGCCCTGATAAATATCAGATCTCAGAAGTTCTACAAAAGAACTGGAAGAAAATTCCCAGGACTCTCAGGCACAACCAAAGTTGGTTTTGACAAGAGCAAGTTGAGGTGTCACAAATGCCAAAGGCTTGGACACTTTGCAAGAGAGTGTAGATCAACTGGATCTAACTCCACTGCACCCTTTGTGACTTTTCCTGGCAATAGTCAACAACACAGAGGGCAACATCCTGTCACTTCTAGTCATCATCCTCAACACAATCTCTGGCATATTTTGTTCCTCAGGGTCAAATGCCATATCCGTACCCTTGTTATTACATGCCACAGTCAAATCAAGTTCAAGTTCCTATGGCACCACAACCTCATGCACTACCAGAACCTCAGCCATCCCAATCTCATCAACAACTCACCTCAACAACACAGCTTCTTCACCCCAGGAGTTGTTGACTGGAGCAGTTTACCAGATGACATGTCTGGTCATGACCAACTGTTTTCAGGTGCTGGTCAACATGGTGGTGACAGTCCTTTTGGGAATCTAGCTCTTATGGCTTTGGAGTCTGCTGATACTTCATTTTCTAATGCCTCTACACCTCAGGTATCACAGGTATCCTCTGAGGCAAAAGCCAAATTATGTTCTGAACCATGCATAGCAGCATTTGCTTCCATTAGAGAAGCAAATGTAGCTCTAATTAATAAGAACATTGAGCTAGAACAAATAATTTCCAAAAACAAAGCTGAGTTTGAGTCTGTGCTTAAAGATAAAAATGATGAGATTTATAAACTGAATTGCAAAATAATTGATGATAAGGCTAGAGAAGAGGTACTTCTAGAGAAGTATAAAGATCTCAAAGAAACCCTTGCAGTTACCCAGGTAGAGTGTGATAGATGGGTACAATCATGCAAAGGTTTTGAAATGCTTCTTAGTAAGCAATCTGCTTCCAATGTGAAGTTTGGCATTGGTTACAATCACACTGCTCCACCTACAGATTTTACTCCAAGAGCAGAAGTAAATCTGATGGTGAGAGTGATAACCAATCCATCACATCATGTGATCTACCTTCTGATACAGCACAATCAGAAGTAGCAGTCAGCATCAAGCCCTCTTTGAACTTATCAGCTGATGTTGATGGTTCAAATGCTGACACTCACATGATTAATGAGTTGATCAACTCAGGAGTTAATTCTGAAGGTCCTGAAAGGACTAGAGAGCAGGATTTAACACCTGAAGTTCAAACTTCAACTGCAGTCAGTATTGAAGAGAAGAAAACTGCCAGTAGAAAGAGTTTGAAGACTACTAAAGAGGCAGTCAAGAAAGCAAACAATGCTTCCAAAGCAATGAAGAACAAGTCTTCAGTTGCTTCACCCTCTTTAGTTGATAATCAACCTAAGATGAAGAGGAAACCATGTGAAGTATGTGGTTTGTTCAATCATCTTACAGATGATTGTTGGTACAAAAGAGGTTCCAAACTCAAACAAAAAGAAGAAATTAATGAGCAAATGGTAAAAACGAAAACTGAGTTTGAGACCACATTTGTATCAGCAACATCAAATCCTGTAACCCTTAAGTCCTCAAAGAAATCCAAAAAGGAAGGGGTTAAACAGGTGACAACTGAGAATGCTCAGAAGAAGAAGTGCAACATAGGAACTTATCAAACTCCACTGGCAATGTGTCTGATGAGCTGAAAGCTTTATCACAAAATCAGACACAGCTGGTTATGATGGTTCAACATCTGTTGGGTAGAGTTAACCAACTAGATGCTCCTAGGTTGAAACCACAGAAAAGGAGGTCCAAGCTAAAGGACTCCTCTTCTACACCATCTTCTTCCTCTCAGGCTGTTGTTTCAGATAAACCTGTTAGTTTACCATCTATTGATGAGACCAGGCCCAAAACCAAAAAGGTTTGGATCTCTAAAACTAACTGATTGTCTATTATTGCAGGGTTCTTCAACATGCCAAAGTAGCATTTGGTATGTAGACAGTGGGGGATCTATGCACATGACTGGGAACAACTCTCTTCTTCATGACTACTCTCAAGGAAAGAAGGGATTTGTTTCTTTTGGCAATGATGCTAGGGGTTACATCATTGGTAAGGGCTTTGTCTCCATGGAGAAATCAAATTTGATGATGTTAATCATGTGGAAAATCTCAAGTACAATCTCTTGAGTGTCAGTCAAATGTGTGATAAAGGCCATGTTGCTCTTTTCACTAGTCAAAACTGTAGGATTCTGTCATCCAAAGTTTTGCACTTGATTGACAAGGTGTTGGATGATCACACTCTCCTGAGAGCCAACAGGACAGGAAGAGTGTATGCCTTAGATCTTTCTAAGAAAATAGATCTCAAAGGCAATCCTTGCCGATTTTCCAAAGCCTCTTCTCAAGAATCTAAACTGTGGCACAGAAGGCTTGGTCATGTTAATCTCAAAAACATGAATCAGCTTACCCACAATAGTTTAGTCAGAGGCTTACCAATAAAGGAGTTCCACTGTGATGAAACTTGCACTGCTTGTTTAAAAGGAAAACAGCACAAAGTCTCATTCCCTCCTATTGAAGTGCCTAAGTCCACTGCTTGCTTGCAATTACTGCGTATGGATCTATTTGGTCCTGTGAGAGTAATGAGCATGGCAAAGAAGAAATATGTCTAGTAATTGTGGATGATTACTCCAGATTTGTATGGACTTTCTTTCTACATTCAAAGGATGAGGCTGCTCAGAAGATTATTCACTTTGTGTTGTATATCGAGAAGCAGTATTCCCTTCCAGTCAAGTGTATTAGGAGTGACAATGGAACTGAATTCAGAAATCATACACTTGATGACTTCTATCTTTCAAAGGGAATCAAAAGGCAGTTTAGCATTCCAAGGACTCCAGAACAAAATGGAGTAGTGGAGAGAAAGAACAGGACCCTCATTGAAGCTGCAAGGTCCATGCTGGCTGACTCTGGTTTGCCACTGACCTTTTGGGCTGAAGCTGTTAACACAGCTTGCTATGTGCAAAATAGAGTTTTAGTAAATCAGAGGTTGATGAAGACTCCATATGAAGTCCTCCATCATTTGGCTCCTCTGATTTCATTTTTCAAAGCATTTGGGTGTCCCTGTTTTATTCTCAACACAAAGGATCAACTCCATATCTGAGATTTCTTCCCAGGCCGGAGCTTACATGGGTCATCTTCTCTACTCATCAAGAAGGAAAAAGACCAACACTTTGCCAACAATAAGTGGGATTATGAATAATTTAGAGGTTTTGGCTGCATTGGTTCGGGGGGAGTTTGTTGGACCAAAAGAACCAATGAGCCAAGATCAGAAAACCTCTAAGTCCCACATGGTATCACAACAACTGCTGAAAGCCTCATCAGCAGTTTGACAAGTGCTGAAGACTTCAACAGCTGAAGATCAAGTGCTGAAGACTTCAACAGCTAAAGAACTAAAGTGCTGAAGTACAACAGCTGAGAACACAAGTGCTGAAGCTGAAAGACTAAAGTGCTGAAGTACAACAGCTGAAGAACACAAGTGCTGGAGCTGAAAGACCAAAGTACTGAAGTACAATAATTGAAGAACACAAGTGCTGAAGCTGAAAGACCAAAGTACTGAAGTACAACAGCTGAAGAGTATACAAGTGTTGAAGATCAACAACTAATGTACAAAGTCTGAAGACAAAGACTGAAGACATCAGCTGATGATATCTACTGAAGTCATCAGCTGATGAAACATCTGAAGGTCAAAGTCTGAAGATCAAGTATTGAAGCGTCAGTAGTTTGTCACAACTGCTGAAGAGCACTTCTTCAGTAGTTATGATATCAGTAGTTTTATATTTCTAGTTTCAGTAGTTTGTGTTTCAGTAGTTTTGTAAAACGACTGAAGAGCTTGTTCTTCAGTCGTTGTAGTTTCAGTAGTTTTATATTCTGTTCTTAACACTCTGATATGTTCTCAGTAGTTGTGAACATTTCAGTAGTTTGTTAAGAGTTAGTTATTTTTGTATTAGATCTGCCAGTTGTCACTTTCCCGTGATAACAGCAGCGATTGCACTCTATATAAGGAGTGTCAACCTATTGTAATATTGGAATGAATGACGGGAATGATATGAATGATTTGATTAGAAATATTCTATATCTATAAACATTCCTTGAATCAGAAATATATATTCTCTCACTATAATTGTATGTGCTCTTAATGCATACAAATATCGATACTTGCTACAATTTGTCTAATTCCTGTTCGTATTCCGCTGCTTTGAACTCTAATACATCAAACTTGTGATCGCTGATCCTGTCAGTTTTGTTTACAATTAAATTACAAATGTATGAGTACATTATGGTTTCTAAGTTTTAGATCAATGTCTAATTATTTCCGCTGCAATGTTTTGTTATTAAACTGATTTTATGCTATGATTCACCAACTGTGAGGCTTCCCAGGAACGGGGCAACACATGAAATCTTTTCACAGTGCTCAATATCGTATCGAATTTTACGTCTTTCCAGAACATATTTCATCACAAAATACATATCACAAAGGGAAGATTACGCACCTTCAATGTCGGTTTCTGCAGTGTAGTCATCGTCTTCTTATGAATAACTTCAATTTTTTGAGAAATTCCCGATCGTTTAAATCCTAAAACAAGTTAAACCTAATCAAGATTAAGCTTTTGAATAGTATATCAGATCCTATGATTTACACAATTTTTTAGGAAGTAAAAACCTATTTCAGTTACTTTTGAAATGCACAATTGTGAAACTACCATTTTCTAATTTCTTCAAAGATTGAAAAGAATAACAACTCATTCAATAGAAGATAATGAAGATCAATACATTCAATAACATCAAAGCACAATGATATTTCTGTGAATTTACTGCTTCGAAGAGGTAACTTGCAACAAGGATCAACGACTAAGGTTTGCAACCATGCCTACAATGATAAGGATTAAAAACTATACATAGCAGTCTTAGTGACAGTGAAACTGTTCTACCAAAACTGTAGTTTTGCCCGGCAGAAACAGTAGTTTCACCGAGCGAACTAATCAGCTGACTATGAGCGAAACTATAGTTTTGCTAGACTGCAAAACTACATAAATCTAATTACATACAAAAGGAAACTAACAAAAGACCTATTACAAGCAAATGTAAACATTCTAATCTAAGTTGAGTCCAACCTATACATGATCTTCAATACTCCCCTAGGTTGGAACTCACCACCTTCACTCGTCTTGATGTATCTTGTCAGCTCTAGTTTCCTCTGTTGCCTTTGATTTGTCTTCAACACCTCCTGTAACAACTTCCTTAGGGACTTCAGCAAATGATTCTCCATGATCTTTTCCTACTTCACGAGCCCTTTCGGGATAAGCACTAGCTTGCACAAACTACCTTGTCAGATCTAGTATATCCATGTTCAGATCATCTTGAGCCCTTACTCGCTCTGCAAGCCTTTTCACTTCTGATCTCACTCCTGTAATCTTATTTGCCATAGTGATAAATAGACTGGCCACTTTCCTTGTGTCTTCTCCCGCCCTAGCCTTGACATGATTCTCACATAAAACCAGCAAATCATCATCATAAAAACTGAAGAGCTCCATAGGATCAAATACTTTGAATTCTTTACCATTCTTAACTTTTATCACTGCCTCCCCTATGTCATTATCATAGAAGCACTTCTCAATATTTTGTAACTGTTGGTGAAAGGGATCTGCTAACCTCACTCTATTCACAATTTTTGGTGGTTTTACCCTTAGTACAATTCTTCCTTTTCTAGTTTCCCAATCTTTGTCTTTATTTGATCGTTTCCTCTCAGCCTTCATGTATCCAAAGACTCAAAGTTATCGTTTAGGCCATTCTTAATCTCTTTCTCCAAAAGTGAGGCTCGTTCACTAAGATTTGCATTCAGTAATGGCAGAGCCGCCAACCTCCTTAGATCCTATTTACGCAAGGTCTTGAATCCCTTCCTCTTATGCATGTAGCTAATTCCACCCCCTCTCCTCTTGATCATGAACATCTTGAGGCTGGGGTTATAACACCAACTTATAATCCTCTTATCATCCTCTTTTTTACTCAACCCTTCCAAGTGTTGGAAAGAGGGAGTTAATTCTTGAGTCTACTTCTCTTTAACGAACCATTCATCTTTATCCATCTCAAAGACATCTTCATCTTGCTCTCCCTTTCTGGCTACATATATCAATGGTCTCTGATTAACTTCATAGAATTCTAGCTCATAATCATAATGTACTAGTTGTTTATCGTCCTCCTCCTCATCAACTAGCCCTTTTCTTTTCTCAGTATCTCTGTCAACTGACTTCTCCCTCACTACTTCTTCTCTAACTAGATCTTTTTCTACATCTAGTCCCATGTTTACAACCAAGCCTCCTGAATTTCCTCCTCATACTCCCTACTTTCATGTGTATTTCTTATTTCAGAACCTTGAGCACCAAAAGTTGTTGCCCCAGATGTGCCCTCTCCTACCCTGGACGAAGTACCCACGTTCAAGAATGGGTATTTAGAAGTATCAGTTAAATCATCTAACTCAGATTGGGGTTAGTTGATTGGTAAGCCGACAGCAGCTTTAAATCGAGCAACTTTCTCAAACAACTTCTTTAGCTTTAAGTTTTGATCTACTAGCAACTTCTTCATTCCCTCTATCACCTTATCTTTTTGCCTTTCTCGCATCTCTTGATTAGTGAGTTTGATCTTTATCATGCTCAATTCATTTGCCAGCAAGTTGTTAAGGTTACGAATCATATCCTCATATAAGCTTCCTCTTTCTTCCCTCCTTGTTGTTTTAGTGAAAGCTTGATGTCTATGTTTAGTTCTCCTTCTGATTCTCCTATATCAGCTTTCTTCTTTGTTCTTTTCTCCTTTTCAACACTTATCTCTTCAGCCCTTTCATTTACTTCTTCGAAATCATAATCCTTCTCTTTTGCATATCTCTTTCTCTTCTTACCTACATGAGTCTGTTGTGCTCTAGTTTCTTCAGCTCGTTTAATCTCCGACTCGTCAACCATTATAATATAGTTCCATCTTTCAAGAGGGTACATGTTTTCCCACAGATGGGTGATCTTCCCGCTAAAGTCATGTTGGATGGCACAACAATCTGCAAAAAAATGTGGGTTCATCTACACCAACATTTTCACCTCCCCGTGTCTTGGCACACTTGAATTAGGTCATCAAAGATCATGTGAAAAAAGTTTAGGATACAGGAGCCACTTATCTTTCTTCAGGGCCATCACATTCTTGGCCATACAAACAAATATCAGTCTCGCAATGTTTGCCTTCTCCCCTCTACAGCATAACACCATAGCTATTGCCCAATCTATGTTCATCCCATCTCATCCACCATTACGGTGATCTAAACATATAATAAAGGCATAGGTAATGAATCTCCATTCCTTTGAGAGAAAGGACTTCTCGATCTCTTTTCGTGAACCAAAAGCTGGCCCCACATATCCCATACTCCTAAATGCTGCGAACACCTCAGTATCTCACATAATAACCTCTTTTCCTGAATCCTCTTCTAGTCTTAGGATCCTTGAAACTGTATCTGTTGTAATAGTCACCTTATTCCCCAAGACTTTAGCAGTGATCCTTTGGGGTTCCCTCTCGTATCAAACTCAACAGATCTCCAAAAGTCTCTGATGTGTAGATCATATATGGTAGTAGAATGACAGATAGCGTAAGCTATATGGATCTTTGCAGCCACTGAATACAGTCTCTAAACCCTCCTACTTTAGGATGTGTATCATCCAGAATAGCGGTGATGTTGTTTCTCTCATCGAACTTTAGATTAGCCTTTTAAACATGAAACACAAATGAAATATATTAAAAAAATATAAACTAATATAATAATAATAAAAATAAGAAAGGAATAAAGAAAAATCAAAAATTAAATTAAATTTGCTGGCCGAAAATATAGTTTCGCAAGATGAGATTTAATTTCGGCAGGCGAAAGTATAGTTTCGCCAGCAAGATCACTCCGGTTTCGCCCAAATAGTGAGGTAGATTCGACAAGCCGAAACAATACTTTCGGCATAGCAAAACTGAAAAATACTCAACGAAACTGTTAAGTTCGCTCGAACAGCATAACCTTACAGTTTTGCGGAGGATTCAAGAACAATTCGTTCAGTTTCGCTGGACTATTTGTAATTTTGCTGGAACAGTGAGGGTACCGATAGCCTTGATCAAATATACTCATAATGTGATATTATAAACAAGATTAAATGACGGTCCAGAGTTCGAAACTCACTTGCAAATATGAATCAACAAACAATCGATATCAAAATCATAGAAACGCAGAAATGCATGTAGAGGTCACGAAACAACCCTAAGAAGCCTAATAGCTCAATGGTGCGAAAGTGAGAAGTTAATTTCACAAACTGACTTTAATAACATATAGTTTCGCCAGACGAATCTACTGTTTCACCAAGCGAAGCTGCAATTTCGCCAAATGAAACTCACATCGAAATGACATTGCACACGATCAGAATGCTCATCGAAATTGCAATTTCTTCTGGCGAAACAATTAGCGAAAGTATAGTTTCGCAATTTTTTTATTATTTCTTTATTTTTTTTTAAAATTAACATCAATAACTGTGATCTAAATAGATGAGAGATCACATCCTCAAGATATATATTAGCACAAGAGATGACTTTAATCATCGACCAGCAATGAGATCATACTCATAACTTAATTTGATCATACTCTTTGAATGAATTTTGTAATTCATATCAGTACTACTCTAGGTTTGCCAGTTATGGCATCAACTTCAGATCTTCTGATGTACCTTGTTGGTTGTTGAGATTTGAAGTTGACCCATCTGGTATGGTACTCCCTTTTTAGAGCAGCTTCAAACCTGGCTAATATCTTACGAGGGTCAGCATATAGCAAGTTTACTTTGCTAACCGGTTGACCTTAAAACCTGGAAGAGTCTTCAGATCGTGAGGAAATCTGAAGTACTCTATTGCCTTCTCACGTTTAACCGCGTAAACGTTGAGGTCTGCAAAATGTGCCCACGCTATGATCTTGCCTTCCACCTTTTGATGTTTCTTGACCTTATACAGTTTGGTGTAAACAGTTGACGTTGTAGCTCTGCGTTGGGCTCTAATTTCTTCAAAACATGTTGCCCATTCAGCCTTTTTCATGTTGACTTCGGCGTTTGAGGCTTGGGCCATCTCTTTATCCTTTTCTGACTCTTTCTCCAGTTTATCCAGAGTCTCAAAAGTGTCACTAATAGGAGTTTCTCCCAGATTTGGAATGACATTTCCCTCATTGCCAGTGTACTCTGGATAGTGCTGTGCTCTGACATCTTCAATCTCGATCTCATCAACATCTTGAAGCTCATCATCATTCTCCTTTTGCATAGTTGGAGCATCTTTGACAATCTCATCAGGATTGAGTCGGAATATTTTAGCCAGTTGCTCGTCGGTGAGATCATGAATTATTTCTCCTTCTTCAAGAGTGTAATTCACTGATCTCCTGACAATCCCCTGCAGATCAAGAATCATTGTGAGTTGAGTCTTGATTTGTTAGAGGGGAGCAACATCATATTCATCTCATTGAAAATTAGGATTCTTGTCTTGAATAGCTGGTTTAGATTTTTCAGAAGGATCAACAAAAGATGATGGGGCTCCTTGGTCTTGATTTTTCTTTATGTGCCTCTCTTGACCTTGAGCTGATGTAGATGTAGCTGCATCTCCTTCGTCATCATCATCATCATGATCAACATTATCACCTGCATAAGTGTCATCCCCTTGATCATAATAGTCATCATCACTATCATGGTCATCACCATCATCTCCATCTCCTTCTCGAATCTTTAGGGGCTTATCTTTGGATCCCTTCAGTCTCAGCATAAGCTTCTTGTTCTGGGCCTCCAAATCTTGTATCCTTTGTATTGAGGATGTATGCATCTCTCTCAGCTCAATAATCTCTTGGCTCTGGGCCTCTTTCCTTTGGGCTTGGGATTCATTAAGCTCCATCAGGTGATTAAGCCGAGAGGCTCGCTGTTCATCCGTCGCTAGCATCTTTAGCACTAACCTGTTAAGGTTAGCCAACTGCTCCTCCAACCCGACAGATGGGTAAGCGGATCCAAAAATAGGTGGGACTTGTGAGGAGGTCCCAACTCCATGGGTTGTGGTGGTGGTAGTGGATGTAGAGAAGATTGGGGTTGGTGTCAATATGGATGGATGTGGATGAGCTGTAGTGATGGTGGATGGGAAGTGTGTATCTTGTGGAGTGGGTGTGGAAGTGGTGTATGAACTAGTAGTAGTGGTGGGTGGAATGGTGGTAGTGGTGGAAGGTGGAATGGTGGTAGCTGTGGTAGGTGGAATGGTGGTAGCTGTGGTGGTGGCTGTGGTGGTGATAAAGGTGATTCTGCGTTTCTTTCTTTTCAAGCCATGGAGCTGAGCCATCCTCTTCTTCCTCGATCCAGTTGAGGAGGATGCTCCCCTTATAGTGCGGCCTAGCAGATCAGGAGTATAAGTAGGATCATCCTTGGTCTCTCCCAATCCGCCTGGGCGTTCACCAACCGCCCGGAGCCCTCGTTCTGTGGGAACGACTTACTTCCCACAGTCTGAGTCAGTGGCTCCTCATCTGACTCCTCCTCTTCCTCACCAGGCATGAAATCCTGGTGGAACCCAGTAGTCTCCGCTGCATCTCCAGTGGGGGTAGATGCTTGAGATGGAATATCAGTAGTGGGACCCCTTTGTTGAGTGGGTCCTTCATCTCTAGCATCTCCGCTATCATCATCGGAGTCATTATTAGGGAGTTGTAGCTGCTCTTCTTCAGAGTCACTATCAATGTCATGCCATTTACACCTAGCCGACGCCACATAGTCTCCCGAGCCAGATGCCCAAATAATCTCCTCACAGGGGGCTTTACCTGGTTCCGCCTGTCAACCTTCATCCTGCACAAGGTGGTATCGTCCATCGCCTCGAGCACCACCGCGTCCTCCTTCTCCTTGGGCAAGGAAGGGAGATTCTGGTCTATAATCATCTGCATAAAGCGAGGGTACATGCAGAAGCCCTCCTTCCCTTTCCCCTTAATGTTCTCCACCAAGTAGGTGAAAATCATCTTGGAGAAGCTGAACGGATGGTTCAGCACCAGTGCAACATATGCGTTCTGGATCTGATCGGACACTTCATCAAAACTTCCCTTCCGAGACGCTAAGCATTTAAGCAGTACAAGCGCAAGGTACTTGAACTGGGGACAAAGGTTGTTCTTGTTGAGCACCCCTGCATTGATGTCCCCAGCGTACTTGACCCGCAGGAAACAACCTCTGACAGTCAGGGGGTGTAGTCATGTGGGGCATTCAGCATCGTCCCCAAGCTGCAGCACTGTCATGAGATCATCCTCAGAGATCTCAATGACCTCTCCAAATATCGAACTACGGATTCGATGAGGCTCTATCAACTACAGCACCATCCCAGAAGGCCTGCTGAATAGAACAATATGGTGTGCATGGACTTGAGATTGCGTGAGAGATCCTTGAGTGCCTAAGAAACGAGATGATTCCAGCAAAGTCAGGTGCATGTCTGGATGACTGATCCAGATGTGCATAGATATTGTGCTTGGTGCTCATTGTCCACCGACTCGCCATCTGTTACAAAAAACGTTTGTAACCGTTGATCTTGAATCACTTGGACTTGAAAATATTTCCCTTTTTTATCTGTTGTGCGAATGAGACTATGCGACTGAGATCTAGTCGTGCGAATGAGTAGTGCGACTTAGATCAAGTCGTGCGAATTATTCCATACGTACGACTGGTCATGCGACTGAGCTCACCCGAATTTACACTTAATCGTGTATATCAGTCGTGCGCCTGAACTCACACGCATGATTCAATCTTGTGACTTAGCTGTTCGCACTACCCAGTCGTGTGACTGAAGTTCATCAGTCTGTCCATTCACATAACAGACTACTGTTCAATTCAAATTTATGTTTTGACCAATTCTTATGATTAGACGTCGTGTTTTGGTTCATTGGACTCGCATCATTATACTTAACACCTAATAACATTAATTTCAGTTGATTGCTTGGATTAATTAGGTTATTTTGTCAAACAAGGCTTGGTTTTTGGTTTGGACCGAACTTGTTGATGTTGGAGTCAAATTGAATGAAATATGATTGGATTGAATTGCATTGTACCTGTATAGTCAGTGGAAATTGTCTGTGCACAAGAATTAGTGGTATATAATGATCTAATGAAAATTTTGGCATAGTAACAATAGTTCGTGCATCTCGGGGCCCTTTTTTGAAGGTGGTGAGTGACTGCGACCGACTATCCCACTATTTATATTAGGGTCTCCTACAGTCGTACGACTGAGTCCAGTCGCACAAGTTTTTCATGCGACTGAGTATCAGTCGTGCGACTGGCACAGTCGGTCACCTTCAGTCGTGCGACTAGAGTTGACTCGTGTGACTTGGTCATTCGCGTCCTCTCACGTAGGCGAATGGCTCATTCGTATCAGCCATTCGGTTGCATGGTCCATACCCTTGTCCATTCGGCTATAAAAGGCATGAGTATGATCCATTCGTACGGTTGGTCCATACTCGTGGTCCAGTTGTGCGAATGGGTCATACTCTTGAAATTTTTCTGACTTTCTGACCATTTGACATTTAAACCCTTTTAAATTGTAGAATTAACATTATAATCATTTGATCATCTCTGACATGATCATTTTAACTTGAAAACTTTTGATCACCTCAGACGTAATCCTTTTAACCGATTAGTCACCTCAGATGTGACCTAATTGTTGTTTGAAAGCACTTATGGTCACCTCAGACGTGACCTTTTAGATGATAAGGTCCCTTATCAACTTCCATGACATAGTCCGATACTAACATATAGAATTTGACAAACTTTGTACAGAAATAAAAGAAATAATACTGAAAACTTAAACAAACTAAGACATGTTTTTGTGTTTTTGTGAGAGTTAATTCCTAAGATGTAGTTCTGAGGAATAATTATTTTGAGAGAGGAGCCTGAAACATTTAAACCATACATAGATCAATTTAAGTTGGAATCATACAGGATATTCAAATCACTCAAGACAAGTTATTAAAAATAACTTTGATGCTCTTTCCTTGTTTTTCATCTGGAGTCATTTAGCAAATTTAGGAAATCATACTAGTGCTCTTAGGTCCCCACACTGATTTGAACTTTCAAGAATTGTAGCCATAGTGATTTTCAGTATACTTGTCCTCTTAAATCCATACATAGTCTTTCAACATAGTTTGGTGATCGTTTTAAGGTTTGTTTTATTTCAACAAGCATTCGTGGATCCCACACTCATATGGTAATCAACATTCCTCACGAGATTTTTGAGCGTTCTTAGGGTAGTGTTCAAATCTTTCAAAGAGAAGCCAATCCTCAGGTCAGTGCCATCGAATAGCAGAGAGGCGGCAAACAACAATGAGTTCTAGAATATATAGGTTATGCTTATCCTTAGGTCAGTGACACTACACAACAGAGAGGCACATAATCTATCTTCTTGTTTGAGTAATTTTTCTTATTTTAGCACAAATCTCACCAACAACCTAGGTTATCAGTTTGATTGTCTTTGCATTTTTCATGTGCTTTTGCTCATGCTTTGGTCTTACGCACACTTTTGTGGCGTTATTTTGCTCTTCACCTCTTATTGGAATCTTGTTGATTGTGTTAATCAGGGATAAGGTGTTACCCACAGCTAGTCAACCATTTTAGTTTAATCTTGAGATCACCAAAAGGTCTAGTCATCTATTGTGTTGAATCTACCGACATATCCGATGTGGTCTAGCAACCTCTAGGTCTACTTTCTTTGTGTTACCTTAGTAGTAGCTAGCTTAACTATCATATTTCCTTTTATATGCTCAGACTACACAGACTTATACTTGAACTTTGCATCTTTTTCAATTTTGATTTCTTAAAGTCCCAAATGTATCATATTCCATACATTAAATTGGTATCACATGTACGATCTTATTTATTATCGGTTTGCCTCTCCTTTTCCCTCGTTTTTTTTCATACCTATTCTCCCCCTAAAATGCTAAAACCTCTAAGGATTTCCGTTTTAGGATTTTAAGGAGCAAGAAAGGACACTAAGTGTAATTAACAAACTATGATTTAACAAAACAAGATAATTAAACATAAATAACAGTAAAATTTAAAAAAAATAAAAGAACCTAAACGTGACACATCAGACTATACATGGTCATCTTCAGGAATGACCTCGCTTTTCTTCTTAACGCCATTGACCTCTAACAGATATAGAAAACGTGGTTTGTCAAAAGCCTTTGTATAGAGGTCAGCGCGTTGAAAATCAGTGTTTATTTTTATCACATCGATTAAATTCTATTCAAAACAGTCACGTATGAAGCGATATTTGATTCTGATGTGTTTGGTCTTAGGAGGTTGGATCGGGTTTTTAGTGACTGCAATCGCAGCAGAGTTATCAACAATTATAGTGGTGGAAGAGAAATGCAAACCGTAATCCCACATTTGCTGTTGAATCCATATGAGTTGGGAAATATCCTTTTAACCCCAATTAGATGGTTCACCTTAGGCTTTGCCTGATATCGTGAGCATAAACATGTAGCATACTTGATATCTGGTCTTGAGGCAGTGAGATACATGAGAGATCCAATCATCCCTCGGTAGATAGTGGCATCTACTAGATCACCATTCTCATCAGGTGCCACATCATGGTTTGTAGCTAGTGGAGTGCGAGCTGAGGAGGCATTCTCCATGTCAAACCGATTGAGAATATCCCCTACATACTTGGTCTGATGTAAGAAGATTCGATTTGGTGTCTGATCCACCAGTAACCTGAGAAAGAACTTCATCTCCCCCATGGCACTCATCTCAAACTACGCCTTCGTAACTGCTTCGAATTCTTTGCATAATTCTTCGTTCTTTGAACCAAAGATTATGTCATCTACATAGATCTGTACTAGTAGTAGATCTCCATCTTTTTCTTTGATAAAAAGTTTGCAGTCAATGACTCCCCTGCGAAAACCGTGTTTAACAAGATGAGTTGAAAGTTTCGCATACCAAGCCCTGGAGCTTGATGAAGCCCGTAAAGAGCCTTGTTGAGTTTGTAGACTCTATCCTGATGATATGGATCCTCAAATCCCTCGGTTGACTGACATACACTGTTTCTCTGATCTCACCATGAAGGAATGAACTCTTCACATCAATTGATAACTTTGATTTTCATATAAGATGCATAGGCAAGAAAGATGCGGATGGCTTCCATCCTTGCCACTAGTGCAAATACTTCATTCTAGTCAACACCTCAACTTGTCGAAAACCTTGAACAACAAGCCGAGCCTTGTTTCTGATGATCACCCCTTGATCATCTTTCTTGCAAATCAAGACCTATTTGGTGCCAATTACTTTAGCAACTTTAGGTCTATCAACTAGTGTCCATACACCTTCCTATGAGAGAATGTTTCATATTGTTGGGCAAGGATTTCTCTGTTGTTTGCTAAGACCTCATCAGTTCCACCGATTGTTCCTTCAGTGCATTCCAGAGGTCATGAGCAGTTTCATGATGCATAAGCCCTGAATAGATTTCATTCAGTAGTGCCATGGCCAGAATTCCATGGGCTTTAGCATCAATCTCAAACAGTTTCCAATCTTCATCTGAGTATTGTTCCTTCTTTTTCGGATCCATTTGATTGGTTTCCGGATTGTTCACCATAGGCTTATGTGGACCATGTACCACCAATGTCCAACAACCTGAACTGTTAACAGACAGGTGATGAAGTATTCTTCGTTGCCATATGTTATACTCAGTCCTAACCAGCATCGGAGGCTTGGTTGAAGAACCAGTATTGTGAGGGTCATTAGAAGGAGTAGTCATTCTCAAATTCAACCAAAATCAATTAAGTTTTAACAGATTTAGAACAGAACACAACAAACCAAATTAAACCAAGAGAAAACAGAAAGCAATCAAACGAAAGTAGCAGAAATTCAATTTAACTATGACCAATTCTTGCAAATATGCTAATTCAATCAAATGCAGATATCGATTAGCAGTTTCAATAATCAATTGTTAGATAGATCAAAGATTAACCGCTCTAATACCAATTGTTAGGATCAGTGATCTACGTTTGATTGATTAGAGAGTATTGCAGCGGAAATCAAACAATGAATTACACAATTCACAAGAATACAGTTGATATTCAAAGTAAGAACAAACGATTATAGAAAGAATTCTGCAAATCACATATTTTATTCAATACGCGCTTTCGTGGTGGCAAAATGTCACACTTACAATCAGGTCAATCATCCCTTATATAAGAATGTCATGGTGGAACATTCCTTATATAGGAGATGTAACGTCTGCTGATGTCATTTGATAGTGACATCTAACAGAATTATTCAGACTACTGAAAGTTAACACAACTACTGAAGATGTCAAAACAGCTGACATCTTCTTACAAAAATACTAAGTGTTAACTGTCACTACAACTACTGAAAAGAAACTACTAAAACTACAACGACTGAAGAACATGCCTTCAGTCATTTTACAAATACTGAAACAAAAAAGAAAACTACTAAAAGGAAACCATCACAACAACTGAAGAATGCTTCTTCAGCTGTTGTAACAAACTCGGAGGGCTTCAGTACTTGTACTTGAACTTCAGTTGTTGTCATCAGCTCATGTCTTCAGTCTTTGTACTTCAGTTGTTGATCTTCAGTACTTTAGTCTTCAGCTATTGAAGTCTTCAGTACTTTAGTCTTCAGCTGTTGATCTTCAGACTTTGGTCTTCTGCTATTGAAGTCTTCAGTACTTTAGTCTTCAGCTGTTAATCTTCAAACTTTGGTCTTCAGCTGTTGAAGTCTTCAGTACTTAGTCTTCAGCTGTTGAAGTCTTCAGACTTTGTCAACAGCTGATCAAGTCTTCAGCAGTTGTTGTGATGTCTGTGGGACTTAGAGGTTTTTCTGATCAGGCTCATTGGTTCTTTTGGTCCAACAAGGACATTGTAAGGAAGTTTATGTCCTCTCCTCCTAGACAATGGACGCATTATTTGAAGGTGACTTTTTGGGGAAAAAGTTAAAATGTAGGCTTTGACTTAGGAGGTTCCCGGGGCTATGTACGTTGACTTTTTGAGGTCATAGATGATGTGATTGGCATTGTATGACGATGTTATGATGTATGATTGATGCTTATGCATGACGATATGTATGATGGTATGTATGATGTATGTTATATGTATGATGCCCTGTATGATGATGTTGACTATGTATGTTGATGTTCCTTATTATGTATGATTATTTTTTTCCATGGCTTTATGTTGAATGTTAATAAATGAATGAAAGTATTATGTAACGTATGGAAGATAATGAAAAAGGAACATGATGAAATGAATGCATGCACTAATGAACAAAGGAAAGTAAAGTAAGTCTTGCAATCCTTGTATGTGGGACAGGCCCAATGAAGAGTGTTAGTCCAACGGTGTGTGGGTTAGCTACCCTAGAAGGATGCACACTGGGGTTCGTCTTTATGACAGACCATTTGTATAGAACCTTTGTCGCTTACCCTAGATACTGTGGACAGGCTCCTGTGTGCCATGACGGGGGTCTATGATAGACCTCGGTGCAGTATCCGCTTTATGCATAACGGTGGGTATAGCACATGACAATGGTACGCCTGAATTTACCCTTAGATATTGAGGCCAGGCTGTTGTGCGCCATAACGGGGGGTCTATGATAGACCCCGGCCCAGTACCCACTTTATACATGACGATAGGGTAAAGCAATGGTTTTTGATGGAATGAAAAAAGTAATGATGAACGTGTGAATGAAAGTAAGAATGAATGAATGAATGGAAGTTAATGAAAGAATGATGAAAAAAATAATGATATTATCTATGTGTACATATGATGTGTGATCACATGCAAAAGTAAAGAACGGTTATAATGAAAGTAAAGTATGTTTTATTATAAAACTAGAACTCACTCAGCAACGCTGACTTTTTATGTTTTTTCCAGTAGGCAGGTGAGCATTGCTGAGGATGGCGCAGGGCAACTACTTGGCATTTTGGATGGCATTCTTTTGTTAATGTTTTTGCATTGTAATGCGAACAAACGATGTTTCGAAATGAATGATTGTATTAACTTGCAAAAGCTTTTTTAATGAAATGAAAAGTTATTTTGATATTCTATTGTGATGTTTTATGAAAGTTAAATGTAATTATATGTTTTATGAGCGATGATTGGCCGGCTATAAGCATCCCGGGAACGGGGCGTTACAAGTTGGTATCAGAGCCAATGTTTAAGTGAAACGGTAAATTTACAAAATAAACAAAAACTTATACTAAAAATGGGACGGAAACGGAAGGGATGCCTGTCTGAGTAGCTACGTGCCATGAGGTATTTTCTTAATGATTGACCGGTATTATGTGTGAATGTTATGTGGTTTATGTGCTGTATGTAGATTTAGATACTGATATAGGCACGGTAGGTAATTCTTGGGGTGTGAAGTATAAAGTAAGTGGCTAATCATAACTAGGCATTGTAATTAGGGACTTACTTACTATACTTGACATAAACTGAGCTGTTCCTTTGAATGACCATGTTGGTGTTTGAATCTTTCAATGTGTGTAGAGGATGGCCGGTCATAGATCATCAAAACCTTCACGTGTGGAGGTGGTGGTGGACGTGGTGCGGAACCATGGGTCACGAGAGGAAGACGTAGAGTCGAACAAGTGGTTCATGAAGAACCCAAGACCCCTCATCCGGAGGGTGGTGATGAGAGTGCCAACTTAAGGGCCTCGGTGAAGGAGGTTGTTGTTGAAGACGTTCATGAGGTCATGTAGATAATCTTACTATTTGTGGTGACCAAAGTTATCAAGGCTATGAGGTAAGGAGAAAGGAAGGAAAGAAGTAGACCTACGAGCGAAAGAAGACAGCCCGAGATTGAAATGGTTTTCTCTAATGACGAAGAAGAAGAGGAAGAAGAAGAGCCTACGCGGAGGCAGCCCGAGGTTACAACTATAGGCATTTTAGCAATGCAAGCCCACTACTTTTGATGGTAATGGAACTGCTGCTGCTGCTGCACCAATGGGTGAGAGAAATGGAAACTGTTCTGAATATAGTGAGTGCTGAAATTTTCAGACTTTGGTCCTCAGCTGTTGAAGTCTTCAGTAGTTTAGTCTTCAGCTGTTGAAGTCTTCAGTACTTTAGTCTTCAGCCATTGATTTTCAGACTTTGTCTTCAGCTGTTGAAGTCTTCAGTACTTTAGTCTTCAGCTGTTGAAGTCTTTAGACTTTGTCAAAAAGCTGTTCAAGTCTTTGGCAGTTGTTGTGATGTCTGTGGGACATAGAGGTTTTTCTGATCCGGCTTATTGGTTCTTTTGGTCCAACATAACCTTTGACTTATCAAACCCAAAGTTGTGTCTTTTGTTGCATCCAAGTTCTGTCCGGTCTTTTTGACAAACTTTTTAGCTCGTCGGACAGCACTTGCCAGAGACCACATTATGTCCATACGTTCCAACTCCATTTCATCCACCTGCTCATAATCTTCATCTGCCAGGTGGTAGTTACTTATCTTTCCAGCAATTAATCCATCATAGGATTGAACCACTACGACTAAAAGGTCCATATGTTCTCTAGCCACCTCCACAGTTACATTCCCAAGGTTGTCGGTTTTAAGCTTTGCTGCATTAGCTTCAGGTATCATATGTTGGGTGCTAGAAGACCCTGACATTTCGGATCTTGAAGTTGAGGGTTGTGCTGGAACTTCTGCGCTTGAGATGAAGGCGGTTTGCAGTGGTGCTCCAGATGTCTTGACTGAAGGAGTAGCATTGTAAAGTACAGAATTCTCATCGTATTTTGCCTTTTGGGCTCGATACTTCATCCTAAGCTCCTCTTCTCTCAGTTTTAGAATGAAGTCATTTATGTCTAACTTCGAGAGCATTCCACTCTGTCTGAGATTTGAAACAAACAAACCTTATTTTTCTGGTAATCCATCAGCAAAGTTGGATACCTTATCTTCCATCGAAGGAACCACTCCATGAGTGTGCATCTCACTCATCAAGTGGTAGAATCTATCGATCACATCATCAAGGCCTTCTTTTCCCATTGAAGAGAAGTTGTCAAACTCCTTCAAGACTTTTGCCTTGATAGCCTTCAGAGAGGCATTTCCGTCATACCACTTCTCCAACACATCCTAAAGTTTCTTGGCTTGAGTATACTCCGAATACTAATGGAAAATATCCTTCGGAATAGACTGAGTAAGCAAGGCGTAGACTTTCTTCTCAGCATTGTGTTTTACCTTCTGTGCATCTGACATGCCACTTAGAGTAAGTTTTACTACCTCAGCTCCAACTGGCATGTTGTATCCCGACTCTATTGCCTCCCACAAATTTGTATCCACTCCATTTAAGTAGATTTCTAAACGTTCCTTCCATTGTGGGTAGTCGTCCAACGTAATAAGTTTTGGGGGTTTATTGTGAATCCTTACTTCGTCCAACGTGTATCTGTACTTGCTGTGTATACTGAAAACTGATCCTCCATTTCACTTAACTTTACTATTTAACAAGCTGCTAATGAATGCGAATGAAGGTATGCGATTGGGCTTATTCGGGCGATTGAACAAGTGCGGATGGTTTAATCATGCCACTAAACAAATGCGGATGAGTCAGTCGTCCGAATAAACTAATGCGGTTGAGCAGTCCCAATAAAGATCTCAGTTGTACGAATGAGGGTACGAATGATTCAATCATGCTATTGAAGGATGTGAATGAACTCAGTCGTGCAATTGAGCCAATCGGGCGACTGAAACTGCTGAAGTTTGATAATTCGTAGGTTAAACTTGTTTTGGCCGTAAAAACTCGAATTTTACCAACCCTAATAGCCGTATGCCGGAAAAACTACACTTTTCGATCAGGAAACGTCCAAGACTCAGTTAGACACAAAAGATTGTGTTTTTTGATGCAAAAACACAATTTTGTATAAAAACAATTGAATCAACACGTAATCAAGAGCCAATGGCTTTGATACCACTTGTTAGGATTTGGTATTTGACCAAACAACAACTGATTAACGTGTTAAACCAAACCAAATAGTGCGGAATCCTATTTGATTGGCGATCCAATCGGTGAGAACGCACTTAGACACAATAATGTATTGAATCTAATGACAAGAATCGATTAGGAATCGATCTACAACGTTCTATGAACTTGGAGTACGAACTTAGAGGCTTCTGGACGGCTAGGGTACGTCTGGAGTCGAAATGGATTCAATGCTTACGTTTTTCCATGAATAGGTGGTATTTATAGGTTAGGGTTGCTCATTTGGGCGACTGAACCATTAGCATGGTTCATTCATGCGATTGAGCCATGCGGTTGATCCATTCGCACAACTGAGTATTCAGTCGTGCGACTGAGTCAGACGCATGAAGTTTTTTAGGCGTATGAACTATTTAGGCGCATGGACACTCAATCGCATGTCCATTCGGATGCATGACCACTGTTGGGGCGCATGGTCCAGTTGGACTCATGAGAACTTCACTTCACCAAGTTTGAATGTATTCAATATTATAACATTATGCATAACACTTCAAACAATCTTAAACCTATATAATAAGTCAATCATATCCGTTAAAAAACTCATTAATGAAATATTAAACATTATAGACACAACCAAACATTTTGTATTTCATTAAGTACCCAATAATTACATAAGTGTAAGACATATTACATTCAGATCAGGATCTAGGTACATATATGTATCAACACTTATCTTTTTTAACAAACATGAGACAATTCGTTAAGGTTTGATTAGATACTTTGGATGTTAGGACCCCACAATCATTTGGCAAAAACCCTCACCCAACATCAGGATTTCTTGAATTTGATACGATCTTTAGAACAAGGCTTGTACAGATCTGTGTAAGTGATTATCAACAGAATTTCATTTTGT
Source organism: Flaveria trinervia (assembly GCA_025506515.1). Taxonomy (NCBI): domain Eukaryota; kingdom Viridiplantae; phylum Streptophyta; class Magnoliopsida; order Asterales; family Asteraceae; genus Flaveria; species Flaveria trinervia. Next base: position 80,199,082 of record CM046444.1, on the reverse strand, counting down.
GATGAATTATCATTTAGATGATTTAATACAACTTAGATCAAGATGGTGAGAACTCCAGGTCTAACCACACGTATAACAAAGGAGATGTCCATTTAATCATGTGCTAATAAGAGTTCCAAGTCAGTCCTACCATACAGATGAGGAGATCATCACTCTAGGTCAGTACCACCGTACGGCAGAGTAGATAAGCACATGTACAAGACACATAAATACACCAGTCATGATTCAAAGATATGGCTTATAAGATTTGTATCATGGTGTGTGAAAGATCAATTCTTAATCCCATTTTTGTCGGGACTCAGTTTTTGTGTAGGCCAAAATGATTGTGTAAATCAAGACATCACTAAACATATATTTTAATTTGAATCAAAATGTTGTTGTCTACTTTATTCTTCAGGCTGAGTCTACTAGCATATCTTTAAAGAATCTATTTAATTTTCTTTATTTTGAAATTTAAAAATAAGATGTAAATTAGATAGTAGCATCAGTTACTATAATTTCTCATTTTAAATGCCAGTCATGCATAAATGAGCATATCCAGAAGATATACAATCATTTCTCGTCATCTGAAATCAAGTTCCCAGTTTTTTTATGTAGAACTTATATACATTCCCACATAGTTTTATTTTAGAAAAACCCTTTATTTTTATAAAGATAAGAGAAAAGAAAAGAGGTTTAAAAAGATATTAGCCAGAGCATAGAGATCAATTCATAAAAACAAGGTCTATCAAATGTTTTTGTGAAAAGATCGACCTTTTGATTTTTAGTATCAATGGGAATAATATCGATAAAAACCTTTTCCTTGCATCAAGAATTTCATGAATCTGTGTTTTGATGTGCTTGGTTCAAGAATGATGAATAGGATTTTTAGCGATCTTGATAGCGGCTTCGTTGTCACAAAACAACGGTTTGTGGAGAAAATTGATTCCATAGTCAATCATATGGTGTTGTATCCAAAGAACTTGTGAGTAACAACTAGAGGCATCAATGTATTCTGCTTCCCCTATAGAGAGGGAAATAGTGGTCTATTTCTTGCTGTGCCATGAAACCAGAAAATTGCCTAGGTATTGACATTCTCCAATCACCAATTTTCTGTTTAACGTGCAACCATTAGAATCACTATCAGATTAAGCACTTAAATCAAAATTCACACCATAGGTATACCAAAGACCTAAATGGGAGGAGCCTTGAGATAGCGAAAAATTTTCTTCACAACCTTTTCATGAGACTCTTTTGGGGCCGACTGGTATCGAGCACAATAACCTACATCAAAAGTGATGTTAGGACGACTTGCTATAAGATACATATAGGAACCAATCATAGATCTATAGAGATGAGGATCAACAGGTTCCCGCTCTCATCAGGAGTGAGGCACGTTTGAGTAGTAAAAGGAGTCATTTCAGGAGACGCGCCATCCATCTTGAATTTCATCAAAATTCTTTAATATACTTATCCTGATGAATGAGAATATGGCTTTTGTTCCACTTGTAATCCAAGGAAAATGCACATTTCTCCCATCATACTCATTTCAAACTGATTACGCATCACCTCTTCGAACTCCCAACATAATTATGAATTGGTGGAGCCAAAAAAAATATCGTTGACATAAACTTGGACAATCAACATTTCACTATTCACTTATCTCTTGAATAGATTCATATCGATGGTGCCATGAGAGAAACCATTACTTAAGAGGTATTATGTTAGGGTCTCATATGAGATCCTAGGTGCCTGATGAAGACCATAAATAGACTTGTCAAGCTTAAAAACTTTATCTGGAAAATCAGGATCCTCAAAACCTAGTGATTGGCACACATATATCTCCTCATCAATGTCTTTGAAAAAGAAAGCACACTTGACATCCATCTTTTAGTATAATCAATCCCTTCTTCTTGAGCAAATCCTTGCACAACCAATCTTGATTTGTTACGCACCACAACACCTCGATCATCGGTTTGTTCTTAAAAACCCATTTCGTACCAGTTGGGTACTTGTTTGGAGGCAAGTCAACCAAAGTCCATACATTGAGTTTTCTGAATTTTTGAAGCTCTAATTGCATTGATTCCACCCAGCAAGGATCCTTTAGAGCTGCATGCACGTTTTTTGGGACAGTCTGAGAGATAAGCAAGAGAAGAGACAAATATTAATCAAACCAGATTGACTCCGCATCCGTACACTGTTAGTGATAGATCCAAAAATGATATCATGAGGATGACCTTTCAAAGTTTTGAAATCTGTGGATAAAGGCAAGATGTTTGGAGAAGTTTTGCTGACAGATTATGAATGAGTAGAAGAGGGTGAGAGAGATAGAACAGGATGTGGTGGGATAGATGTTAGTGACAAAAGAAGAGATGTAGAAACAGGTGTCGGTGAAAGAACAAATGATGGAGAAGATGATCCAACATCAACTGGTGTGGCATCATTTGCTGAAGAGGTGGAATGGACAGGAGATGGGGTTCAGGAAATAATATTTGTTTGAACATTTGAGATGGACGCATCATTGTCAAAAACTTGAAGATTAAAAGAATTTACATAGTATCGGAGTCAAAGAACCATGCTAGTTCAGATCGAACATCAGAAGAGTTAGACTCCTGCCAATCAACATAGAAGGACTCTTGAATGATATAGGTTCTCTTGTTATATACCCAATAAGCCTTTTGAGAAGAAGAATAACCGAAAAACTAACACTCATCAGACACGGCACTGAACTTTGTCTTTTGGGATTGAGTATTCAGGAGAGTGCATGAAGAATAAAATGGTCAAAAGAAGTCAATTAAAGGTTTCTGTTTATGAAAAAGTTCATAAGGAGTCTTCATTTTGTCCTTGACTATCAACACTCGGTTTAGAACGTATGAAGCACAATTTACCGCTTCAGCCCAAAACATAATGGGTAACGATGATTCTATCAAGATTTTACGGGCGGCTTCAATAAGAGTGTGATTCTTTCATTCAGCTACACCATTCTGTTGAGGCGTCCTTGCAGCACTAAATTGTCTCTTAATTCCCTTTTGAGCACAGAACGAGTCAAGAAACTAACTTTGAATTTAGTACTGTTGTCACGTCTCATGGCCAGAACCTTTCTCTTGCTTATCTTCTCGATTGAAAGTATTAACTTCTGCAATTCCTTAGCAACCTCTCCCTTGTGAGCAAGAAATCTCACCCTTGAATATCTTGAGAAATCATCTATAACAACAAAACATAAGGAATTTTTAGCAATTGATTTAACACTGATTGGGCCAAAGAAATTAGTATGTAACAACTCGAGAGGACAGGTTGTGCTATTTTCAAGTTTGGGCTTATGTGGTTTCTTATGTTGTTTGCCCTTAGCGCAAGCTATACATTTTTCGTTCACAGAGAAATCTTTTAAAGGAAGTCCTCAAAAAAGATTCTTTTTGACTAATTTGTTTATTATTTTAAAATTAACATGGCCCAATCAGCGATGCCAAAACAAAGACTCAAAGGTTGAAGCTTTTGAAAGAAGACAGGTTGTAGTAGACTTTGACTCCCTTGGTTCATATCAAGAAGATATGTATCATGCTTTCTCGGAGCACACATAAGAATCAAATCTTCTTGAATATCAATCACTGATTTTAAAATAGACATTCATCGGATTTAAATAAGACTAGAATGTCTTTATCACAGATTTGAGAGACACTCAAGAGATTAAACGCAAGCTCAGGCACATAGTTGACTTTTTCCAAAGTTAAAGAACCATTGGAAACTTCTCCTTGACCAATTATCTTTCCACCCTTTATGTCACCAGCAAAAGCCACATATCCTCCATTTATAATCCGATAACTGGTTAGCAAATCTTTCAACCCCGTCATATGTCTCAAGCATCCACTATCTACATGCCATACGCTGTTTACAATCTTAGCGGATGACTCCTGTGATCAAACAAAGAACAGATTAACCAGGTGAAATAGGAACCCAAGTTTGAACAATTTTAGCTTTAGAAGAAGCAGATTTCATACAAAAGAAATTATTAACTAATTTTGTTAATTTATTTCCAAAATAGTTCCTATTTACATGGCCATGTAGTAGTGTAGGACAATCATTGACAAGATGATCCTCTTGACCACACCAGAAATATTATGGTTTGTGTCTAGGTCTGTGATGTGATGAAATAGGAGTATGATCAATGTGAATTTGCTCATCACATTAAGACACACTAGAATCAATCTCACTATATGTCTCATACATGCCATGTGGTCAGAGTTTATGTGAACAAGAATTATTATTTACAAAAGTAGATGAATGATTATCTGAAGTACAAGTAGAAAAGGTACCACTTGTGCTAGCTTCAGATGAAGTTACGATTCTTTCATTTGACAAATAAATATTCATTGGAGTAAAAGATGGAATTGGATGAGAAAAGAATTTATCAAAACAATTTTAAATCTCTCGGTAGTGTTTGTAGTGAGATCAGTTGCACCATTAGCATAATCACAACAAAAAGCGTCACCACAGTGTACAGAATTTAAAAATGAAATAGAAACATCATGAGAACATGATGTGACAGTGTTTGTTACAAGTGTACTAGAAACAAAAGCAGAATTTAAACTAGGCTTATGATCTAAAACAGACTGCTGAGAATCAGGTGTACTAATACTAGTGCATCCAAGCCCACTAGTTGGTCCATAGTCGTAGTCCTCATGAACATGCTTAGGATTAACACCCCTAAACTTGTTGACATACTGTAAGTATCTGTTTTGACTAAATAATTAGAATGGTGAGGAACAGGCATAGGAGAATAACAGTATGTACTAGGCGAAGGATAAACTTTTACATTTTCATATCCCAATCCTGTTTTAATCCTAGCTCCCCGTTGAGATTAACATAAATCATCATGTTTCATTCCTGATACGGTCCATTTGTTTAACTTTGATAGAAGTTTGCTTGTTTGAAATTCAGCAAGAGCGACTCTTTTAGTCAAAGTATTAATCTCAACATTTCTTTCCAAAACAATTCGATTTAAGTGATCATTTTCTTTCAAGGCCTCTTTTAATTTAACAAAATATTTTGATTCACTGATTTTAAGTTCCTCATTAATTCTTTCTAAATCTTTTTCATTATCGAGTAATAACCGATTAGCTTTATAAATTCCAAATAATCTTATTTTGCAAGCAGGTGAACACATATCCTGAATTACCTCATATGGAAGTCCCATCACCACGTTTTTTGCTACTAAGGCTTTTCACATTAGCACACCGGAGTACTTGACTTGCTTTCCTCAACAGTGATAGTAGCATCATCATAATCCTTTCCTTGCTCAGTAGATGAACTTCCTTCCTACTTTAGTCCCCTCAGATTTACCTTCTCTCATTCTCTCATCCTTCTTTTCTTTCTCTTTCACAAACAACTCAACCTCCTCTTTGAATTCCTTGAAAGGATCAAATCCATCTTTACTGTCTGCCTTCCCCTTCCCTTTAACAAACTCGGCCACGAATGCATGATTAATCTCGGTCCTTGTCTCTTCAACCTCTGCACTTTAATCAAAGCTAGAAATCAAGGCGGTCTCCTTTTTGTGATTCATATCTTCCTTCTCCCTTTCAATGGTTAATCTTGGAACTCCAGAATTACATTTATCAGGAGAGTGTAGAGGTAGGCTCGTACGCCCGAAAAAGCATAGTTAAATTTTGGACTTTTGGGAGATGCGTAGAGGTAGGCTTTAATTTAGGAGGTTCCCGGGGTTTCATGTAAGTTGACTTTTGAGGTCATAGATGGTATGATGGGCATGAATGATCATGGTATATATGATGAATGTTATGTATGTATGTTGTGCCTTGTATGGTGATGTTGTGTGTTTCAGTTAATGTTCTTTGCTTTGTATAATTATCTTCGTGTTTCTTTACTTTGAATGTTAATGAATGAAATGAAAAGTATAATGTGACTTAGAGGGGGGGTTAAGCACATGACATGACCTAGATGAAAACGAAAAGATAATAAGTACGAAATGAACGATGATGAAGATAATAATTATTATCTATGTGTACGTACGATGTCTGCTCACATTCTAAGACTGTTATGATTTGAAGGAATATAAAGTATGGTTTTTAAACGAAAGTAAAGTATGTTTTATTATAAAACTATAACTCACTCAGCAACATTGACTTTTATGTGTTTCTAGTTGGCAGATAATGTTGTTGAGGATGGCACGGGGCGGCTACTTAGCTCTTTTGGATGGCATCCATTTTTATAATTCTTTTGTGATGTAATGCAACATGTATTTTGTAATTTGATAATGATTTATTGTTTTGCAAAAGCTTTTATAATGAAATGAGATGTCTGCTTTAATATTTCCGCTACAATGTTTATTTGAAGTTAATGTAATTACGTGTTTTATGTGCAATGAATGACAAGCTGTAAGCGTCCCAGGAATGGGGCCTTACAAGTTGGTATCAAAGCCAAAATTTAAGTAAAACAAGTAAATTTTAAAAATAAACCTAAACTTAAACTGAATATGAGACGGAAAAGGGAAGGGATGCTAGTCTGAGTAGCTACGTGCCATGAGGTATTTTCATAATCATTAACTGGTATTATGTGTGCATGTTATGTGGTTATGTGTTGTTTGTATATTTAGATACTAACATAGTCAGGATAGGTAATTGTTGGGGTATGAAGAGTAAAGTAAGTGGCTAATCAATACTGGCCAATGTAGTTAGGGACTTACTATTCTTGACATAAACGAAGCGGTTCCCTTGAATGACTGTGTTGGTGATTGATTCTTTTAGTGTGTGTGTGGATGGCCGGTGGTAGATCTTTAAAAGCTTCATGTAGTGGAGGTCGTTGTGCTAAACCATGACCCAAAAGAGGAAGGCTTAGAGTTGAGAAGGTGTTCATGAAGAACCCGAGACCCCTCATTCGGAGACCGGTGACGAGAGCACCAATCTGAGAGCCTGAGTAAAAGAGGCTGTTGTGGAAGAAGTTCATTAGGTCATGCAGACAATCTTACCATCCGTGTTGACCGAAGATATCAAAGTTGTGCGAGAAGGGGAAAGAAAGGAGAGAAATATGTCTTCGGGAGGACGGGAACAACTGTAGCCTGAAACGGTTCTCTGTGATGATGAAGAGGAGGAAGAAGAAGAGCCTGTTGCTGCTGCTCACCAATGGGTGTAAGCCCCCTACTTTGAATGGTAATGGCACTATTGCTGCTGCTCACCATTGGTGAGGGAAATGGAGGCTGTTCTAAATATCAGCGAGTGTCGAGAATACAAGAAAGTGAATTGTGCTGCCCACTCGTTGCTGGACTCAGCTTTTTGCTGGTGGGACAATATTGTCTAAGTTGAGGGTAGTCGGACAATTGGGAGGATGAGATGGTCTGAGATGAAAAAGTTAGTGATTGAGGAGTTTTATCCTCATACGGAGATGGACAAGGTTGAGAGGGAGTTCCTGCAGTTGGAGGCGGGGACGATGACACATCGGTAGTACACTACCAAGTTCAATGAGATGGCACGTCTGTTGCCAGAACAAGTGATGCCTGTGTCACTAAAGATTAAGAAGTACATTCATGGTTTGCCGGCGGATATCTGTAGGCACATGATCGCTGCCCGACCGAGCACGTTTAGGTCGGCAGTTGATTTGGTAGGAACGTTGTATGATGAGCGAGAGGTGGTGGTGGCCGAGGCAAGCAAGAAGGGTGGTGGTGATCGGAGTTGGAATAGGAAAAGGTTTGGTCGGGGTGGTGCCCTGACAATTAACAAGAAGGAACGGGTGGATGATCGACGTGTGGTCACACCGGGTATGGGATCAAAGAAGTGTGGCAAATGTGCGAAGGAGCATAGTGGCGAGTGTAGGTAGGGATTTAATGTCTGCTTCAAGTGCGGGAAGCCTCGTCATATGGCTAGAGATTGTGGGGCTATGAGGAAAGTGGTCACATGAGTTGGAATTGTAAGAAGCCGAGGGCTGAGGGTTCTAGGGTGAAGAAGGCTGGAGGAGAAGGACCGAGGGCTAGCGCCAAAGCGTTTACGATGACTCAGGAGGAGGCTAGGTCAGACCCTGATGTCGTGTCAGGTACGTTTCTAGTAAACCAAACTTTACCCTCTGTGTTATTTGATTCTAATGCTGATAAAAGTTTTATTTTTGCTACTTTCTGTGCTAAACTGCATGTTAGTAAAAGGAGTGTTGATGCGCCCTTTGATGTAGAAACTACCATAGGTAAGTCTACCAGGATTTCTGAGATGATAGAGGGCAGTGATGTGGAATTAGAAGGTCATAAATTCCTATTAGACCATGCATGATGACCTTAGGTGGTTTTGTTAGGATCGTGTACCGGACAAATACTAACAGATTTACGCGTATAGTTGGAACAAATGTATGTGGCGATCCAATTAGTGAGAACGCACGTAGGATCAATTAAATATTGAATCTAAACGTTAAGAATGATTAGCAATCGATCTACTGCAATCTATGAAGTTGGAACAGGTTTGTTAGGATCAGTGATCTATGTTTGATTGATTAAAGAGTATAGCAGCGGAATTCAAACAATGAATTAGCCGATTCACAAGAACGAAACAATATTCAATGAAGAACAAAGACGGTTATAGAGAGAGAATTCTGCAAATATATTTCATTTAATATTCGCTTTCGTGGTAACGGAATGTCACAATTACAATTAGGTCGACACCTCTTATATAAGAGATGTGACGTCTGCTGATGTCACTTGATAGTGACATCTAACAGATTTATTACAACTGAAACACAACTACTGAAGATGTCAAAACAGCTGACATCTCCTTACAAAAATGCTAAGTGTTATCAGTTGTTATAACTACTAAAAAACATAAAACTACTGAAACTACAACGACTGAAGAACAAGCTCTTCAGTTGTTTTACAAAACTACTGAAAGTAAAATATAAAACTAATGATATCACAACTGCTGAAGAGTACTCTTCAGTGTTGTGACAAACTACTGAAACTTCAGTACTTGATCTTCAGACTTGAACTTCAGATGTTTCATCAGCTGATGACTTCAGTAGATATCATCAGCTGATGTCTTCAGTCTTTGTCTTCAGACTTTGTACATCATTGTTGATCTTCAGCACTTGTAAACTCTTCAGCTGTTGTACTTCAGTACTTTGGTCTTCAGCTTCAGCACTTGTGTTCTTCAGCTGTTCAGCTTCAGTACTTGTGTTTTTCAGCTGTTGTACTTCAGCACTTAGTCTTCAGCTGTTGAAGTCTTCAGGACTTGATCTTCAGCTGTTGAAGTCTTTAGTACTTGTCAAACTGCTGATGAAGCTTTCAGCAGTTGTTGTGTTATCATGTGGGACTTAGAGGTTTTCTGATCTTGGCTCATTGGTTCTTTTGGTCCAACAAACTCCCCTGAACCAATGCTGCCAAAACCTCTAATTTATTTATTATCCCACTTATTGTTGGCAGAAAGGTTGGTCTTTTTCCTTCTTGATCAGTAGAGAAGATGACCCATATAAGCTCCAGCCTGGGAAGAAATCTCAGATATTTGTTTGGCAAGATATGAATGGAACTCTGTTTTGGGGAACTGGACGCAGAGTTGTTATCCCATTCATGAGATCTACTTCTCGTGTATGAGCCTGTAGGATTCTCTGGTGTAGGCTCTGAGAAACATGATTTGTTCTTCCATGGTCAGGTTCTCGGCTTCACCATCAAACAATCCTTCTCGCCCATACAGCTCTGAGATGTACTTGGCTTGTTTGCCGTTTTTGAGCTCAACTGTTGTGATTTGTCTGTATGCAAACTCATCAGGATGATTCCCTTCGAGTAACAGACTGAACTCATTTTGTTTGAAGTTCTCAAGCCTCTTGTAGACTAACCCCTTTTTAATAATTCTGTTCTCTAGCATCTTTGGGGGTGGTTGTTAGTCTCGTAGGCCTTCTTGAAATCTTCGACAATCCCAGGGTGATACTACAAGGGCCATTGTGATCTCTTCATCTACGATCCTCTTGACTTGACCCTGTATCTCGAAGGAATGTCTTTCTTTACAATCCTGTGAGCCACCCTAGGATCAGGCCATACTCTCACCCTCCTTCTGATATTGAAATGCGTTGGCGAGAGTGTACAACCTCAGAGCTTCTTTCTTCATACTGATAATTGATGACGAAGCAGCATAGGTTTTGTCAATGCTTTTCAGCATTTCATCATCATGAAGCTTTTGTTGCTCCTCTTCTTCAATCTTTACTCTCACAACATCCATCTGTGAGGGGGCGTGATGGGCATAGGTTTGGCTTTCGCCAATGTTAGGACTGCAGATAGAGGCATCCTATCTTCTTCCACATCATCCTCTTCTTCTTCTTTTCTAGCCTCAACACCCTTCTCTTCTTCTTCTCGGGTGCATCATCGGCTGTTGGTTTAGAGGGTAAGGGAGTTGGTTTTGTGGGTTGAGGAAGTTTGGATTTTGGCTTTGAGATTGGTTTGGAGATTTGAGGGGTAGGCTGTTTTTGAGTGGGTGGAAGGGAAGGTTGTTCCAGCATCTCTTGTGTGAGTTTAGCCTTTGTAAGTCTTGCCGTTTCAAACCTTTTTCCAGCCCCAGCCTCATCAAGGGCTTCAATGATAATCCCCTTGTGGATTTGCTCAGACAGACAGATTCTGGTGGCTATAGCGAGAATACTGTCTCTGGTCCACGCACGAATCTCCATCAAAGATCTTCCTAAGTATTTGGCAATGAAACCGATCATGATCTCCAATCTCTCCTTTCCAGTACATCATACCCAGCCCCCGGGTTTGAATTTCCTCCACTTCCAACTTCCTGATCTCACTATCTAATGTGGCTGTATCAAAACCTTGCTTGAAGAGTTGCTTAATATTTTATCCATGGATCGGCTGTGTGTATCATCAGCATCTTTTACCAGCTCTTCCAAGGATTTTTCTTCAGCAGTAGGCTGATCATTAGCACTTTTCTTTTGTTTATAGGTGATCAGTTGTGCTTTTCTTTTTCAACTCCTGGGCTTGCTCTTGGGCCTTCTCATCCTCTGTCCTTTTCCTCTTCTTTTCTTTCACTGCAGTACTCTCCCCCTTTTCGGATGCTTGGTGGTAGGGGTTTGTACCGCAGAAAGTGTCTTTTGCACAGCAGCATCAATCAATGGTTGTAAAGTTGAGGAAATCCTCTCATCAATGGCTTTATTCATGATGTCAGTGATTATGGGTGTGATGAGAGGGAGGGAATTTTGATGGACAACAACTATTTGCTCAGGAGGGTTCTGTTCCTGAGAAATAGTGCCAGAAGCAGAGGCAGGGGCTTAGTTGTTGAGAGTGGCTCAGTGTTTGGAAGACCTTCAGATGAAGGTGCCATCTGTGGGTTGGTGGAGGCAGATGGTCTTTCTCCGTGAGAGAGTTGGTCAAGTAGGTTTTGCAGCCTACGGACTTCCTCCTCAAGGATTGTGTTCTGGGCAAGAACATCATAGAAAAAGCCCAGGTCATCATCAGCAGAAGCTGAATCACCTGACCTCCTGCTTGGAGCAGGATGCATGCACTGGGTGTAGACCAGTTGTAGCATGTGCCCCTTTGTCTTGGAACTGGGACTTCCAGCCTCAGGACTATGTCCATCATCAGCTGTTGCCTCTAGTGAGGTCTTAGCAATGTTACCAGCCTTATTATGATCATGTGCTGATGTAGAAGAGGTGGCAGCCTCACTAGATATTCTAATCTCCCTATCTACACCCCGAGATAGAAGTTGTAAACCCCTATGCTGTGGTTCTCAGTTGCATTTTGGTCCTCCCCCTCAATGGTAGAGGTGTTCCTAGTAGTAATTGGTATCTGGGGAGGAGGTGAGGAGTGCAATTGAGTCAACACTTTGCAACAAGCAATGTGGGCTTTGGGGGCGGTTGCATGGGGTGAAGGGATAGAAGCAGTGTGCACCTGGGGAGGAAGGTGCTCTTCAATGGCAATCCCCTCAAGTGAGGAACAGATCCAGATGTGTGGGTACCCCTTTTGTGGTTGCTGCAGGCTCCTGTTGAGAGGAATCCTGAGCGGCTATGGCTGGAAGAGTCCTGATATCCACTAGGGGGTTATAACCAGTGGATATATCCTGCGTTTGTGTTGTAGGGGCATCCTCAGGGTCATTACCCCTGATAGCCGTTTTGGTTTCTTTTTGGTGGGTTTGGTGGGGACTTTTGATTTGGAGGTGGTGGCTGTGGGTTCCAGCTGCGTGGGTTTGCGCAGCTTGGCAGCCAATTTGAGTGAGTGGTCAGAGTTGTGCCGGGAGTATACTTCAGGCAAAACAGCCGTAGCAGGGACTCCCAGGCCAACAAGTCCCTCAGCTTGAACCTAGTTTGTAATTATGGCCATTATGAACCGCGGATATAAGATCCAACGGTTAGCAGTTAGTTTTTGAGCCATATCCTTGAGCTCTGAAAATATTATTTCTGAAAAATTTAAAGGCTATTGCTCAAGAATAGAATACATTACCTGCTGCCACTTTGTAGACATTTGATCCCAAGACGAAGTCTTAGGAGCCAAACAGACATTTACCATGTGGAAGATTAGACGTTCAGCGTCATGGAAATGTTTCTTCAATATAGTGGAGGCACTAAGGTTGCCCTGATATCCATGGTGGGCAAAGGATAAATCAGTTGTGCCCTTTGGATATCCAGCAGGAGAAATGGTATCATCCAGATGTAGTGTTTGATGAAGTATTTCGGGAGTGATGACCACTTCTTGGTTGTTGACGACCGACCGGAGAGATGCTGTGTTGTTCTCCCCAGTGGTGAAGGTGACGTTCATCAAAAACTGTTTGAGGGATTCGGCATGAAGGATTGGATTGAGAAGAAATGCCGTTTTGTATTGTGACTGGACCATAAGATCGATAGCAGTATCGAACTTAGCCCAGAATGGCGATTTGGTGAGGTAAGCTACACAGTTGTGTCGCGGTTTGATTTGCATGGACGCCATTTGGAAGAGAGAAGTTTTGGAGAGATGAACGTTAGGTTGAAGAAGATGAGGCTTTGAAGGATTAGGTCAGGGATTTTATAGGGTACGGGTTAGAAAACGACTGAAGGATTTGGTGTTAGTCATCAGTAGTTTTAAACGACTGTTGACATGGTATTACCCTTTCAGACGTTGAAACAGCTAAGTCGTGGTATTAGGCATCAGTAGTTAGAAAACTACTGAAGACCATGGTTTTGACTTCAGATGATGAAACAACTGAGGACTTGGTGTTTGTCATCAGTAGTTGTGAAACTACTGAAGACAGTGGTTTTGTCATCAGTTGTTGTAAACAGCTGAAGACTTGGTATTAGTCATTAGTAGTTATAAAACTACTGAAGACATGGTTTTGCTTCAGTTGTTTAGAATGAACAACAGTTGTAGAAACACTGAAGAGAAAGTTCTCTTCAGTAGTTTTCGTCAATTCATAGCCTTTCATGTTTCATACTGTCCTCAACACTTACTCATCAGACTTTGCATCTCTTTTTCAGGTTTCATAGGACGTCAGTACTTATCTGTTTATACTGATTTCAGTAGTTGTAACTACAGCAGTAGTTGTAACTACATCAGTAGTTTGGAACAGATAAAGTACTTCAGTACTTGTGAGACATTTAGCCATCAGTAGTTATAAAAACTACTGAAGGTGAAAGGACTCATCAGTACTTATATGTGATATGGGTACTAATGATCACCAGTAATTATTACTGAAATCATCAGTAGTTGTCACTTATTCTAGCTGCAGCATACCAAGCCTTAACACGAGTTTTGGAAAGTAGAACTATCCAAAGGCTTAGTAAAAATATCTGCAAGCTCATCAGCACTAGGCACAAACTTAGGATCAATCAGACCTTTTTCAAGCAATCCCGAATAAAATGATGTCTGATCTCTATATGTTTGGTCCTAGAGTGCTGGACTGGATTTTTGACAATACACAGAGCTGAAGCACTATCCATTATTAATGGAGTCTTAGTCTCTGTAATGCCATAATCCAATAATTGGTTTTCAAGCCAGAGTATCTGAGATGTACAACTTCCAGCAGCAATGTACTCTGCCTCAACAGTGGATGTAGCAACAGATGTTTGTTTCTTACTCTGCCAAGAAATCAAACAGTTGCCTAGGAATTGACAACCACTAGAAGTTGACTTTCTAGTTAACTTGCACCCTGCATAGTCACTATCTGAAAAAGCAACTAATTGCAAGAGTGTCCAGTGGAGTACCATAAACCCAGAGATTGTGTACCTTGCAAATATCTAAAGATTCTCTTGACTGCAATCAAGAGACTCTTTAGGAGCAGCCTGAAATCTAGCACAAACACATGTAGCAAACATAATATCTGGTCTAGAAGCTGTTAAATACATCAAGGACCCAATCATACATCTGTAAAGTGTTTCATCAACAACTTTACCTTTCTCATCAGCATCCAGTTGTGTGGTGTTGCACATGGGAGTAGAACAGGGCTTACAGTTTTGTAAATCAAACTTATTCAAAAGATCTTTTGTATATTTTGACTAATGAATAAAAGTTCCATCAGCCTTTTGTTTGATTTGCAAGCCTAGAAAGAACTGTAATTCTCCCATTGCACTCATTTCAAACCTCTTTTTCATTAATGTTGTAAAATCATCACACAACTGGGGATCAGAGGATGCAAAAAGAATATCATCAACATAAATCTGAAGAAGTAGCTTATGCTGATCCACCTTCTTAATAAACAAAGTTTTATCAATGGAGCCTCTAGTGAAATTATTCTTAAGAAGAAAAGTAGAGAGTGTCTCATACCAGGCTCTAGGAGCTTGTTTCAACCCATAAAGAGCCTTATCAAGTTATACACCCATTCAGGATGTTTATTATCCTCAAACCTGGTGGTTGACACACATAAACTTCTTCCTTTATTTTACCATATAAAATGCACTTTTGACATCCATTTGAAAAACTTTAAGATTGTGGAATGCAGCATAGGCTAAAAACAAGCTGATTGCCTCTAGTCTGGCTACAGGGGCAAAGGTTTCATCATAGTCAATACCTTCTTCTTGTGAAAACCCTGTACAACCAATCTAGCCTTGTTCTTAACAATAAGCCCATTTTCATCATTTTTATTCCTAAACACCCATTTAGTGCCTATTGCACACTTACCTGGGGGAAGAGGAACTAGTTCCCACACTTGCTGTTTCTTGAACTGAAGGAGCTCAAGCTGCATAGCTTCAACCCATCCATTGTCTCTCAAAGCAACATGGTAGTTCTTTGGCTCTAGCTGACTGATGAAGAGAGCATAGAAGCAGAAGTTAGACAATTGACTTCTTGTTGAAATACCAGCATTGATATCACTAATAATCTGAGACATGGGGTGATTTTTCAGTTCTTGATAAACAATGAGATCTGTGCAAGTGTTTGTAGAACCTTCAGCAGCAGCAGATGTTGATGTAGACTCTTGAAACCAAGAATTAGATGGTAACTCAAAAGGTGTAGAGGAAACAGAGATCTCATCAGCATTTGTTGTGGATGGAACTGCTGAAGCTACAGGAACATCAAATTTAGCAGAACAGGCAGTTGGTCACTAAACTTGAAGAGGTGAGTATTGATATCATCATCATCATCATCAATACCACCAGGTGAAGACATGCTGCAGAAGATGATTTCCACAGGATCTGCAACAGCTAGAGGTTGATAAGGAACATATTGCAGTATGTCCAAATCAAACAACTCCACAGGGTTTGTGGAATCTTGTCCAAAGGAGATTCATTAAACTTCACATGCAAAGTCTCTTCAACTATCTTTGTTCTGCAGTTGAAGACTCTGTATGCCTTGCAAGTAGATGAATAACCAACAAAATACCCTGCATCCACCTTAGGATCAAATTTATGGAGTTGATCCTTTGTGTTGAGAATAAAACAGGGACACCCAAATGCTTTGAAAAATGAAATTAGAGGAGCCAAGTGATGGAGAACTTCATATGGAGTCTTCATCAACCTCTGATTTACTAAACTCTATTCTGCACATAGCAAGCTGTGTTAACAGCTTCAGCCCAAAAGGTCAATGGCAAACACAGAGTCAGCCAGTATGGACCTGCAGCTTCAATTAGGGTCCTGTTCTTTCTCTCCACTACTCCATTTTGTTCTGGAGTCCTTGGGATGCTAAACTGCCTTTTGATTCCCTTTGAAAGATAGAAGTCATCAAGTGTATGATTTCTGAATTCAGTTCCATTGTCACTCTAATACACTTGACTGGAAGGGAATACTGCTTCTCAACATACAACACAAAGTGAATAATCTTCTGAGCAACCTCATCCTTTGAATGTAGAAAGAAAGTCCATACAAATCTGAGTAATCATCCACAATTACCAGACAGTATTCTTCTTTGCCATGCTCATCACTCTCACAGGACCAAATAGATCCATATGCAGTAATTGCAAGCAGGCAGTGGACTTAGGCTCTTCAATAGGAGGGAATGAGACTTTTTGCTGTTTTCCTTTTAAACAAGCAGTGCAGGTTTCATCACAGTGGAACTCCTTTATTGGTAAGCCTCTGACTAAACTATTGTGGATAAGCTATTCATGTTTTGAAATTAACATGACCCAGCCTTCTGTGCCACAGTTTAGATTCTTGAGAAGAGGCTTTGGAAATAGGCAAGGATTGCCTCTGAGATCTATTTTCTTGGAAAGATCTAAGGCATACACTCTTCCTGTCCTGCTGGCTCTCAGGAGAGTGTGATCATCCAACACCTTATCAATCAAATGCAGAACTTTGGATGACAGAATCCTATAGTTCTGACTGGTGAAAAGAGCAACATGGCCTTTATCACACATTTGACTGACACTCAAGAGATTGTACTTGAGATTTTCCACATGATTAACATCATCAAACTTGATTTCTCCATTGGAGACAAAGCCATTTCCAATGATGTACCCCTAGCATCATTGCCAAAAGAAACAAACCCCTTCTTCCTTGAGAGTAGTCATGAAGAAGAGAGCTGTTCCCAGTCATGTGCATAGATCCCCACTGTCTACATACCAGATGCTACTTTGGCATGTTGGAGAACCCCCTGCAATAATAAACAATCAGTTAGTTTTGGAGACCCAAACCTTTTGGGTTTGGGCCTGGTCTCATCAACAGATGGTAAACTAACAGGTTTATTAGTAACAACAGCTTGAGAGGAAGAAGATGGTGAAGAAGAGGAATCCTTTGGCTTGGATCTCCTTTTCTGTGGTTTCAACATAGGAGCATCTAATTGGTTAACTCTTCCCAGTAGATGTTGAACCATCATGACCAGTTGTGTCTGATTTTGTGATAAAGCTTTCAGCTCATCAGACACATTGCCAGTGGAGTTGATAAGTTCCTATGTTGCACCTTCTTCTTCTGAGCACTCTCGCTGTCACCTGTTTAACCCCTTCCTTTTTGGATTTCATTGAGGACTTAAGGGTTACAGGATTTGATGTTGCTGATACAAATGTGGTCTCAAACTCAGTTGTCATTTTTACCATTTTCTCTTTAATTTCTTCTTTATGTTTGAGTTTGGAACCTCTTTTGTACCAGCAATCATCTGTAAGATGATTGAACAAACGACATACTCACATGGTTTCTTCTTCATCTTAGGTTGATCATCAACTAAAGAGGGTGAAGCAACTGGAGACTTGCTCTTTATTGCTTTGGAAGCATTGTTTGCTTTCTTGACTTCCTCTTTAGTAGCCTTCAAACTCTTTCTACTGACAGTTTTCTCTTCTGTTCAGTACTGACAGTAGTTGGAGCTTGAACTTCAGGTGTTAAATCCTGCTCTCTAGTCCTTTCAGGACTTTCAGAATTAACTCCTGAGTTGATCAACTCATTGATCATGTGAGTGTAGCAGTGGAACCATCAACATCAGCTGATAGGTTCTGAGAGGGCTTGGTGCTGACTTCTACTTCTGATTGTGCTGTATCAGAAAGTAGATCACATGATGAGATGGATTGGTTATTACTCTCACCATCAGATTCTACCTCTGCTCTTGGAGTAAAATCTGTAGGTGAGCAGTGTGATTGTAACCAATGCCAAACTTCACATTGGAAGCAGATTGCTTACTAAGAAGCATTTCAAAACCTTGGTATACAAGGGTTTCTTTGAGATCTTTATACTTCTCAGAAGTATCTCTTCCCTAGCCTTATCATCAGTTATTTGGCATTTAATTTGTAAATCTCATTCTTATCATTAAGCACAGACTCAAATTCAGCTTTGCTTTTGGAAATTATTTGTTCCAGCTCAATGTTCTTGTTGATTAAAGCTACATTTGCTTCTCTAATAGATGCAATGCTGCTATGCATGGTTCAGAACATAATTTGGCCTTTGCCTCAGAGGATACCTGTGATACCTTTGATGTAGAGGCATTAGTGGATGAGTATCATAGAATCCAAAGCCATAAGAGCTAGATTTCCAAAGGGACTTCACCACCATGTTGACCAGCACCTGAGAACAGTTGTTCATGACCAGACAAGTCATCTGGTAAACTGCTCCAGTCAACAACTCCTGGGGTGAAGAAGCTGTGTTGTTGAGGTTGAGTATGTTGATGAGATTGAGAAGGTTGTGGTTCAGGCAATGCTTGTGGTTGTTGTGCAATTGGAGCTTGAACAGGATTTGGTTGAGGCATATAATAGCAGGGATAAGGATATGACATTTGACCCTGGGGAACAAAGTATGCAGGAGATCTAGGATGTGAATGATGACCAGAACCAGCAGGATGTTGCCCTCTGTTTTGTGGACTAGTACTAGGAAAAGTCACAAAGGGTGCAGAAGAGTTAGATCCAGTTGATCTACACTCCCTTGAAAAGTGTCCCAGCCTTTGGCATTTGTGACACCTCAACTTACTCTTGTCAAAACCAACTTTGGTTTTGCCAGAGCCAGGAAATTTCCTGCCAGTTCTCTTATAGAACTTCTGAGATCTGATATTAATCAATGCCATTTGGCTCAGAATATCCATCTCTTCTAGATCATCATCAGCTATTCCTTTCAGATCATCCATAATGAAGCATAGATTGTCACTATTACTGCCAGAATGACTCTCAATACCAACAAATGCATGATCAGAACTAGTTGAAGAGAATCAATATGCTCATCATAATTGCTTTCAGATGCAGCATATTCTGACTCATGACCAACCAAGGCAGTATTCCCTGGTACAAAGCCATCAATGAGCTGTCCTGATGAGGTCAGTTTCCTCTTCTGCTCTATCTCTCTTTCAAATGTAAGCAGTTTCCCATGAAGTTGGGTGAGAGATAGGCCATCCATATTTGCACTGGAGCGTAGGACAATAGTGTATGTGTCCCATCTCTCAGGCAGTGATCTGAGGAATCTGTTGTTCATTTGGCTATTGGTGTATTCCTGTTTCACCATTTTAAGCTCAGATATCAAGCAGGAAAAGCGCTCAAACTGTTGAGTCAGTGTCTCACCCTTTCTATGAGAGAATGTCTCATATTGTTGGGCAAGGATTTCTCTGTTGTTTACTAAGACCTCATCTGTGCCACCGAATTGTTCCTTCAGGGCATTCCAGAGATCATGAGCAGTTTCATGATGCATAAGCCCTGAATAGATTTCATTAGGCAGTGCCATGGCCAGAATTCCATGGGCTTTAGCATCAATCTCAAATAGTTTCCGATCTTCATCAGAGTATTGTTCCTTCTTCTTCGAACCATTTGATTGGTTTCCGGATTGTTCACCATAGGCTTATGTGGTCCATGTACCACAGATGTACAACAACCTGAACTGTTAACAGGCAGGTGATGAAGCATTCTTCGTTGCCATATGTTATACTCGGTCCTAACCAGCATCGGAGGCTTGGTTGAGGAACCGGTATTGTGAGGATCATTAGAAGGAGTCGTCATCTCAGATTCAATCAAATTCGATTAAGCTAAACCAGATTTAGAACAAAACACAACAACCAATTGAACCAAGATCTCAAAATAAATGAACGAAAGCGACAGAAATTCAATAATCTATAACCAGTTCTTGCGAATACGCTAATTCAATCAAACACAGATATCAATTAGCAGTTTCAATGATCAATTTTAGATCGATCAATGATTAACCAGCTCTGATACCACTTGTTAGGATCAGTGATCTATGTTTGATTGATTCAAGAGTATAGCAGCGGAATTCAAACAATGAATTAGCCGATTCACAAGAACGAAACGATATTCAATGAAGAAAAAAGACGGTTATAGAGAGAGAATTCTGCAAAATATTTCATTTAATATTTGCTTTCGTGGTAACGGAATGTCACAATTACAATTAGGTCGACACCTCTTATATAAGAGATGTGACGTCTGCTGATGTCACTTGATAGTGACATCTAACAGATTTATTACAACTGAAACACAACTACTAAAGATGTCAAAACAACTGACATCTCCTTACAAAAATGCTAAGTGTTATCAGTTGTTATAACCACTAAAAAACATAAAACACTTGAAACTACAACGACTGAAGAACAAGCTCTTCAGTCGTTTTACAAAACTACTGAAAGTAAAAATATAAAACTACTGATATCACAACTACTGAAGAAGTACTCTTCAGCTGTTGTGACAAAGTACTGAAACTTCAGTACTTGATCTTCAGACTTGAACTTCAGATGTTTCATCAGCTGCTGACTTCAGTAGATATCATCAGCTGATGTCTTCAGTCTTTGTCTTCAGACTTTGTACATCAGTTGTTGATCTTCAGCACTTGTAAACTCTTCAGCTGTTGTACTTCAGTACTTTGGTCTTTAGCTTCAGCACTTGTGTTCTTCAGCTGTTCAGCTTCATACTTGTGTTCTTCAGCTGTTGTACTTCAGCACTTTAGTCTTCAGCTGTTGAAGTCTTCAGCACTTGATCTTCAGTTGTTGAAGTCTTCAGTACTTGTCAAACTGCTGATGAAGCTTTTAGCAGTTGTTGTGATATCCTGTGGGACTTAGAGGTTTTCTGATCTTGGCTCATTGGTTCTTTTGGTCCAACAAGGTTGCTAGAGGTCTCTAGATGGCTAGGGTACGGCTAGGTATCCAAATATTCAAAGTGTCACCTTTTTCCATGATTTATGTGGTATTTATAGGTTAGGGTTTCTCAATCGTGCGACTGGACAATTTGGCATGGTTCAGTCATGCAATTGAGTCATGCGGTTGATCCATTCACACGACTGAGTGTTCAGTCGTGCGACTGAGTCAATCTCATGTTTCAATCATGCGACTGATGTAGTCTCTTGGTTCATTCGTACGACTAGTTCATTAGCATGAAGTTGTTCATGCTTATAGTCCATTAGCATGGGCCGATCACATGAGAACTTCATATGATTAAGTTTGAATATGTTTCATAATCAATAATTGACTTAGATTTATTCAAACAACCACAACCTATATAGTTAGTTCAATAAGTGTTATTACATACAAAGCAATGAAATATTCAACATTATAAGCACAACCACACATTGTATTTCTTTAAGTACCCGTACAATTACATATGTGTAACACAATAAAGACATATTACATTAATTTTAGAAACTAGGGACACATGTATCTACAAACTCCCCCTTGGACCTAGTTTCATCTAATGTCTTACATCCTTCATAAGTTCCTCAAACTTCTTGTACTTCTCTTCTCTAGTGACTCCTGTGTGTATGTCAAAAGCAAAATAGAGTGGTATCATGTTCTGAAATTGTAGAGCTTGTACAATATCTTGAGAGTCATAGAATAGTGGCCACTTGTATAATGTATAGACATCATCAGCAAACACGTTTGTAAGCCACATTGGGTCAAACACCCTGATGGTTTCCATTATACCGTTCTTGTTCAATACTATGACTGCCTCTCCTGTCCTCTAATCATAGTCCCACCATTTGAAGTGTGTAGTGAAGTGCTGTGGCATTTCCCGTAGAGGGAACTTAGACATTGTGCATGGAGGACTCCACCTCAGCACTATTTTCGGTTTTCCAGTTATGGCATCAACCACAGATCGTCTCATACCACTTATTGGTTTTTGAGGTTTCAAGTTGACCCATCTGGTGTGGTACTCTCTTTTTAGAGCTGCTTCAAACCAGCCTGACATTTTGCGTGGGTCAGCGTATAGCAATTTCAACTTTGCTATCTGGTTATGCTAAAATCCAGAAGAGACTTCAAGTCGTGTGGGAACCTGAATTACTCAATCCCTTTCTCATGTTTAACTGCATAAACATTGAGATCTTTAAAATGTACCAACGCTATCATTTTTCCTGACACCTTGTGATGTTTCTTTACTTTGTATAGCTTGGTGTAGACATTTGACGTTGAAGCACTACGTTCGGCTCTTATTTCGTCAAAGCATGCAGCCCACTCAGCATTTCTAATATTGACTTCAGCTTCCGAGGCTTGGGCCTTCTCTTCTTTCTTGTTAGACTCTTATTCCATTATATCCAAAATCCTAAAAGTTTCACTAACAAGATTGTCGCCCAGATTGGGAATGACATTACCCTCAATGTCAGTGTACTCTGGATAGTGTTGGTCCATGACATCTTTGATCTTGATCTCATCAACGTCGTTGAGCTCGTCATCACTTTCCACATGGACTGTTGGAGCATCTTTCACAATCTCATCAGGATTAAGTCAGAACATTTCAACAAGTTGCTCGTCGGTGAGTCATGAATTATCTCTCCTTCTTTAGGAGTGTAATTCACTGATCTCCTGACTCTTCCCTGCAAATCAAGAATCATGGTGAGCTGAGTCTTAATCTGTTGGAGGGGAGCAACAACATATTCATCTCTTTGATAATCTGGATCAACTTGATTTAAACGTGTAACACATCAACCATTAGTCGTCAATCAAAGGAGTAAACATCTATAATATATATATACATTAATCACATTAATTTGATACAAGATTCAAATACACATGTTTTAAATAACATAAACAACTAATCATTACTCTTGTCTTGTGTCATGTGCTCCTCTGTTGACGGGGCTGATGTGGAGGCACTATGGTCTTTAGCCTTCTTGGTCCCCCTTTCACTTGAAAATGTGGCACCCATAGCAGAAGTATCATCATGTCTATCTTAACCTCATCACCGGCATTAGTATCCTCCCCTTGATAATCACCATCATCATCATTATCATCACTGTCATCATCATCACCATCATCTCCATCTCTTTCTCTGATCTTTAAGGGCTTATCCTTTGATCCTTTGAGCCTCAGCATGATGGTCTTGTTGGTCACCTCCAACTCCTCTATCCATTTTGTTGATTGGACTTGTTGCTCTTGGAGTTGGGACATCTCTAAGCTCTGAGCAGCCATCTGTTGTGCCTGCTGCTCTATCAGTTGTGCCTACTAAGATATCTGAAGAGATTGTGCACCAGTAAGTTCTACTAGCTGACGAATCTGGGCAGTCTTCTCGTCATCGGCTGCCAACAGCTTCAGCACCATACGGTTAAGTGCCAAGAACTGTTCCTCTCTACCCTACTAGGAGGTAGAGAGGATCCAAATGGAAAGGATGGGTGAGATGATGGTCCTGCATGGTGGCTAGTGGTGGTGGTGCTGGCAGTGGGGAAGATTAGGGGTGGTATAGATGAAGGTGGAGGTGGATGAGCTGTAGTTGAGGTGGACTGTATGCGGGTAAGGGGTGGAGTGGATGAGGTAGTGGTGTGTGAGATGGTAGATATGGTGGTGGATGGAATGCTGGTAGTGGTGGTAGGTGGACTGGTGGTAGTAGGTGGAGTGGTGGAAGTGGTGGTAGTAGTGGTGGTGGTGATAAATGTCATCCTCCCCCTCTTCTTCTTCAGTCTATTGGGCTAAGCCATCCATTTCTTTCTCGAGCCCCTCAAGGTGGATGCTCCCACAGGGATGCTGCTGGGCTGATCGAGAGCATAACTGGGATCAGTATCCGTCTCCCTAGACTCGCTAGGGCGTCCTCCAACCTCCCGAATGCCTCGGTCGGTGGCAACCACCCTGCTCCCCTCAGTACGAGTCAAGGGCTCCTCATCTGTCTCATCCTCCTCATCAAGACGAAAGTCCTAATGGAACCCTGTTGTCTCTGTTCCACCTTGGGCGGATGCTGGAGATGCTATATTAGTAGTGGGGGCCCTCAATTGTGTGGGCCCTACATCTCCATCATCACCACTGTCGTCGTCGGAGTCATCTTCAGGGACCTCCAGTTGCTTTACATCCGAATCACTGTGTGTGTGGCACCATTTACGCCTCCTTGGCGCCACGTAACCAGCCTTGGCCAGATGGTCGATGAGTCTCTTCACAAGGGGTTTGACTTGCTTTCCCCGTTATACCTTCATACGACCCAGTGTCGTATCATCCCTGATCTCCAACAACATAGCGTCATGGCTTTCCTTGGGCAGTGTTGGTAGCTTCTCATCAAAAATCATCTGAAGGAACCTAGGGTACATGTAGAAACCCTCTTTGCCCTTAGCCTCTAGATTCTCTATCAAGTAAGAGATGATCATGCTAGAGAAGCTCAAATGGTGGTTCAGAACTAGTGCCACGTAGGCATTTTGAATCTTGTCTGAAATATCATCAAACCCACCCCTTCGCGAAGCCAAGCACTTAAGGATGACATGTGCCAAGTACTTGTACCAGGGACACAGGTTGCTCTTGTTGAGCACACCTACATTAATATCCTCAAGAAGCACCCTCTCACAGTCAGCGGGTGAAGTCTGGTAGGGTGGTCTGCATCATCACCCAACGCAAGTACAC
Source organism: Flaveria trinervia (assembly GCA_025506515.1). NCBI lineage: Eukaryota > Viridiplantae > Streptophyta > Magnoliopsida > Asterales > Asteraceae > Flaveria > Flaveria trinervia. The sequence continues at coordinate 80,174,529 of CM046444.1, read as the reverse complement.
ACCAAATATCCTCAGCAGTGACCTCAATATCCATCCCAAAAATAGAACTCCTGATGTTGTATGGCTCACGAGAGCGGTCAACCGATGCCCCCTCCCAGAAGGCCTACTGAATAGACCTGTAAGGAGTGCATGGTGTAGATATCGCCTTGTAGATCCTGGATCGCTTGAGGAAAGTGACGATCCCCGCAAACTCAACACCATTTCGAGTTGTGGAATCTAAATTAGCACATATGTTGTGCTTAGGGTTGATGGACCATCTGTCAGCCATGAATTTGTAACACAAGACACTTAGACATTAGATAACCTCACAACACAAATCAGTTCTAATTAACTTGGTTGAATTCGTTCTGGTTCATTCATGCGATTGAACCATGCGACTGTATTCAGTCGGTTGATTTGGCACACGACTGGGTTCAGTAGGTGACTGAGCAAGCGAATGAGTTCATTCGGTTGACTGAGCCAGCGATTGGTTCAGTTGGCCGACTGAGCTCATTCGCATTACCCATTCGGCTCATTGAGCCATTTGACCAGCTCAATCGTGCGATTGGAGTTTATCCTGGTGTCCAGTCGCATGACCCACTGTTCAGTCGACTAAGATTCAAATTTTAACCAATTCTTGAAATTAGACGTCGCGTAATGGTTCTTTAGACTCGCATTCATTATACTAATAACCTTATAACCTTTATTTCAACATTTTACTTGGTTTAGTTAGATTATTAGTCCATTTAAGGTCTCGGGTCTTGTTAGGGCCAATTTCTTGATGTTGAAGTCTAATCGTAGGAGTTTTTGGCATGTTCACACCGCATTTTACCAATATAAACACAACAAACGTCAGAATATGGGAATATGCAAGCAATTTAGGATAGAGGAAATTTTGGCAGAGTAACGGTAGACTGTGCGATTTTAGGGAGATTGGGGGTGATGAGTTGAATGCGATCGACTGTGGCCCTATTCAGACTGGACTCAATCGCTCTGTTCATTCGGGCGATTGGACCTCAGTCGTGTGATTGGTTCAGTCGATCACATTCAGTCGGCCGACTGGGGTTCAGTTAGGTGACTGATTCATTCACACAGCTCCATTCAGTCGACTGGCTCAATCTGCTAAGCCATTCGGGTGAATGGTTCATACTCATGTGCCATTCGGGTGTCTAGTGCATGAGTATGGTCCATTCGCAGGGTTGGTCCATACTCATGGTCCAGTCGTCGATTGGATCATACTCATGTTTTTGACTTTATGACCCTTCCACAGTTAATCCCTTTTAACTTTTGATTAAACATTAAGAACATTTGATCATCTCAGACATGATCATATTAACTAGGAAAACTTTTGTTCACCTCAGATGTGATCATTTTAAACAATTTGTCACCTCAAATGTGACTTATTTTTCATTTGAAAACATGTGTGGTCACCTCAGACATGACATTTTTTTGGTGATTACATCCCCTATTGAATTCCATGGCAAAGTCCGATATCTAACAACCCGAAATTGACAATATTTAAACAAAAGAAAAAATGTAATCTGAAATACAAAACTAAAACTTGTTTTTGACATTTTGTGTGAGGTGTAAATCCTAAGATAGAAATCTAATTGATTCGGTTCCAAAAAGGTAGCTTCAATTCATTTTGACCATAAATGGACCAATTCAATTTGGAATCATACAGGCAAGTCAAATCATTTGGGACATGTTCTCAACACCTTTTTATGCTTAATTCTTGTTCTTCATCTAGAGTCGTTAGCAAATTTAGGAAATCATACTAGTACTATTAGATCACCACATAGATTTGGACTTTCAAGAATTTTAGCCACGATGATTGTCAGTATACTGGTCCTCTGAAATCCATACACAGACATTTGACACATATTGGTGAGAGTTTAAGGTTTGATTATTTCAACAAGCATTTGTGGATCCCACACTTATATTGTAATCAACATTCCTTAGGATATCTTTGAGCAGTCTCAGGGTAGTTTTCAAGAAGAAACTATTCTTAGAACTTTCAGAGAGAAGCCAAGCCTCAGGTTAGTGCCATCGCATAGTAGAGAGGCAGCAAACAACAATGAATTCCAGAATATATAGGTTATGCTTATCCTCAGGTCAGTGCCACCGCACTACAGAGAGGCTCATAACCTATCTTCTTGTTTGAGCATTTTTAATCCTTTTGCACAGATCTCACCAACAACAGAAGTTATTAGTTTGATTTCTTTTGCTCATATTTTGGTCTTATGCTCACATTCGTGGCGTTTATTCTGCTCGTCACCCCTTATTGGAATTTTGTTGATTGTGTTAACCAGGGATAAGATGTTAGTCCATAGCTTGTTGAACAACTTAGTTTGTTCTTGAGATCACCAACAAGGTCTAATAATATATTGTTGAATCTACCGACATAACATATGTGGTCTAGTAACCTCTAGGTCTACATTCTTTGTGTTACTTAGTAGTAGCTAGTTTTACTACCATTTTTCCTTTTATCATTACTCAGATTATACAGACTTATACTTCGAACTTCGCATCTTATTTTATTTAAACTATTAAAATCCCAAGTGGTTTGTTCCTCTGTACTATCATTTTCCAAAGTCATTGAATCGGTTTCACAGATACGATCTACTTTCTATCAACTAGCCTCTCCTCCTCTTACGTTTTTTTGACCTATGCTCCCCCTAAAATGCTAAAATCATAATTAATTTACGCTTTTTAGCATTTTAATAGGCGACAAAATAAAATCAATTTAAATAAGCTACGTAAAGTTAAAGAAATAAATAAAGAAAATAAAAAAAAAGAAAATGGACTATAAGCATCGGACTACACATGGTCATCATCAAGAATTACATCACTTTTTTTTAACGTCGTTAACCTCTAACAAATATACAAAACACAGTTTATCAAAAGCCTTTATATAGAGGTTAGCGTGTTGAAAATCGGTATTTATTTTAATCACATCGATTAGATTCTTTTCAAAGCAATCACGTATAAAGTGATATTTTATGCCGATGTGTTTGGTATTAGGATGTTGGACCGGATTAGCAATTGCAGCCGAGTTATCAACAAAAATAGGAGTAGAAGAGAAATTCAAACCGTAGTCCTGCATTTGCTGTTGAATCCATATGATTTGTGAACAGCAACTTGCAGCAGCAATGTATTCGGCTTCACAGGTTCACAACGCAACTGAGGTCTGCTTCTTACACTACCAGGTCACTAATCTTCTCCCAAAGAATTGACATCCCACTGATGCAGACTTGTAGTTCATCTTGCAGCCACCATAATCTGAGTCACTATACGCTGTTAGCTTGAAGTCATCGTCATGAGGATACCACAACCCAAGTGTTGGAGTACCCTTTAGATAACGAAAGATCCTTTTGACTCCTATCAGATGATTGACTTTTGGCTTTGCCTGATATCTTGAACATAAACATGTCGCATATTAATATTAGGTCTTGAGGCAGTGAGGTACATGAGAGATCCAATCATTCCTCGATACATGGTGGCATCGACCAGATCACCATTTTCGTCTGGTGCTACATCATGGTTTGTATCAAGTGAAGTCCCAGCTGCGGAAGCATTCTCCATGTCAAACCGACTGAGAATATCTCGTACATACTTTTTCTGATGTAGGAAAATCCCTTTTGGTGTCTGATCTACCTGTAACCTGAGAAAGAATTTCATCTCTCCCATGGCACTCATTTCAAACTCAACCTTTATTACTACTTCAAACTGTTTACATAGATCTTCGTTCTTTGAACCGAAGATTATATCATCTACATAAATTTGGGCAAGTAGCAAATCTCCATCCTTTTCTTTTATGAATAGTGTACAATCAATGACACCTCTACAAAAATTTTGTTTCACAAGGTGAGTCGAGAGTTTCTCATACCAGGCCCTCGGAGCTTGATGAAGCCCATATAAAGCCTTGTCGAGTTTGTAAACTCTGTCCCAATGATATGGATCCTCAAATCCCTTGGTTGACTAACGTACACTATCTCTCAGATTTCACCGTGAAGGAATGCACTCTTCACATCAAGTTGATAAACTTTAATCTTCATATATTATGCATAGGCATGGAAGATACGGATTGCTTCCATTCTTGCCACAGGTGCAAACACTTCATTGTAGTCTATGGCCTCGACTTGTCGAAATCCTTGAACAACAAGTTGAGCCTTGTTTCTGATAATCACACCTTGATCATCTTTCTTGCATTTCAAGACCCATTTGGTGCCAATGACCTTAGTACCTTTTGGTCTATCCATCAGAGTCCATACTCCTAACTTCTTGAACTGAAGAAGTTCTTCTTGTATGGCACTCACCCATGCCACATCATTCAGTGCTTCACTAACATACTTTGGCTTAAACTGAGACACAAAGCAACGATATGCACCGTCATGAAGGTAACCCTTTTCCATTACTGAGGCATAATCAGCTGAGAACAGCTGATTTCTGGTCTGAACCCTGATCTCACATCCCCAATGACATTATCCAAAGGATGATAGACATTTTGGCGTGATCTAGGAGTGGTTGGAACAACTACCTCAGAATCAAGATTATGCACATTTGGTTCATTATCTGAGATAGTAGGACTTTTGAGGTTCTAAAGACTCAAAGGCATCAATGTTGGATGCTTGTGGACTTGCAGTAGTAGGAACTTGTTCCTCCTGGTTGTCTTGATCAGTCTCCATAGCTCTTCATCAGAGGAAGAATCACTATCTTCAGGTAATCCCCCTGAGTTATTAGTTGACTGACCTTGTGAAGTAGATGATGTTGAATCTAGTGAAATTGTGTTGAAGACATCATACATTATCTTTGTGGCCAACTCATCATCAAAGGTGGATAGTGGGATGTTGAAGGACTTGAAGAATCCATCATTGTCAAAAAAGAAGGCGGATCCTTTTCCAGTAGGTGGTGTGGTGTGTCTCTGAACCTCAACCTTACACCACACTTCTACCTGACCCGTTGAGTTGTTGTAAACCCTCTTGATCGGTATGTTTTATCCTAGAAAGATACCTTTATCAGCTTTCTTGCTGAATTTTCCCTCCTAGGTCTTCTTCAGTAGGGTGCGCGGAGCGCCAAACGGCTCGAGATACTCTTGATTGGGTTTACAACGTGTAGTAACTTGTAACACGTCTTGCCATGGTGTTTAACTACCAGAACTCGATTTAGTGTATAACACGCATTCGCAACTGCTTCATTCCAGAATTGGATAGGTAGTTTTGAGTCTGCTAGCATCGTCTGTGCTGTCTCTATCAAGCTGCGATTCTTTCTTTCAGCAACGCTGTTCATCTGAGGAGTGTAGGCAGAAGTGAAATGATGCATGATTCCCTTTTCCTTGTAGTACGCCTCCATCCATTGATTCTTAAACACGGTTTCGTTGTCTGAGCACACTTGTCGTACCTTCAACTTGTATAGAGACTCCAGAGTAGTTACTAATTCCTTGAATGACTCAATGTTTGTGATTTGGAAACATCACCCAAGAGAATCTTGAGTAGTCATCAGTAACTACATAGCAGTACAAGTGGCTTGTGATGCTTCTTGTACTGACTGGACCAAACAGATCCATGTGAAAAAGTTCAAGAGGATGTTCGATGGAATGAACTTTCTTTTCCTTATGAGGCTTCTTCGTCTGTTTGCCCTTCTTGCATGCAACACAGAAATCTGGAAGTTGGATGTTTTTGACATTAACTCCTCTCACTAGATCATTCTGGATCAAGTGATTCATCTTCCGTGGATTAATGTGTCCCATTCTCCTATGCCAGCAGATGGAATCCTTCTCAGTAGCTTTTGACAAGAAGCACTGAACTTCATGATCCATTGTGGAGGCCTTTTATAGACCAATGCATAAAGGTCCTTATATCTTGAGGCAGACATTAAGACTTGGTCCTCGGGATGACATAGTCCCTTTTCAGGACATAGCACTTCTTGTTGTCAAATACTACCTTGAAGTCTTTATCACAAATTTGAGAAATAGAAAGAAAGTTATTTTGAAGTTGTTGAACGTAGTTTACCTTGTCAAACTTCACTTTCTGATTACCTACTTCTCCTTGAGCTGTGATGTACCCACCTTTGTTTCCAGAAAACGAAACATGACCTCCTTTTATCTGGTCATGTGCCTGGATGCTCTGCTATCTATAATCCATGTGTTGGTTTCAGCACTATAGCGAACACCCTACGCATTCAATTGAAAATATTAGTTCATGTTAGGGGCCCAAGCCTTCACTATCTTGGGTTTCCCAGAGGCATCACACATCATAAACTCAACCCATTCGAGGGTGAGGGAAGCTCATATGTCTTCTTGTTCTCATTATCAGACAATGAGGTTGATTTTCTTTCCATAAGTGCAGGATAGTTGAAGGGTGCTAAGTTACAACACAAACACAAAGAGGAGATTAACTAAACCTAATCAAGCAGTAAACTATATTAACCAAGGTAAGACACTAAGAACACAAGTAATGTAAGAGACATAACACAAAGAAAACAAGCATATGGTTTTCAAGAATGCAGTATATTGCTTTCTATATATTCTATTACAAATGTTAGAAAGCATAATTCAAAGATACAAGAACATGAGATACTTATACTACATCCTACAGCCGGCTATACTTTGAAAGCCAGCTGGATACAATTGACTAGACACAGACAAAATCAATTGTAGAGTCAAAAGGTAGATTGCCTTTTGACTAGTGAGTATGACATGCCATAGCTCACATCCTTAACTATTACAAAAAGGATAAAGTACATGAAGTAGAAAGTTACACACTCAAGACCTCAATGTACAGTTACCAAAAGCATGGACCTTTACACCAACTCATGTAAGTTGGTGACCTTACAGAGGTGTAGCAGAAAGGTGTCCAGCTTTATGGAAAAGTACAAGAGATAAAGCATGTATTAAAAGTTTTTGGAAGAAATCTGTCTTCATGAGTTGAAGCTTCGAAAGACTTTGTCTCTGAGGCTTCGGAAGACTTCATATTTGGCTTCGGAAGATATTGGTCTTTGGCTTCGGACGATTTCACACTTAGAGTATTTTCTATTGCATGTGTAAAACTTCCTAAGCATTCTTCTTCAATGCACTTGTGCAGCATAAAGGATAGACATTGGATGTTTAGGTTGCATCAGCCACTTCATTAATCTCTACAAACTCCTACTAGGCTGTTGCTGTGGGGTTTAAACATGTTTATCAAAGTCCATATAACCTTATTTATATGAAAAACGCAGCGGATATAAGATTTAAAACATGTTAATAAGATGATTATTAAACCCATTTAATATGAACCCCAAAGCCATGGATCATTATACAAAATACATACAATGAAAGAAACATAAAATGTAAGGACCACAATCTTTGGAGCTGCAGAGAACCGAGATTAAAGAGATGGCATACGCCAAGCCTACCAACAAATCACCTTGAATGCTAGGATCTTTGACAACAATTTCCAGCTACAAAACACATTTTGTTGGCTGAAAATCTCCTTCTTTTTCTTCCCAAAACCGTGAGATTAGAGGAGGAGAGTAGAGAGAGAGCTTTGGTTGTGTGTGTTCTTGGATGTGATAGAATGAATGAGTGTTCAAGTGTCCAAGACTTGCATGTCTTGGAACTAATAAAATGGGGCATCCAAGACCAAGGGGGCGGCCGAAAATGGCCCCCTTTTGTTTTCCCTCTCAATTCAAATTTTATAAAAAATATACAATCACATCCCTTGTTTTATAAAATTAAAACCATTTTAATTTTATATCACTAACACACACTATTATTTGCCATTGCTTAACTAATTTAAATAATGTACAAATAATCTTTTATGAACAAATTATCTATATAATGATGTTCATCTACAAAAGCAATAATTTAGAAAATCCAATTTTCTAAATTGGTGTCGTTATTTATTTGTGTGATCTTATCAACAAATAAATTACCTTTTGGTGTTTGTTTGGCTTGTTATTGGGTATGACCCGACTTGGATCATATTACACTAGCCACATCAATTTAATATGAATCTTGGGCAGATCAATACTTTCAGTTGCTACCAAAACATTTAGTAGACTTCAGATGTCAACAGTCCTCATTAGGGTGATCACCAATCCTTTCTTCATAAGGTGATCAGGATCCTTCAGACTATCAAAGTATTTTCTCATAACAAAGAGGTCATGAAGAGGCAACTGAAACATATCTTGCCATGTGTAAATGTCTTCAGTGCCTTGATCTCTAATTACATGCCATCTTTCTGGATTTGGGTGTATGTCCAAGACAAGATGGGTCTTCCTGATGCTAGAGGAGCTATTGGAATTGGAGTTGATATAGCATCCTTTAGCTGCACAACCTCAAGATGTTCTGACTCATCCTAGGGTTTAAAAGAGGGTGCGGTCTTCTTCTTCTTGGCTTTGGTTGAGAAGCCATCCTTTTCTTTCTCTTTACAGGTTTTAACTGAGAAGACTGGCCTACAGTACCAGATTATCTTCACTGTCTTTCTTAGTTAGGACTTACTCTCTCTCTCAGGCTCAAAAGGAGAGGGAGGTTGACCCTGCTGTGGATCAAAAGATGAAGCTTTTTGAGTTTCAACAGGAGGTCCAGGTTGTGTTGTCTCTGGTTGTTCAACCTTAACCTCCACATCAGGTGGGGCTTGACTTGGAGTGGAGTGTAAGTCAATGAGCTCTCCACTTTTGTTCAACCTTAATATGCTCATCCATAATGGATAGAGACATGGGGCCAAGTCTCCTTCTAGAGAATGCATATAGCTTCAAGAAGCTCAACATCCTCTGCCTACCAGCAGACATCTTCATGCTCTTTTGAATGATAGCTCTCTATTTGCAACTTCTTCCCTTAGCTTCTTTAGTTGTCTTTCTGTCCTTGATTATGTCAAGTTCAAGTTGTTTTAAGTACTCAAACGCAACATAGTCATAGGACAAGGGAAGGAGTGCATCTGCCTGATAGAAGACTGTGGCACTCAGGTAGTTGATCATCTTGATCCTCTCTTCTTCTTTGTCTACCTGAGGTTCTTGTTGAACCACATCTTCTTGTGCAGGACTTTCCTGAACTGGGGAGAGTGTAGGGATATCCTTGTACAGTCTTTTTCTTCTTCTCTCTCTTTGACTTGTACTAGAAGCTCTGCGTCTTCTGCCTTCTTATTCTCCTTTGACCATTCCAAATCAGCCAGTTCATTCAACTCTTCTAAGGGGAGTGAGATGACACTATCTATGTCATAGTTCCTTGTCTACAGGTAATTTATCTTGACTGCCCTTAACTCATCATTCTGAGTATTTCGTCTTGGGGCAACCCTGATAGCAGACTCCATTAGTCTTGAAGAGTCAGCAGGGGAATTTCTCCCCTCAGCCTCCTTTTCCTCTCTCTCTCGTCCTCCTCAATCTCCTCAGATGTCATCTTTCTTTTCCTTTGTCACTCGCAGACCTTTGTGACTTAGGGTGGAGAGAGCTTTGGCCTTCATTGCTTGTCGCAACATCTAAGCTCTGGCCAAAGAAAGGTTGAGAAGGATCTTCACCAGCAGGTGTCTCAATAGGAGTGTGGATCTCGGCAGTTGTTGATGATGATGAGACAAGGTTCTTAGGTTTTGCCAGTGGGCCTTCAGTCAAGGTTTCCCCTATGAAACTAATCTTAGGGTCTGCCTCAATATCTAGTTGACCGATGGTATTGCCTAAGTCTCCTTCTTAAGCTGAACTCTGCAGTGATCCTGTCTTGGATTCTTTGAGCCAGTCTGTCAGCTTGTCTTGATTTGCTTGGGTTGATAAGTGGCATGTTGACTAAATCCAGACCTTCATAGTAGTTCAAAGCCTGAAAATTAAAGACTTCTTGTTGTCCTTGAACTCTTATGATGATTAAGGCTTTCCTGATGTTGTCATACCTCCACCCAATGATGTGATTGAAAGATGGTGAAGATAACATAGCCCTTGGTATCCCATCCTTAAACAGACTTTGTATGAAGGAGTCAGTGTAGTCCACATCAATGTGAAGTTGAGGAGGTTGCTGAGAATGCACAATTGCAAGTGAGGAAGGTGAGTCCTCAATATCCACTCTCTCTGAAGAACTCATAGGTTCTATGGCTATAATAACTTTCTCCCCCTTTTTGGTAGCATCACCCACTTGCATACGTCAGCTACAAGATAGGTCAATCACCTCCACAGGTTCTTGTGTTCCTGGTTGAGCACTTCTTAAGGGTGTCCCAGCTAGTTTTTGCTTAAGATATGAAATCTCAAGTTGCTGATCATTGATCCTATTGTGTACGGTAGTCACCTGAGATTCAAGGTGACTGACCTTTAAGACTAAGTAACTGCATGTTTTAGTCAGTTTGTGCACCTTTAGTCTCAGATTCCCCTCATCTTCATTAGAAGACTCATGAGGGGATGAGATGATTGGACCAAAGTCCTCTCTCTCACCACTAGCTTTAGGTTCTTGGCTGCTGGTTTTCCTCTGCTCACTGGCAATCTCAGTTGAGATTTCAGTGGGCTGAGTTGCCATGGTTGAGGTATTAATGATATAATCACTTTCAGAAGTGAGAGTCTCTTCCATATGGACATCCTGAATAGGTTCAGAAGTGTCCACCTCAATTGTAGGTGACTCATGTAGGATAGATATAGGAGACTCAGGAGCATTCATCCTCTTTAAGTAGGAGTAAAGAAGAGAGACTCATTATACTCACTCAAACCTAGATCTTCATCAGTATAGAAGTCAAGGTTGGGAATTGGTTGGTTGAGATCTATAGGCTGGGGATTTTAACTGTCCCTTGAAGGTTGATCACTTGAGTGTTGAGACTTAGTGTGATGGCTTAAGGTAGTTGGGCTAATGAGCTCATCAGGCTGAGCATGAGGAACCTCAACACTGATTCTTGAAGAGATGGGAGTGGTCTGCTCCTTAGGGGAAGTGGGAGCTCCAGTGTCCACTTCTTCCTGTATTGGTGAGTATATGGGGGCCTCCACAGACTGAATAGCTTGAGCAGGGGTTTGTTTAGATTTTCTTGGTAAGTGACGGTGATTTGAGGCTATGTGGGTGGTTGGGAGGTAGCAGGTGTGGGCTCAACACTAGCTTGTGCTGCTAGGTTGTCACCTTGAGCAATGAGCTCTAACATTTTTGGGACAAGGGCTGTTTGTACCCTAGAGAAGCCAAAAGTAGGCTTTCTCAGTATTTTAAAGATGCTTGGCTTCATCTGTCCCAATTTAAGAATGTTACATGTTTCCTCAACTGTGAGCCCAGTTCATAGTTAAGAATGTACTGGACATATCTAGGAAACATGTAATACTCTAAGGAGTCTAAATTAGCAACTAAATTGGAATAAACAAACTGAGAATACCTAAATTTGACCCCCTGAACCATTTCATGAATTATGAATGAAAGATCCTCAGGAATCTGGTCCCATCCACCATGCTTGCTTGATAAGCTGTGGATGACCACATGGAGCAGGAATCTCCACTGGGATGAGACCTTCCCTTTCCTAAAGATCTTTACAGCAAAATCTCCCTCATATCCCATCTGCACAAAAGAATGATTGACAGCTTCCTTTGGTAAGAACACCTCACCTTCTTCATCATCTAGCTGAAGATGCATGTTGATGATGGCCGGAGTGATGAAGACTGTTCTCCCCTGCACTGTGGCAAATAGTGCCTTCTCCCTATCCATAACAACCTCTTGGCTGGTTTTCCAAAATTCTAGCAGATGAACCTCATAGAGTGGAGGATTAATGGTTAGGGAGGTGAAGTAGTTAGACAAAGCTAAGAATCGACAAATCTATGAGAAATAAGGATCTTTCCAGAGCTTAACAGAGCAACCTGATTATGTTGCCTGTGTAGCTGCATGGTAAAGTTGGGATCATTTCTGTGAGCAAGATTGGCCATTGTGAGGTAGCTTAAAGATGATGAAAGAAGGAAGAAAGAAATTTCAGAGAGAAATTTGGGTTTTTAGGTTTGGAGGAAGAACATATTTTAGAAAGTGGGGGAAACCGTTGGATTTATATGAGAGAGGGATTTCAGATAAAGTTTAATGAAAGAGGATAAACTTTGAAATCCGGATGTCGGTCTCACCTCTGAAAAAAGTAGTTTACTTTTGCTCAAAAAGTAGTTTTCTTGCAAGTCAAAAAGCTTCCGAAGGTTTATTATCTCTGGAAGTTTTTATTATCTCTGTGAGTTTTGAGAATTTTGCTTCGGAAGAAAAATTAAAACTTGAGTGCTTTGTATATAAAACAACAAAGCTTTCGAGAGTTAATTTGCTTCGGAAGTAAATGATCCTTGAAAATAAGTAAATGTCTGAGACAAGTATTTAAGCTTCGGAAGATAGATCTGAAAGCTCTTCCGAAGGTAAAATTTCTTAGATAGTTATTTTCTTTGAAGGCATGATTTGCTTCCGAAGTTAAAAGAATAACTTCCGAAGTATCAGAAATTCTCAAAAATCTAAGTAAAGTTTTCAAAACGAGATTTTCATCCAAAGAAAACATGAACTTAGAAAGTGATGAACTAGACAACTTAGGACACAAATATTTTATGAAATAATAAGAATTATTTTTAAGAAAAGATTACTCAAAGTTTAGCATCCCAATAGCTTATATTAGATATTTAAATCTATGTTCATCAAAATCCTTTGTAAACAGATCAACATATTGTTCATCTGTGTTAACATTGACTAGTTTAATTAATCCCTTTTCATAGTTATCTGTTATTAAATGATATCTGATTTTGATGTGCTTTGTCCTTGAGTGCTACACAAGGTTCTCTACGATTGAGGTAGCACTATTGTTGTCTATGTGAATGGGAGTCTCCTTGAAGTTTAACCCATAGTCCAGCATCTAATTTTGAATCCAAAGCACTTGAGCACAACAACTTGCAGCAGCAATGTATTAAGCTTCAGCAGTTGATGCAGAGACACATGATTGTTTCTTGCATTGCCATGAGACAACCCTTCCACTAAGGAACTAACATCCCCAGATGTAGACTTTGCAGTCATATTGCAACCACCATAATCACTATCTGTATAAGCATACAGATTGAAGTAAGGATTCTTAGGGTACCATAAACCAAGTCTTGAAGCACCTTTAAGGTATCTTGGAATCCTCTTGCCAGTGATGAGGTTAGACATCTTAGGGTTGGCTTGATATGTTGCACAGATGCATGTAGGAAACATGATATCAGGCCTACTAGCAGTAAGATTCATAAGAGACCCAATCATAGCCCTGTATAAGTGCTCATCTACACACTCCCCTTCAAGATCAGGTCCAAGGGAGTGGTTTCTAGCTATGGGTGTCTTAGCAATCTTACAATGAGTCATGTTGAATCTCTTGAGTATGTCCTAAACATACTTTGACTGACTTATGAAGATGCCATCTTCAACTTGCTTCACTTGAAATTCCCAGAAAGAAATTGAGTTCCTCCATGGCTCTCATTTCAAATCTGTTTTTCATCAGCTTCTCAGAGTCTTTGCAGAGCTTTGGATTAGTTGAACCAAAGATGATGTCATCCACATACACTTGAACTAGCAAAATGTCATTTCATTGTCCTTTGATGAAGAGAGTTCCATCTATAGTACCTCTCCTGTATCTATGTTTACAAAGATACTCAGACAGTGCCTCATACCATTTCCTGGGTGCCTGATGCAGCCCATAGAGAGCTTTGTCAAGCTTGCAGACATAATGAGGATGATCAGGGTCTACAAAGCCACGTGGCTATTTGACATAAACCTCTTCGTCAATCATTCCATACAAGAAGACACACTTCACATCAAGCTGAAAGACCTTGAAGTTCTTGGATGTAGCAAATGCTAGGAATATCCTCACAGCTTCTAATCTTGCTACTGGAGTAAAGACATCAGTGCAGTCAATCCCTTCTTCTTGTGTGTATACTTGAACAACCAGTCCAGCTTTGTTCTTGATGATGATGCCTCTATCATCTTTCTTGTTCCTAAATACCCATTTGGTTCCAATGGTTGTCTTCCCACAAGGAAGAGGACAAAGCTTCCAAACTTTCTGCCTTTTGAATTGAAGCAGCTCTTGTTGCATAGCTTCGATCCAACTTCCATCCTTTAGAGCCTCAATAACTTTCTTTGGCTCTATCTAGGATAAGAACAAGAGTGAAGAAAAACATTTGCTTCATGGGTTTGTCCTCTTGTTCATACCCCTAAGACAACATCTCCAATGATGTTTGTGGTGGGTGTGACTTGTGGATCCTAAGCTGAGGGATCACAGCAAGTTGCTGAGAGAGATCAAAATTATAGAAATTTAGATCTGGCATAGATGTTTCTCCTACCACATCAGCATACTTTTCAAGGGAGGTTGATCCAAGCAGTGTGTGGCATCATTGATATTCTCATCTATGGTGTGGTTAGTGGAATCAAGAAATTCTTGGTCACTGTCACCACCAGTATTGTTGTCTTCTACAATTGAGGTGTTCTTATCTGGCTGTGGAGTCTCTGAGCTGGAATTCGAAGGCACCGCAGATGTATCAGCTGAGTTTGTCATTGTAGTGCTGACAGAAACCTCATTGCAGAAGTAGTTTCGGCTGGAGCTAAAGAATTATGACTTGAAGGTCTTCTTAGCTCAAATCATGGATTAGGATCACATGTATTTAAATTTTCTGCAGATCCTGAAAATTCTCACAAGATTTGTTAAAACAGTTGGTAACTAAATCAAGATCAAATAACAAATCTAGACTAGAATGAGCAACATAGTGTGTGTGTTCATTGAAAGTCACATTGGCTAACTCCTCGACAATTCTAGTTCTGAGATTGTATACTCTATAAGCCTTAGCTTGAGAAGAGTATCCAATAAAGTGTCCATCATCTGATTTCTTAGTAAACTTGGCAATTTGATCATTGGTATTCAAGATGGCGCAAGGACAGCCAAGTGACCTGAGAAAACCAATGAAAGGTTCCTCTTGTGCCAAAGTTCATAAGGAGTCTTGCCATGAGTCTTAACTACTAAAACTCTGTTCTGCACATAGCAGGAAGTGTTAACTGCCTCTGCCCAGAAGGTGATGGGCAGCTTAGAGTCAGACAGCATGGTTCTTGCAGCTTCAATCAGTGTCCTTTTCTCCTCACAACACCACCATTTTGTTAAGGAGTCCTTGGAGCATTGTATTGTCTTGAAACACCTATTTCATCACAGAATGCATCAAGGATTTGGTTCTTGAATTCAGTTCCCTGATCACATCTTATGATTTTGACCTTGTGGTCAGATTGATTCTCAATCTTCAAGATGAAATTTTTCAGAATCTCAGGAGTCTCATCCTTAGTTTCTAAGGAAGAAGACCCAAGTGAATCTTGTAAAGTCATCTGTGATCGCTAAACAGTATGAGGTCCATCCTAGACTTATTACATTGGTGGGGCCATAGAGATCCATTTGAAATAAGCGTAGGGGTGTAGTGATGGAGTTCCTTTACTTAGGCTTATGAGATACCTTTTGCTACTTCCCTTTCAGGCATGCAACACAGTCATCATCACTTGTAAAATCTTTCTTTGGCATTCTAGTTACGAAATCTTTTTTAATTACCTGTTCATGTTCTTAAAGTTTACATGGCACATTTTTTATGCCATAGGAAAGACTCATCACTATTATCTTTAGACAGAAAGCATAAAACTTCTCCAGAGGGAGATGTTTCTTGCAGATCCATCTTGTACATCTTCCCTTTCCTGGGGCCTCTAAGTAGGATACGCTCATGAGGAATGACCACACCAGGCTTGAGAACAATGCACTCATGCTCAGTAAAGAGCACGTTATGACTCTAATCACAAAATTGAGATACACTCAGAAGATTGTACCCAAGCTCTTTGACAAAGTTTACCTTATCAATGCTGATCTTACCATTTGTGACCTTGCCCCTTCCAGAAATGTAACCACCTTCATCTCCTCCCAAAGCAACTGGTCCTCCATCAATTTTTTCAAAGTCCTGGAATAGCGACGTATTGCCTGTCATGTGCCTAGAACAGCCACTGTCAATGATCCAGACATTTTTGTTTGTCTTTAGCTATCCCTGCACAAAGAAAATGATTAGTTACATTTGGAAACCCAAGCCTTGCTTGTCTTGGGCTTATTAACAAAAGGTAATTCAACAATAATAGATCCTATGGTTGTGCTAAGAGGATCTTGAGATGTTGTTGATGGAGAATTCTCAATCACTTGGTCTTTCTTAGACATCTACACCACCTTTGGAGTCCTGGACTTGACCTTCAAAACTTCAGAAGCTTTTGGGACTTCGGAACTTTTAATGACTGAACCTTCGGAAGATTCTGCAATCACTACAGCAGACTTCAGTGCTTTGGAAGAACTCTTTCTTCTGAGACCAACTTTTCTTCCGAGGGTAATTTTCCACTTCCCTTCTTCTTAGACTTGGAGCTTCCGAAGGAAACATGTTTTCCTTCCGAAGCTTGAATCTTCTTAGAACTCTTTGAAGCCTTTGTACTCGTCATATGGATAGTACCTTTAGGATTGTATAGACAATCTTTAGCAATGTGAGAGGTACTTTCACACATGACACACATCATTTTCTTCTTCACAAGAGTCTTTTGCTGAGAATGAGACTTTCTTGGTCACATCCGTTCTCCACCTTCATCTTGCAGATGCTGAGACAGTCCTCTTGGGCTGAGAACTGTGCTTGGAGTTTGATGGTCCAGGCTGTGCAGCAGTGGTAAACAGCAGATCAGTCTTCTTCTTGTTATTGAGATGAGTTGAACAAGAACCAAAACTCTTAACAGAAGAGTTTTGGTTGATGTCTTCAGTCCCTACCACTTTAAACCCTACAGAGATGAAAACTTGTTTCTTCATAGAGTCAAAAGTACCCTTGATCTCCTAAGCCTTCCTTGCCTTTCTTTTGCTCTTTCTGATCAAGTTCTTTCTCATGGACTTGGTCATCACAGTCTTCTTCTTCTCCTCAGAAGGATAGTGACCCTTCTTGGAATCCTCCTCTTCACTCTTCTCAAAGAAATTCTTCACTATCTCTTCTTCATCCTCTTCACTCATAGGATCTATGAGAGGAAGCTCATCTTCACTTATAGGATCTATGAGAGGAAGCCCATCTTCACAAGTTCCACACCAAGGAGATCTTACAGACAAGATTATGTGTGGAGGAGCTATCTCATAGGATCCCAGTCCCTGCCTGTTTTGATAGCACACTATGTTGTGTAGGGATGAGCATATCATGTTCTTGACGGTCTCTTCTTCAAGAACACTCTTTTCTGCCCTGGCTTTGCTGATCACACGCTTAGCCTGGCACTCAGTTAACTTGGTTATGAGATCTTTGATTTGAGTCCTAAAATCTGTGTGTTCATGTTTTAGAACTAAAATGGTTTTCTCAAGGTCCTCTATCTTCAGTATATAATCATTTTCAGACTTTCTAAAATCATATTTTAAAATATTTAAGGACTCAAGGTTAGATCTCATCTCCAGGTTATAGGACCTGTATCTATTAACTTTAACAATGCATTCAGGAGTACAGAGATGTTCCAATACCTTGGCTTCATCATGATTTGCCATCAATGCTTGGTTAGGAGAAGCATCTTCCACTTGAAAGCTCTAGTCAAAGCCTCCTTCTTGAACAACAACAGCAGCCCGCTGCTTTGACTTCTCATTCTGGAGAGCTTTGTCAGCGTAGTTTGGTCTAGACTGTGTTTGGCCACCATTTGTTTTAGGTGCCTTACACTCTCTGTCAAAATGGCCCATCAAGTTACAATTGTAACACTTCACTTTGCCTTTGTCAAGGCCAAACTTTCCACTGGTTGTATTGCTTTGAAACTTCCTTCCAGTCCTCTTGTAGAACTTCTTGGCTCTGTGAGTGAGAAGAGCCATCTGCTGGACTATTTCCATGTATTCCAGATCATCTGGATGAATACAGTGCAGGACTTCAAGAGTGAAAAGAGAGTTGCCAGAGCTTTCATCAGAAGACATAAAGTTTGAGAAGAGCTTGTCTCTTGGAATGGGCTTCCTTGAGTGTAGTTCTCTCTTGGGGTCTCTAGGAAAGTGATGAAAGGACCCTTCGTTGAGTTATCAGGGTAGAATATGAGATGATGTTTGGGTTCTATGCTATCCCTTTCAGCCACATGTAGGCCTCAACCCATTTGATTGGTGGAGTTGCCAGATGAACCTTGCATGTTCATCTCCATCGAGTAGCCACTGAGAATCCCTTATAACTCTATCAGAGTAAGAGTTTTGAGATTTTTAGTTCTCTTGATCACCACCCAATAGTGTGTCCATTGCCTAGGAAGTGAGAACATGAACTTCGTTACAATGTCTCTGTTCTCAAGAGAAACTCCTCCATCCACTAGGGTATCCACAATTTCAACATACCTGAAGTACTGCTGAGTCATGGTTTCACCGGTTTTGAAGGTGAAGTTTTCAAACTGTTGCTTGAGGAGATCCTTCTTGTTCTCCTTGGCTTCAGAGGAACCCTCATACATCAATTTCAGTGCATCCCACAGCTTCTTGGCTGTTTTGCTCTTCTTGAAACCTCTGTAAATAGAGTTTGGAAGGGCAGTTTGAAGGGCTGTCATGGCTTTTCTGTCAATCTCTACTCTCTTCCTATCTTCATCAGAGTAGTTAGCCACATCTTTGCGGATCATACCAACACCAGTAGCAGAAGGGGTGCTAGGTATGAAAGGTCCATTCTCAATAGACTCCCATATTCTTGAATCAAGAGACCTGATGAAACCTTCCATTCTGAAACATCATGTGTCAAACTTATCAAGAGTGATCAGTGGGGACTTGTTCATGGTTCCAGTTTCCATATCAGTCTTGGAAATGGCTGCTATTTGAAAAGTTTAGTATTTGTGTATGAGAGGGATCTTAAGATGGTGAGATCTTATATCAACAGCCTGAAAAGCTTTCATACCAAATGTAAGAGCCTTGAAGGGTGCTAAGTTACAACACAAACACAAAGAGGAGATTAACTAAACTTGATCAAACAGTATGACTGGATTAACCAAGGTAAGACAGTAAGAACACAAGTAATGAAAGAGATAGAACACAAAGAACACAAGTATATGGTTTTCAAGAATGCAGTATATTGCTTTCTGTATGTTCTATTACAAATGTTACAAAGCATAAGTCAATGATACAAGAACATGAGATACTTATACTACTTCCAACAGCTGGCTATACTTTGAAAGCTAGCTGGATACAATTGACTAGACACAAACAAAATCAATTGTAGAGTCAAAAGGCAGATTGCATTTTGACTAGTGACTATGACATGCCATAGATCACATCCTTATCTATTACAAAAAGGATAAAGTACATGAACTAGAAAGTTACATATTCAAGACCTCAATGTACATTTACCAAAAGCATGGACCTTTTCACAAACTGATGTAAGTTGGTGACCTTATAGAGGTGCAGCGGAAAGGTGTCCAGCTTTATGGAAAAGTACATAAGATAAATCATGTATTAAAAGTCTTTGGAAGAAATATGTCTTCATGAGTTGAAGCTTCGATAGGCTTTGTCTCTGAGGCTTCGGAAGACTTCTTATTTGGCTTCGGAAGATATTGGTCTTTGGCTTCGGAAGATTTCACACTTAGAGTATTTTATGTTGCATGTGTAAAACTTCCTAAGCATTCTTCTTCAATGCACTTGTGCAGCATACAAGATAGACATTGGATGTTTAGGTTGCATCAGCCACTTCATTAATCTCTACAAACTCCTACTAGGCTGATGCTACCAAAACATTTAGTAGACTTCAGATGTCAACAGTCCTCATTAGGATGATCACCAATCCTTTCTTCATAAGGTGATCAGGATCCTTCAGACTATCAAAGTATCTTCTCATAACAAAGAGGTCATGAAGAGGAAACTGAAACATATCTTGCCATGTGTAAATGTCTTCAGTGCCTTGATCTCTAATTAAATGCCATATTCTGGATTTGGGTGTATGTCCAAGACAAGATGGGTCTTCCTAATGCTAGAGGAGCTGTTTGAACTGGAGTTGATATAGCATCCTTTGGCTGCACAACCTCAAGATGTTCTGACACATCCTGGGGTTTAAAAGAGGGTGCAGTCTTCTTCTTCTTTGGCTTTGGTTCAGAAGCCATCCTTTTCTTTCTCTTTACAGGTTTTAACTGAGAAGACTGGCATACAGTACCAGATTTATCTTCACTGTCTTTCTTAGTTGGGACTTACTCTCTCTTAGGCTCAAAAGGAGAGGGAGATTGACCCTGCTGTGGATCAAAAGATGAAGCTTGTTGAGTTTCAGCAGGAGGTCTAGGTTGTGTTGTCTCTGGTTGTTCAACCTTAACCTCCACTTCAGGTGGGGCTTGACTTGGAGTGGAGTGTAAGTCAATGAGCAGTTACCAAAAGCATGGACCTTTTCACCAACTGATGTATGTTGGTGACTTATAGAGGTGCAGCGGAAAGGTGTCCAGCTTTATGGAAAAGTACATAAGATAAAGCATGTATTAAAAGTCTTCGGAAGTAATATGTCTTCATGAGTTGAAGCTTCGATAGACTTTGTCTCTGAGGCTTCGGAAGACTTCATATTTGGCTTAGGAAGATATTGGTCTTTGGCTTCGGAAGATTTCACACTTAGAGTATTTTCTGTTGCATGTGTAAAACTTCCTAAGCATTCTTCTTCAATGCACTTGTGCAGCATGCAGGATAGACGTTGGATGTTATGTTGCATGAGCCTCTTCATTAACCTCTACGATAAGCCAGCTTTGTGTAAGGCCTGTTTGTGATAAACAGACGATTGGCTAATGTTTTGAACTTCATGTTCACTATCCCTTTTAGGTGGCGTCACTGAGTTCCTCTTTGAGCTAGGTTTTGATTCCGGAAGTTCAACTTTAATCCTCAGTGTCGATAGTAAGGACAATAAGACACAATGTGTCCATACACTCCACAACTGTAGCATGATCTGCTCTCGACTTTACGATTTAACTGTTTTTGTGGAGATATATGTGACACCCGTGTGACCTTACTCTGTTTGGGTTTTGTCTCTTCTTGTTTAGATGTTTTGTCTCATTTAACAAAGTTAATTTCTTTAACAGTTTTAACATCTTTTCCTTTTCTATTATTTGGACTTTGACTTGACACACGTGGGTCCTTAACCTGTTTGGTCTTTTTGGGTTCAGATTTGACAGTTGTTGAACTAGACTTTATACAAACCATTTCAAACTCTTTGTTCAGACTAACCCAAGGCATTTTACCTTTTGCCTTTGAAATGGCCTCCTTTTGTTTAGTACCAGATTCATTTGATGAACATGTGAAATCTGGATCACTTACTAGAGGAGTGGACACCACATGATCCTTGATTGGATTGTTATTAATTCGTTTACATTTTGTGTTCATCAAGATCTCATGTGGTGGTGGAACCACTTTATAACCCAATACCTCCCCGTGTTTCTCTCTCTCACTAAGTTTTGGATAATATGAGATGACTTGTTCAACTGTGTAGTTTTGCTTTAAGGAGGTAACTTCTATTTCTAAAACTGCTTTTGTGTTGGACCAAGAGAACCAATGAGCCAAGATCAGAAAACTCTAAGTCCCACATGGTATCACAACAACTGCTGAAAGCCTCATCAGTAGTTTGACAAGTGCTGAAGACTTCAACAGCTGAAGATCAAGTGCTGAAGACCTCAATAGCTGAAGAACCAAAGTGCTGAAGTACAACAGCTGAAGAACACAAGTGCTGAAGCTGAAAGACCAAAGTACTGAAGTACAACAGCTGAAGAGTTTACAAGTGCTGAAGATCAACAACTGATGTACAAGGTCTGAAGACAAAGACTGAAGACATCAGCTGATGATATCTACTGAAGTCATCAGCTGATGAAACACCTGAAGGTCAAAGTCTGAAGATCAAGTACTGAAGCCTCAGTAGTTTGTCACAACTGCTGAAGAGTACTTCTTCAGTAGTTGTGATATCAGTTTTTTTTATATTTTTAGTTTCAGTAGTTGTAAAACGACTGAAGAGCTTGTTCTTCAGTCGTTGTAGTTTCAGTAGTTTTATATGTTTGTACTTAACATGCTGATGTTCTCAGTAGTTGTGAACATTTCAGTAGTTTGTTAAGAATTAGTTATTTTTGTATTAGATCTGCTAGTTGTCACTTTCCGTGATAACAGCAGTGATTGTTGCACTCTATATAAGGAGTGGCAACTTATTGTAACCATGGATGAATGAATGGAATGAATGATGATTTGATTAGAAATATTCTACCTCTATAAACATTCCTTCAAATCAGAAATATATATTCTCTCCCTATAACCGTATGCGCTCTTAATGCTTACAAGTATCGATTGCTTGCTACAATTTGTATAATTCTAGTTTGTATTCCGCTGCTTTGTATTCTAATACATCAAACTTGTGATCACTGATCCTATCAAATGGTATCAGAGCAGGTTAATCATTGATCGATCTAACAATTGATCATTGAAACTGCTATTCAAGATCTAAGTTTGATTGAATTAGCTTTTGTTTTTGCAAGAAACGGTTATAGAGATTGAATTTTCTGTATTTCTGCTCATTCATCCTGAGATCTTTTCTTGGTTCTCATTGAGTTTGTTGTGGTCTGTCTAAAACTTTTTAAAACTTGAACTAATTTTTTTTGAACTGAAAATGACCACTCCTTCCAATGATCCTCACAATACTGTTCCTCAACCAAGCCACCTATGCTGGTTAGGAATGAGTATAACATATGGCAAAGACGTATGCTCCATCACCTGTCTGTTTACAGCACAGGGTGTTGGACATCAGTGGTACATGGTCCACACAAGCCTATGGTGAATAACCCGGAAACCAATCAAATGGTTCCGAAGAGGAGGGAGCAATACTCAGATGAGGATAAGAAGTTGCTTGAAATTGATGCAAAAGCCCATGGAATTCTGGCCATGGCATTGCCAATGAGATCTATTCTGGGCTAATGCATCATGAACTGCCCATGACCTCTGGATTGCCTTGAAAGAACAATTTGGAGGAACAGATGAGGTCTTGGCAAATAATAGAGAAATTCTTGCCCAACAATATGAGACATTCTCTCATAGAAAGGGTGAGACACTGACTCAACAATATGAGCGGTTCTCTTGTTTGATCTCTGAATAAAAATGGTCAAACTTGAATACACAATATTCAGATGAACAACAGATTTCTCAGATCACTGCCTGAGAGATGGGACACATATACTATTGTCCTACGCTCCAGTGCAAGTTTGGACAAACTATCTCTCACCCAACTCCATGGGAACTGCTCACTTTTGAGAGAGAGATAGAACAGAAGAGAAAGCTGTCTTCATCTGGAAAGCTCAGTGAAGACTTTATACAAGGCACACTGCCTTGGTGGGTCATGAGTCAGAATATGCTTCATCTGATGCCAGTATGATGAGCATATTAATTTCTCTTCAAGCACTTCTGATTCTGCATTTGTGAGTGTTGATGGTCAGTTTACTGGGTGTAATATGACAATCTATGTTTCATTATGGATGATCTCAAGGGGATTGCTGATGATGACTTAGAAGAGATGGATATTTGAGCCAAATGGCCTTGATAAATATCAGATCTTAGAAGTTCTATAAAAGAACTGGAAGAAAATTCCCAACCTCTCTGGCAAAACCAAGTTGGTTTTGACAAGAGCAAGTTGAGGTGTCACAAATGCCAAAGGCTTGGACACTTTGCAAGAGAGTGTAGATCAACTGGATCTAACTCTACTGCACCTTTGTGACTTTTCCTGGCAATAGTCAACAACACAGGGCAACATCCTGTCACCTCTAGTCATCATCCTCAACAACAATCTCCGGCATATTTTGTTCCTCAGGGTCAAATGCCATATCCGTACCCTTGTTATTACATGCCACAGTCAAATCAAGTTCAAGTTCCTATGACACCACAACCTCATGCACTACCAGAACCTCAGCCTTCCCTATCTCATCAACAACCTCATCTCAACAACACAGCTTCTTCACCCCAGGAGTTGTTGACTGGAGCAGTTTACCAGATGACTTGTCTGGTCATGATCAACTGTTCTCAGGTGCTGGTCAACATGGTGGTGACAGTCCCTTTGGGAATCTAGCTCTTATGGCTTTGGAGTCTGCTGATACTTCATTTTCCAATGCCTCTACACCTCAGGTATCATAGGTATCCTCTGAGGCAAAAGCCAAATTATGTTCTGAACCATGCATAGCAGCATTTGCTTCCATTAGAGAAGCAAATGTAACCCTAATTAATAAGAACATTGAGCTAGAACAAATAATTTCAAAAACAAAGCTGAGTTTGAGTTTGTGCTCAAGATAAAATTGATAGATTTATAACTGAATTGCCAAATAATTGATGATAGGCTAGAGAAGAAGTACTTCTAGAGAAGTACAAAGATCTCAAGAAACCTTGCAGTTACCCAGGTCGAGTGTGATAGATGGGTACAATCATGCAAAGGTTTTGAAATGCTTCTTAGTAAGCAATCTGCTTCAAATGTGAAGTTTGGAATGGTTACAATCACACTGCTCCACCTACAGATTTTACCCCAAGAGCAGAGGTAGAATCTGATGGTGAGAGTGATAACCAATCCATCACATCATGTGATCTACTTTCTGATACAGCACAATCAAAGTAGCAGTCAGCATCAAGCCCTCTTTGACCTATCAGCTGATGTTGATGGTTCAAATGCTGACATTCACATGATAAATGAGTTGATCAACTCAGGAGTTAATCCTGAAGGTCCTGAAAGGACTAGAGAGCAGGATTTAACACCTGAATTTCAAACTTCAACTGCTGTCAGTACTGAAGAGAAGAAAACTAGCAGTAGAAAGAGTTTGAAGACTACTAAAGAGGTAGTCAAGAAAGCAACCAATGCTTCCAAAGCATTGAAGAACAAGTTTTCTGTTGCTTCACCATCTTTAGTTGATGATCAACCTAAGATAAAGAAGAAACCATGTGTAAGTATGTGGTTTTTTTCAATCATCTTACAGATGATTGTTTGTACAAAGAGTTCCAAACTCAAACAAAAAGAAGAAATTAATGAGAAATGTAAAAATGAAAACTGAGTTTGAGACCACATTTGTATCAGCAACATCAAATCCTGTAACCCTTAAGTCCTTAAAGAAATCCAAAAAGGAAGGGGTTTAAACAGGTTGACAGCTGAGGGTGCTCAAAAGGAAGGTGCAACATAGAACTTATCAAACTCCACTAGCAATGTGTCTGATGAGCTGAAAGCTTTATCACAAAATCAGACACAGCTGGTGATGATGTACAACATCTGTTGGGTAGAGTTAACCAACCAACCAGATTCTCCTATGTTGAAACCACAGAAAAGGAGGTCCAAGCCAAAGGACTCCTCTTCTACACCATCTTCTTCCTCTCAGGCTGTTGTTTCAAATAAACATGTTAGTTTACCATCTATTGATGAGACCAGGCCCAAAACCAAAAGGTTTTGGGTCTCTAAAACTAACTGATTGTTTATTATTGCAGGGTTCTTCAACATGCCAAAGTAGCATCTGGTATGTAGACAGTGGGGGATCTATGCACATGACTGGGACAGCTCTCTTCTCTTCTTCATGACTACTCTCAAGGAAAGAAGGGATTTGTCTCTTTTGGCAATGATGCAAGGGGTTACATCCGGTAAGGGCTTTGTCTCCAATGGAGAAATCAAATTGATGATGTTAATCATGTGGAAAATCTCAAGTACAATCTCTTGAGTGTCAGTCAAATGTGTGATAAAGGCCATGTCCCTTTTTCACCAGTCAAAACTGTAGGATTCTGTCATCCAAAGTTTTGCACTTGATTGACAAGGTGTTGGATGATCACACTCTCCTGAAAGCCAACAGGACAGGAAGAGTATGCCTTAGATCTCTCTAAGAATATAGATCTCAAAGGCAATCCTTGCCTATTTCCAAAGCCCTCTTCTCAAGAATCTAAACTGTGGCACAGGAGGCTTGGTCATGTTAATCTCAAAAACATGAATCAGCTTAGCCACAATAGTTTAGTCAGAGGCTTACCAATAAGGAGTTCCACTGCGATGAAACCTGCACTGCTTGTTTAAAAGGAAAAGCATAAAGTCTCATTCCCTCCTATTGAAGTGTCCAAGTCCACTGCCTGCTTGCAATTACTGCATATGGATCTATTTGGTCCGTGAGAGTAATGAGCATGGCAAAGAAGAAATACTGTCTGGTAATTGTGGATGATTACTCCAGATTTGTATGGACTTTCTTTCTACATTCAAAGGATGAGGCTGCTTAGAAGATTATTCACTTTGTGTTGTACATTGAGAAGCAGTATTCCCTTCCAGTCAAGTGTATTAGGAGTGATAATGGAACTGAGTTCAGAAATCATACACTTGATGACTTCTATCTTTCAAAGGAATCAAAAGGCAGTTCAGCATTCCAAGGACTCCAGAACAAAATGGAGTAGTGGAGAGAAAGAACAGGACCCTCATTGAAGCTGCAAGGTCCATGCTGGCTGACTCAGGTTTGCCATTGACCTTTTGGGCTGAAGCTGTCAACACAGCTTGTTATGTGCAAAATAGAGTTTTAGTAAATCAGAGGTTGATGAAGACTCCATATGAAGTTCTCCATCATTTGGCTCCTCTGATTTCATTTTTCAAAGCATTTGGTTGTCCCTGTTTCATTCTCAACACAAAGGATCAACTCCATAAATTTGATCCTAAGGTGGATGCAGGGTACTTTGTTGGTTATTCATCTACTTGCAAGGCATACAGTCTTCAACTGCAGAACAAAGATGGTTGAAGAAACTATACATGTTAAGTTTAATGAATCTCCAAAGGACAGATTCCACAAAGTCCTGTGGAGTTATTTGATTTGGACATACTGCAATATGTTCCTTATCAAACTCCTGCTGTTGCTCCTGTCAACAGTTCACCACCTGGGGTACTCTGCTGATGATGAAGATGATTGCAGTACTCACCTCTTCAGGTTTAGTGATCAGCTGCCTGACTCAGCTAGACCTGATGTTCCTGTAGCTCCAGTAGCACCATCCACAACAAATGCTAATGAGATTTCTTCGAATTCAAGTTCCTTTGAATTACCATCCACTGATTGGTTTCAAGGAAATGATACACCATCACCATCTGTTGCTGCTGAACCGGCTACAAAACCTTGCACAGATCTCATTGTGTATCAAGATCTGAAGATCACCCTATGTCTCAAATCATTGGTGATATCACTGCTGGAGTATCAACAAGAAGTCAATTGTCAATTTCTCTGCTTCTATGCTCTCTTCATCAGTCAGCAAGAGCCAAGAATTATCACATTGCTTTAAAGGACAATGGATGGGTTGATGCCATGCAGCTTGAGCTTCTTCAGTTCAAGAAACAGCAAGTGTGGAACTGGTTCCTCTACCTCCAGGTAAGTGTGCAATAGGCACTAAATGGGTGTTTAGGAACAAAACTGATGAAAATGGGCTTATTGTTAAAACAAGGCCAGACTGGTTGTTCAGGGTTTTGCACAAGAAGAAGGTATTGATTATGATGAAACCTTTGCCCCTGTAGCCAGACTGGAAGCAATTCGATTGTTTTTAGCTTATGCTGCTTATCAAACCTTAAAGTTTTTCAAATGGATGTCCAAAGTGCATTTTTGTATGGAAAAATTAAAAAAGAGGTTTATGTATGTCAACCTCCAGGCTTTGAGGACAATAAACATCCTAATTGGGTGTATAAGCTTGATAAAGCTCTTTATGGGTTAAACAAGCTCCCAGAGCCTGGTATGAGACATTATCAAACTTTCTTCTGGAAAACAATTTCACTAGAGGCTCCATAGACAAGACTTTATTCATTAAGAAAGCTGGGCAGCATAATCTACTTGTTCAAATTTATGTAGATGATATCATTTTTGCATCCTCTGATCCAAAGTTGTGTGATGCCTTTACAAAGTTGATGCAACAGAAGTTTGAAATGAGTGCCATGGGAGAATTACAGTTCTTTCTTTCTGGGGTTGCAAATCAAACAAAAGGCTGATGGAATTTTTATTCATCAGTCCAAATATACAAAAGATCTTTTGCAAAAGTTTGATTTACAAAACTGTAAGCCTTGTTCTACTCCCATGAGCAGCACCACACAACTGGACTCAGATCAGAAAGGTAAAGTGGTTGATGAAACACTTTACAGATGTATGATTGGGTCCTTGATGTATTTACAGCTTCTAGACCAGATATTATGTTTGCTACATGTGTTTGTGCTAGATTTCAGGCTGCACCTAAAGAGTCTCATCTGATTGCAGTCAAGAGGATCTTTAGATATCTGCAAGGCACTCCATCTCTAGGTTTATGGTATTCTACCGGACATTCTGGTAAATTAGTTGCTTTTTCTGACAGTGACTATGCAGGGTGTAAGTTGACCAGGAAATCAACTTCTGGTGGATGTCAATTCCTAGGCAACTGCTTGATTTCTTGGCAGAGCAAGAAACAGACCTCAGTTGCTACAACATCCACTGCTGAAGCAGAGTACATTGCTGCTGTAAGTTGTACATCTCAGGTACCTCTGGCTTCAAAACCAACTTTTGGATTATGGCATTACAGAGACTAAGACTCCATTGTTAATGGATAGTGCTTCAGCTCTTTGTATTGTAAAAAATCCATCCAGCACTCTAGGACCAAACTATAGAGATCAGACATCATTTTATAAGGGATTGTTTTGAAAGGGTCTGATTGATCCTAAGTTTGTGCCTAGTGCTGATGAGCTTGCAGACATTTTTACTAAGCCTTTGGATAGTTCAACTTTCCAAAACCTGGTGTTAAGGCTTGGTATGCTGCAACTAGAATAAGTGACAACTACTGATGATCTTAGTAATTCATACTGATGATCATTAGTACCTATGTCACATATAAGTACTGATGAGCTCTTTTACCCTCAGTAGTTTTTATAACTACTGAAGGCTAAATGTCTCACAAGTACTGAAGTACTTCATCTGTTCTAAACTACTGATGTAGTCACAACTACTGATGCAGTTACAATACTGCAATCAGTAAAA
This sequence comes from Flaveria trinervia, assembly GCA_025506515.1. Lineage (NCBI taxonomy): Eukaryota > Viridiplantae > Streptophyta > Magnoliopsida > Asterales > Asteraceae > Flaveria > Flaveria trinervia. The sequence continues at coordinate 80,145,683 of CM046444.1, read as the reverse complement.
ACAGATAAGTACTGATGTCCTATGAAACAACTGAAATCAGCCAAAAAGACTGAATGTGTGTTGAGGACAGATTGAAACAGCTGAAAAGCTAAGAATTGACGAAACAGCTGAAGAGAACTTTCTCTTCTGTCGTTTGTACAACTGCTGTTTCATTTTAAACAACTGAAGCAAAACCACGTCTTCAGTAGTTTTTATAACTACTGATGACTAATCCCTAGTCTTCAGTTGTTTACAACAGCTGATGACAAAACCACTGTATTCAGTAGTTTCATAACTACTGATGGCAACACCAAGTCCTCAGTTGTTTCAATCATCTGAAGTCAAAACCACGGTCTTCAGTAGTTTTCTAAACTACTGATGCCTAACACCACGACTTCAGCTGTTTCAACGTCTGAAAGGATAATACCATGTCAACGGTCGTTTAAAACTACTGATGACTAACACCACATCCTTCAGTCGTTTCCTTACCCGTACCCTATATATACCCCTAACCTAGCTCTCAATGCTTCATCTTCTTCAAACTAACGTTCCTCTCCAAAACTTCCCTCTTCTCATGGCGTCTATGCAAATTAAACCGCGACGCACAACTGTGTTGCCTACCTCACTAAATCGCCGATCTGGACTAAGTTCGATACTGCTATCGATCTTATGGTCAGTCCCAATACAACAAGGAATTTCTTCTGAACCCCATTTTACATGCCGAATCCTTGCACCAATTTTGGATGAACGTTACTGTTACCACTGGGGAGAACAACACACCATCCCTCCGGTCGGTCGTCAACACAAGAAGTAGTCATTACTACTCCTGCATAATCCGCCAAATTCTTCAACTGAATGATGCTACTTCTCCTGCTGGATATCCGAAGGGCACCATAGATCTATCCTTTGCTCACATGGATATCAAGGCGATCTCAGTGCCTCCACCATCATGAAGAAACACTTTAATGACGCTGAGCGCCTGATTTTTCACATGGTAATGTATGTTTGGCCCCTAAGACGTCGTCTTGGGATCAAATGTCCACCAAATGGCAGCAGGTATGTATTCTATCCTTGAGCAACAACCACTAAACTTTTCAGAATTAATATTTTCAGAGCTCAAAGATATGGCTCAAAAACTAACTGCCAACCGTTGGATACTTTATCCACGGTTCATATGGCCATTATTACAGACCAGCTTAATGCTGAGGGACTTGTTGGCTTGGGGGGTCCCTACTACGGCTGTTCTGCCGGAAGTATACTCCCGGCACAACTCTGACCGGACACTCAAAATGGCTGCCAAGCTGCGAAAACCCACGCAGCTGGAACCCACAGCCACCACCTCAAATCCAAAGTCCCCACCAAACCCACCAAAAGAAAACCCAAAACGGCTACTCAGGGAATTGAGTCCCCTGAGGATGCCCCTGCAACACAAACGCAGGATATATCCACTAGTCCAAACCCCCTAGTGGATACAATGACTCCTCCAGCCATAGCGCTCAGGCTTCCTCTCAACAGGAGCCTGCAGCAACCACCAAGGGGCACCTACATATCTGGGATCTTCCTCACTTGAGGAGATTGCCATTGAAGAGCACCAACCTCCCCAGGTGCACACTGCTTCTATCCCTTACCCCCAACAACCGCCCCTCACAGCCAAACTTTAATAGTTGCACAAGTGCTGACTCAATTGCACTCCTCACCCCCTCCCAGAAACCACTTACTACTGGAATACCTCTACAATTGAGGGGAGACAACCAGTGCACTTGAGAACCCACAGCACAGGGGTTCCCACTTCTATCTCCTGTGTAGACAAGGAGCTTAGAATATCTGGTGAGGCTGCCACCTCCTTTGACTCAGCACATGACCAGAGTGAGACTGGTAACATGCTATGACCTCCCTAGAGGCAACAGCTAATGATGGACATGTCCTGAGGCTGGAAGTCCCCAGTACCAAGCACAAGGGGCACATGCACCAACTGGTCTACACCCAGTGCATGTAAATCCTGCTCTAAGCAGGAGGTCCTGATTCAGCTTCGGCTGATGATGACCTAGGCTTTTTCTATGATGTTCTTGCCCAGACACACTCCTTGAAGAGAAAGTCAGTAGGCTGCAAAACCTACTTGACCAACTCTCACAAGGAGAAGACCATCTGCCTCCTATCCACCCACAGATGGCACCTTCACTTGAAGTTTCCCAAACACCGAGCCACTCCAAAATCAACCACCTGCCACTACTCTGCTTCAGGCCTACTTCTCAGGAACAGAACCCTCTGAGCAAATAGGTGCTGTACTCCAAAATTCCTCCCTCTCATCACACACCATAATCACTGATATAGTGATCAAAGCCATTGATGAGAGGCTTTCCTCCTCACTTTACAGCCCTTGGTTGATGCTGCTGGGTCCAAAGACTCTTTCTGCGGTACAAACCCCTCCCAATGCAACCCAAAAGGGGGAGTACTGCCGTGAAAGAAAATAAGGAAAGATCCGATTACAAGAAGTAAGTGAGCAATCCCAAAAGGAGGCAGAAAGAACAGCACCTAATGCTCACCACCAGCGAAAGAAGGTGCTGATGAGCACATTGTCGGAAGATAAGCCCTTGGAGCACTGATAAAAAAAAGAGCTGATGCCGAACACAAGCAGATCAATGACAACCATCATGATCATTTGTTCAGGCAAGGGCCATGACACCAACAAACTTTGACTCTGATATTCGTGCCTAGAGATTGAAGACTCCAGAATATATGGGCAAGTTAATTAAGTGTTGAAAGATAAAGGCTTGAAAATCATGATAAGATTTATTGCAAATTCTTGGAAGATCAATGATGTGAATCAAAGCTTGGTCCAATGGACAGTATCTTGGGCAATTACCACCAAATCTGTTCGTCGGAAGCATCACTAAGGTGTTCTTTGTAAGGATTCCTGAAGTCTGATGCAACCCAAAACTGCCTAAGTGTTTCAGCAACATGCACTAAGTACTGAAGTGAAGAATGCTTCGGAAGAATTACACAAGCATTAGAAAATACTCTAAGTGTAATATCTTCCGAAGCCAAGACCAATATCTTCCGAAGCCTAACATGAAGTCTTCCGAAGCTTGAAGAGACAAAGTCTTCCGAAGCTTCAACCTATGAAGACAGATTTCTTCCGAAGACTTTTAGTACACATGCTTTATCTGATGTACTGTTCCATAAAGCACCTTTTCCGCTGCGTCTCTGATAAGTCACCAACTTACAAGAGTTGGTGAAAAGGTCCATGCTTTTGGTAACTGTACATTGAGGTCTTGAGTCTGAAACTTTCCACTTTATGTACTTTATCCTTTTTATAATGTATAAGGATGTGAGCTATGGCATGTCATAGTCACAAGGTCAAAAGGCAGATATGCCTTTTGATCCTACAATTGATTTTGTTAGTGTCTAGTCAATTGTATCCAGCTGGCTTTCATAGTATAGCCGGCTGTAGGTTGTAGTATAAGTATTCCAAGTTCTTGTATCTTTCTGTATGCTTTGTAACACTTGTAAAAGAACTTGAGAAAGCAATATACTGCTACCTTGAAAACTATACTCTCTTGTTCTGTCTCTTGCTTTACTTGTGTTCTCTGCATCACCTTTGGTTACCTAGTTCACTGTTTGATTAACGTTTAGTTAATCTCCTCATTGTGTTGTTGTGTTGTAATTGTGTTCAAGCCCTTGAACGATCCTGCAATTGGTATCAGAGCATCAGGCTCGTGATATAAGATCTAACCATCTTAAGATCCCTCACACACACAAAAACTAAACTTTTTCAAATGGCTTCCATCTCAAAGACTGATATGGAGACTGGAACCATGAACAAATCCCCATTGATCACTCTTGATGACTTCGACACCTGGTGCATGAGGATGGAAGGCTTCATCAGGTCTCTTGACTCAAGAATGTGGGAATCTGTTGAATATGGACCTTTCATACCTAGCACCCCCTCTGCTACCGGTGCTGGTATGATTCCTAAAGATGTGGCCAACTACTCAGATGAAGATAGGAAAAGAGTAGAGATTGACAGGAAGGCCATGACTGCTCTTCAGACTGCTATCCCAAACTCTGTGTACAGAGGTTTTAAGAAGTGCAAAACAGCTAAACAGCTGTGGGATGCACTGAAGCTGATGTATGAAGGCTCCTCTGAAGCCAAGGAGAACAAGAAAGATCTTCTGAAGCAGCAGTTTGAAAATTTCACCTTTAAAACAGGTGAAACCATGACCCAACAATACTTCAGGTATGTTGAGATTGTGGATACCCTTGTGGATGGAGGAGTTCCTCTTGAGAACAGAGACATTGTAAGGAAGTTCATGTCCTCACTTCCTAGGCAATGGACACACTATTGTGTGGTAATCAAGAGGACTGAGAACCTTAAAACTCTTACTCTGACAGAGTTATATGGGATTCTCAGTGGATACCAGATGGAGATGAACTTACAAGGTTCATCTGGCAACTCTAACAATCAAATGGGTTCAGCCCTTCATGTGGTTGAAAGGGACAGCATAGAACCCCAACATCATCTCCTATGCTACCCTGACAACTCACAAAAGGGTCCTTTCATCACCTTCCCGGAGACACCAAGGGAGAACTTTACTCAAGGAAGCCCATTCCAAGAGACAAGTTCTTCTCAAGCCTTTGTGTCTGCAGATGAAAGCTGTGGAAATTATCTCTTCACTCTTGAAGATCTAGACTGTATCCATCCAGATGACCTGGAATACATGGAGATAGTTCAGCAGATGGCTCTTCTCACTCACAGAGCCAAGAAGTTCTACAAGAGGACAGGAAGAAAATTTCCAAGCAATGCTACCAGTGGTAAGTTTGGGCTGGATAAAAGCAAAGTTAAGTGTTACAATTGTAACCTTATGGGTCACTTCGCCAGGGAGTGTAAGGCACCCAGAGCAAATGGGGGTCAAACACAACTCAGACCAAACTACACCAACAATACCCCTCAGGCTGAGAAGACAAAGCAACATGCTGCGGTTGCTGTTGAAGAGGGAGGATTTGACTGGAGTTTTCAGGTGGAGGATGCTTCTCCAAACCAAGCATTGATGGCTGATCATGATGAAGCCAAGGTATTAGAACATCTTTGCTCCCCTGAATGCATTGCTAAAGTAAATAGATACAGGTCCTACAACCTAGAGATGAGATCTGATCTTGAGTCATTAAACATATTAAAATCTGACTTTAGAAAGTCTGAAAATGATTACAAGTTAAAGATAGAAGACTTGGAGAAAACTATTTCAGTACTAAAACATGAACATACAGATTTTAGAACTCAGATCCAAGATCTCATCACTAAGTTGACTAAGTGCCAGGCTGAGCTTGTGATCAGCAAAGCCCTGGCAGAGAAAAGTGTTCTTGAAGAAGAGACCTTCAAGAACATGATATCCTCATCCCTACACAATAAGGTTTGTTATCAAAATAGACAGGGACTGGGATCAAATGAGATAGCTCCTCCACACACAATCTTGTCTGTAAGATCTCCTAGGTGTGGAACTTGTGAAGATGAGCTTCCTCTCATAGATCCAGTAAGTGAGGATGATGAAGAAGTGATAGTGAGGAATCCCTCTGAGAGAGTGAAGAAGAGGATTCCTCCAAGGGCCACTATCCTTCTGAGGAGAAGAAATTAACTGTGATGACCAAGTCCAAGAGAAAGAACTTGATCAGGAAGAGCAAAAGGAAAGCAAAGAGGCTCAAGAAATCAAGGCTACCTTTGATGCTAAGCAGAAACAAGTGTTCATCTCTGCAGTTTCAAAGCAATAAGGACTGAAGACATCCACCAAAGCCTCTTATCCAAGAGTTCTGGTTCATGTTCAAATCATCTCAGTACAAAGAAGAAGACTGAGCTGCTGTGTACCACTGCTGCACAGCCTGGACCATCAAATTCCAAGAACAGTTCACAGCCCAAGGGAACTGTATCTGAATCTACCAAGATGAAGGTGAAAAAGGATGTGACCAAGGCCAGTCTTGCTCTCAAAAGGAGATTTCTTTGAAGAAGAAAATGCTGTGTGTTATGTGAAAGTACTTCTCATATTGCCAAGGATTGTCCATACAATCCTAAAAGTACTATCCACATGACCAATACAAAGACTTCAAAGAATCTCAAGAAGTCTCAAGCTTCGGAAGGAAAGTCTGTTTCCTTCGGAAGCTCCAAATCAAAGAAGAAGGTAAATGGAAAATTACCTTCGGAAGCAAAGTTGGTCTCGGAAGAAAGGAGTTCTTCCGAAGTACTAAAGTCTACTGCAGTGACTGTAGATTCTTCCGAAGTATCAGTCATTAAAACTTGTGAAGCTCCAAAAGCTTCTAAGGTTTTGAAGGTCAAGTCCAAGACTCCAAGGTGGTGTGGAAGTCTAAGAAAGACCAAATGACTGAGGTTTCTCCATCAACAACAGCCGAAGATCCCCTCTGTACAACCATAGGATCTATTACTGTTGCATTACCTTCTATTACACTTACTGAACCCAAGACAAGTAAGGCTTGGGTTTCCAAATGTAACTAATCATTTTCTTTGTGCAGGAACAGCTCAAGACAAACAAGAATGTCTGGATAATTGACAGTGGCTGTTCCAGGCACATGACAGGCGATAGGTCTTTACTTCATAATTTTGAGAGAATTGATGGAGGACCAGTTGCTTTTGGAGGAAATGAAGGTGGTTACATTTATGGAAGGGGCAAGGTCACAAATGGTAAGCTCAGCATTGAGAAGGTAAACTTTGTTAAGGAGCTTGGGTACAATCTTCTGAGTGTATCTCAATTTTGTGATCAGAGTCATAACATGCTCTTCACTGAGCATGAGTGCATTGTTCTCAAACCTGGAGTGGTCATTCCTCATGAGCATATTCTGCTCAGAGCCCCCAGGAAAGGGAACATGTACAAGATGGATTTGCAAGAAACATCTCCCTCTGGAGAAGTTTCATGCTTTCTATCTAAAGCAAATAGTGATGAGTCTTTCCTATGGCATAAAAGAATGTGCCATGTAAACTTTAAGAATATGAATAAATTAATCAAACATGATCTGGTAACTGGAATGCCAAAGAAAGAGTTTACAAGTGATGATCATTGTGTTGCATGCCTGAAAGGGAAGCAACACAAGGTATCTCACAAGCCTAAGGAAAGGAACTCCATCACTACTCCCCTACACTTATTACATATGGATCTCTTTGGCCCCACCAGTGTAATGAGTTTAGGAAGGACCTTATACTGTCTAGTGATCACAGATGATTTTACAAGATTCACTTGGGTTTTCTTTCTTAGAACTAAAGATGAGACTCCTGAGATTCTAAAGAATTTCATCTTAAAGATTGAGAATCAATGTGATCACAAGGTCAAAACCATAAGATGTGATCAAGGAACTGAATTCAAAACCAAATCCTTGATACATTTTGTGATGAAAAGGGTATTACAAGACAATACAGTGCTCCCAGGACTCCTCAGCAAAACGGAGTTGCTGAGAGGAGAAACAGGACACTTATTGAAGCTGCAAGAACTATGTTGTCTGACTCTAAACTGCCTATCACCTTCTGGGCAGAGGCAGTTAATACTGCCTGCTATGTGCAAAACAGAGTCTTAGTAGTTAAGACACATGGTAAGACTCCTTATGAACTTTGGCACAAGAGGAAACCTTTCATTGGTTTCTCAGGTCATTTGGATGTCCCTGCACCATCTTGAATACCAAAGATCAAGTTGCCAAGTTTGCTGAGAAATCAGACGATGGACACTTCATTGGATACTCTTCTCAAGCTAAAGCTTATAGAGTATACAATCTCAGAACTAGAATCATTGAGGAGTCAGCCAATGTGACTTTCAATGAGCACACTCCCAGTGTGGCTGGTTCTGGTCCGGATTGGCTATTTGATCTTGATTTAGTTACCAACTGTTTTAATAAATCTTGTGAGCATGTTTCAGGATCTGCAGAAAATTTAAATACAGGTGATCCTGATCCAAGATTTGAGCTTGGAAGACCTTCAGCTCCAGTTGAACTACTTCAGCAAATGAGGTTTCTATCAGCACAACAATGACAAATCCAGCTGATACATCTGGCATGCCTTCAAATTCCAGTTCAGAGGCCTCTCAACCAGATAAAGACATCTCAATTGCAGAAGATAACAATGGTGATGGTGAAAGTGATCAAGAATCTCTTGATGCTAATAACCATACCATAGATGATAACATCAATGATGTCACACACTCATTGGATCAAGTTAATCTTGATAAGTGTGATAATGTGGAGGATCAATCTTCAAGACCAGATCTAAATTTCTCAAATTTGGATCTATCTCAGCAACTTGCTGTGATCCCTCAGCTAAGGATCCACAAGTCTCATCCTACTACAAACATCATTGGAGATGTTATCTCCGGGGTAAAGACAAGAGGGCAAACCCATGAAGCAAATGTTTGTCTTCACTCTTGTTTTCTATCCCAGTTAGAGCCAAAGAAAGTTGAGGAGGCTCTAAAGGATGGAAGTTGGGTTGAAGCTATGCAACAAGAGCTGCTTCAATTCAAAAGACAGAAAGTTTGGAACCTTTGTCCTCTTCCTCATGGGAAGACTACCATTGGAACCAAATGGGTTTTTAGGAATAAAAAGGATGATAGAGGAATCATCATCAAGAACAAGGCTAGACTAGTTGTTCAAGGATACACACAAGAAGAAGGGATTGACTACACTGATGTCTTTGCTCCTGTAGCTAGACTAGAAGCTGTTAGGATATTCCTGGCATTTGCTGCATCCAAGACTTCAAGGTCTACCAACTTGATGTAAAGTGCTTTCTTATATGGAGTGATTGATGAGGAGGTTTATGTCAAACAACCACCTGGTTTTGTAGATCCTGATCATCCTGATTATGTCTGCAAGCTTGACAAAGCTCTCTATGGGCTGCATCAGGCACCCAGGAAGTGGTATGAGACACTGTCTGAGTATCTCTGTAAACATGGTTACAGGAGAGGTACTATAGATGGAACTCTCTTCATCAAAGGACAAGGAAACGACATTCTGCTAGTTCAAGTATATGTGGATGACATCATCTTTGGCTCAACCAATTCAAGGCTCTGCAAAGACTTTGAAAAGCTGATGAAAGATAGATTTGAAATGAGTTCAATGGGAGAACTTATTTCTTTCTGGGAATTCAAGTGAAGCAGGTTGAAGATGGCATTTTCATAAGTCAGTCAAAGTATATTCAAGATATACTCAAGAGGTTCAACATGACTGATTGTAAGACTGCTAAGACACCCATAGCCAGAAACCACTCCTCTTGGTCCAGATCTTGAGGGGGAGTGTGTAGATGAGCACTTATACAGGGCTATGATTGGGTCTCTTATGTATCTTACAGCTAGCAGGCCTGATATCATGTTTGCTACATGTATTTGTGCAAGATATCAAGCTAATCCTAAGATGTCTCACTTAATCACTGTGAAAAGGATTTTAAGATACCTCAAAGGTGCTTCAACACTTGGTTTATGGTATCCAAAGAATTCTAATTTCAATCTGTATGCCTATACAGACAGTGATTATGGTGGTTGCAACATGACTGCAAAGTCTACATCTGGGGGATGTCAATTCCTTGGTGGAAGGGTTGTCTCATGGCAATGCAAGAACAAACCTGTGTGTCTGCATCAACTGCTGAGGCTGAATACATTGCTGCTGCAAGCTGCTGTGCTCAAGTGCTTTGGATTCAAAATCAGATGCTAGACTACGGATTTAACTTCAAAGAGACTCCTATCCACATAGACAACAACAGTGCTATCTCTATCACTGAGAACCCTGTGCAGCACTCAAGGACCAAACACATCAACATCAGGTATCATTTAATAAGAGATAACTATGAAAAGGGGTTAATTAAACTAGTCAAAGTTCACACAGATGAACAATATGCTGATCTGTTCACAAAAGCTTTTGATGAACAGAGATTTAAGTATCTGATATCAGCTATTGGGATGATTAACTTTGAGTAGATTTTTTAAAAACTAATTCTAATTATTTCTTCTTAAAATATGTGTGTCCTAAGTTGTCTAGTTCATCACTTTCATAAGCTCATGTTTTCTTTGAATGAAAAACTCTTTTTGAAGACTTTCCTTGGATTCTTGAAAATTTTCTGATACTTCGGAAGATAACATTTTACCTTCGGAAGAAAAATATGTCTTCAAAATAAATGACTGTCTAAGAAATTTTACCTTCGGAAGAAGTCAAACTTTATCTTCCGAAGCTTAAAATTCTCAACTTAGACACTTATTCATTTTTAAGGACTTTTTCCTTCCGAAGCAAAAATTACTTTCGGAAGCTTTGTTCATTCTTATACAAAGCATCCAAAAGTTTATTTCTCTTCCGAAGCATAAATCTTTAAGACTCTCAGGAAAATTCTTCCGAAGTCACTTTAGCTTCGGAAGCTTTTTCAATCAAACTTCCGAAGACAAATTACTTTCGGAAGCTTTTCGAATTCCAAGAAAACTACTTTTTGAGCAAAAAGGTAAACTACTTTTTCAGAGGTGGGACCGACATACGGATTTCAAAGTTTATCCTCTTTCATTAAACTTTATCTGAAATCCTTCTCTCTCATATAAACCCAACGGTTTCCCCCCTCTTCTATCATCTGCTTTTCTTCCATACCTAAAACCCAAAGCTTTCTCTCTGAAATTTACTTCCCATTCTTTTCTCTTCATCTCTGAGCTACCTCACAATGGCTGACCTTACACACAGAAATGATCCTCACTTTGCCATGCAGCTACACAGACAACACAATCAGGTTGCTCTGTTATGCTCTGACAAAGATCCTCATTTCTCAGAGGTTTGCCGTTTCTTGTCTTTGTCTCACTACTTCACCTCCCTAACCATTGATCCTCCTCTATATGAGGATCATTTGCTTGAATTCTGGAAGACCTGCCAAGAGGTCATTATGGATGGGGAGAAGGCACTGTCTGCCACAGTGCAGGGGAGAACAATTTTCATCACTCCGGCCATCATCAACCGACATCTTCAGCTGGATGATGAAGCAGGTGAAGTGTTCTTTCCAAAAGAAGCGGTTAATCATTCCTTCGAGCAGATGGGCTATGAAGGAGATTTCTCTGTAAAGACCTTCAGGAAAGGGAAGGTCTCATCCCAGTGGAAATACCTGCTCCATGTGGTTATCCACAGCTTATCAAACAAGCATGGTGGATGGGACCAGATTCCTGAGGATCTCTCCTTTATAGTTCATGGGATGGTTCAGGGGGTCAAGTTCAGGTATTCACAATTTGTTTATACTAATTTACTTGCAAACTTAGACTCCTTAGAATATTACATGTTTCCTAGATATGTTCAACACATTCTTAACTGTGAACTGGGCTCACAGTTGAGGGAAACAGGCAATATTCTTAAACTGGGACAGATGAAGCCCGGCATCTTTAAAATTATGAAGAAGCCAACTGTAGGCTTCTCAGGGGTAGAAACAGCCCTAGTCCCAAAAATGTTAGAGCTCATTGCTCAAGGTGACAACATAGCAGTCCAAGCTAGTGTTGAACCCACACCTACTGCTCTCCTACCCTCTTCACAACCTCCAATATTCATCACCTACAAAAGAAAATCCCAACGAACCCCTGCTCAGGCTATTGAGTCTGTGCAGGCCCCAAATACTCAACCTTACAGGAAGAAGTGGACTCCAGAGCTCCCACTTCTCCTGAGGAGCAAACCACTCCCATTACTTTACCTATCAGGGCTGAGGTTCCTCAAGCTCAACCTGATGAGCTCATTAGCCCAACAACTGTAAGCCTTCACTCTGAGTCTCAACACTCAAGTGAACAACCTTCAGGGGACAGCTACCATCCCCAGCCTTTGGATCTAAACCAACCAATTCCCAACCTATCCTTTTACACTGATGAAGACTTAGGATTCAGTGAGTACCATGAGTCTCTCTTCTCCTCCCCTACTCAAAGAGAGATGAGTACCTCTGACTCTCCTCAGTCTATCCCTCATCAGTCACCTATTACTGAGGTGGACACATCTGAACCTGTTCAGGATGTCCATATGGAAGAGGCTCTCACTTTTGAAAGTGATTACATCATTAAGACCTCAACCATGGCAACTCAGCCCATTGGCATCTTAACTGAGGTTGCCAGTGAGCAGAGGAAAACCAGCAGCCAAGAAACTCAAGCTGGTGGTGAGAGAAGGGATTTGGTCCAATCCTCTCATCCCCCAGTGATTCTTCTGATGAAGATGAGGGGAATTTGAGACTAAAGGTACAACAATTGTCACAAACATGCACCTATCTAGTCTCTAAGGTTAGTCACTTGGAATCTCAGGTGACTACCCTGCAAAACAGGGTCAATGATCAGCAACTCCAGATTTCATATCTGCAGGAAAAACTAGCTGAGAGACCTTTAAGGAGAGCTCAACCAGGAACACAAGAACCTGTGGAGTGACTGATTTATCCTCCAGCTCACCTATGCAAGTGGGTGATGCTACCAAAAAGGGGAGAAAGTTATCACAACCACAGAACCTGGGAGTTCTTCAAAGAGAATGGACATAGAGGACTCACCATCCTCACTTGCTGTTGTGCATTCTCAGCAACTTCCTCAAGTTCACATTATGTGGACTCTATAGACTCTCTCATCAGAGTCTCTTTGAGGAAGGTATACCAAGGCTGTCTCATCTCCACCACATGGAACTGGCAACTACATTATCAGATGGAGGTATGATGATGACAGAAGAGCCCTCATACTTCACAGAGTTCAAGGTCAACAAGAAGTCTTTCAGTTCCAAAGCCTGAGCTTCTATGAAGGACTGGATTTGGTCAACATGCCACTTGTCAACCCAAGCAAATCTAGACAAGCTGACAGGCTGGCTCAAAGAATCCAAGACAGGATCCTTGCAGAGTTCTCTCTAAGAAGGAGACTTAGGCAATCAGGCAATGTCATCGGTCAACTGGATGCTGAGGTGGACCCTAAGATTAGTTTCATAGGGGAAACCTTGGCTGAAGGCCCAGTGGCAGAACCTGAGACCCCTGTCTCACCATCAACAACTGCTGCAGAGGTCCAAACTCCATCTGAGACACCTGCTGGTGAAGGTGTCTCTCAGCCTCTCTCTGGCCAGAGCATGGAAGCTACACAAGCAATGAAGGCCAAGCCTCAATCCACCCTGAGTCACAAAGGTCTGTTGGTGACAAAGGGAAAAGGATAATGACTCCTGAGGAAATTGAGGAGGAAGAGAGAGAGAGGAAAAGGAGGCTAAGGGGAGAAAGTTCTTCTGGGTCATCAAAATTCATGCAAGCTGCAATCAGGGCCCCCCAGACCAAATACTCAAAATGATGAACAAAGGGCAGTCAGGATTAATTATTTACAGACCAGGAACTATGATGTTGATGAAATCATCTCCCTCCCCTTAGAAGAGTTGAATGAACTGGCTGACATGGAAGTGTCAAGAGAGATAAGGAGAAAGAGGATGCAAGGTTACTTCTCCAATTCAAAGAGGAGAGGAGACAGAAAAGACTTCACAAGCATACTCCCACTCTCTCTCCAGTTCAAGAAAGTCCTGCACAGGAAGATGTGGCTCCACAAGAACCTCAGGTAGATAAAGAAGAGGATAGAATCAAAATGATAAACTACCTGAGTGCCACAGGCTTCTATCAGGCAAATACACTTCTTCCCTGTCCTATGACTTCATTGAGTTCGAGTACTTAAAGCAACTTGAGCTTGAGTTAGTCAAAGAAAGAAAAACAACCAAAAGGAAGCTAAGGGAAGAAGCTGCAAAGTCAAGAGCCATCATTCAAAAGAATGCAAAGAAGTCTGCTGACAGACAAAGAATGATGAGCTTCTTGAAGTCATATGGATTCTCCGGAAGGAGACTTGGTCCCATGTCTCTATCTACAATGGATGAGCATATAAGGGTAATCAAGCAGAAGATTAAAAGTGGTGAACTCATTGATTTGCACTCTCTTCCAAGTCAAGTCCCACCTGAAGTGGAGGTCAAGTTTGAACAACCAGAGACACCTGAACCAGAACCTCCAGCTGAGCCTCAGCAAACTTCATCTTCTGATCCAAGACAGGGTCAAACTCCCTCTCCTTCTGAACCTGTGAGGGAGGAACACCCAACTGAGAAAGACACTGATGATCAACATGGTGCTGCAGACCAGTCTTCTCAGTTAAAGACATTAAAGAGGAAGAAGAAAATGGCCTCTAAACCAAAGACTAAAAAGAAGAAGCCAAAGTCATCTACCTCTACACCCCAGGCTGAATCAGATCAACCTGAGGAAGTGCATGATGAGGCAGCCCAATCAACTCCTATGCAAGTGGCTCCTCTAGCAACCGAGACACCCATCTTATCCTGGACTTACTCTACCAATCCAGAAAGATGGAATGTTATCAGAGATCAAGGTGTTGAAAATGTCTACTCATGGCAAGACATAATCAACTTACCTCTGCATGATCTCTTTGAAATGAGAAGATACTATGAGAGTCTTGATGATCCTGACCATCAAATGAAGAAAGGGATGGTATTGATTATTCTGAAGACTACAAACATTTAAAGATCTTCTAGTGTTTGGTAGCATCAGCCTAGGGGGAGTTTGTAAGGATTCCTGAAGTCTGATGCAACCCAAAACTGCCTAAGTGTTTCAGCAACATGCACTAAGTACTGAAGTGAAGAATGCTTCGGAAGAATTACACAAAGCATTAGAAAATACTCTAAGTGTAATATCTTCCGAAGCCAAGACCAATATCTTCCGAAGCCTAACATGAAGTCTTCCGAAGCTTGAAGAGACAAAGTCTTCCGAAGCTTCAACCTATGAAGACAGATTTCTTCCGAAGACTTTTAGTACACATGCTTTATCTGATGTACTGTTCCATAAAGCACCTTTTCCGCTGCGTCTCTGATAAGTCACCAACTTACAAGAGTTGGTGAAAAGGTCCATGCTTTTGGTAACTGTACATTGAGGTCTTGAGTCTGAAACTTTCCACTTTATGTACTTTATCCTTTTTATAATGTATAAGGATGTGCTATGGCATGTCATAGTCACAAGGTCAAAAGGCAGATATGCCTTTTGATCCTACAATTGATTTTGTTAGTGTCTAGTCAATTGTATCCAGCTGGCTTTCATAGTATAGCCGGCTGTAGGTTGTAGTATAAGTATTCCAAGTTCTTGTATCTTTCTGTAATGCTTTGTAACACTTGTAAAAGAACTTGAGAAAGCAATATACTGCTACCTTGAAAACTATACTCTCTTGTTCTGTCTCTTGCTTTACTTGTGTTCTCTGCATCACCTTTGGTTACCTAGTTCACTGTTTGATTAACGTTTAGTTAATCTCCTCATTGTGTTGTTGTGTTGTAATTGTGTTCAAGCCCTTGAACGATCCTGCAGCTTGTTATTGAAGCTTTGAAGAAGCGGGTGCTGGGAGCAGGACTGAGCTAGCCAGCAATCAAAGCCACACTCACCTCAAGGATGCTAGCACAGCCCTGTCAACATTCCCACACCAAAACCACCCCAAAACACAACCCCCAACCAACTCCCTTACTCTCAAAACCCATATCCGCTGATATCCTTGAGAGAAGAGAAGGATATTGAGGCTAAAGAAGTGAAGAAGATGATGAAGACAGGCTGCCTCTCAGCTGTGATTCAGTTGCCTAAGGCCACAATAACTCCTCGCAATTACTCCTGAGTCCCAGAGACTGGTTCCAGTGAGCTAGAAGAATAAAGAGCTTCATAAACAGCATGATGATGATTGCGAAGAAGTTGACAAGCTTTATGCAGCCACATCTTTCTATCTCAATATGAAGGAGCAGCCCTCAGACTTACACCTCAGGCATACCTTTCAATATCAAAAAGGAAGAGTGAGGATTTGGCCTGATCCCAGGGTCTCCTCTGACCATTTCATAAGACCATATACCTCGGAGATACATTGGCCAGTGAAAAAAAAAGATCGTAGATAAGTTGATCTCTCTGTCTTTGTAGTTTCACCCCTGGGAAATCCTAGAAGACTTCAAGAGTCTACAAGCTAATCTACCCCTCAGAAGATGCTGGAAAACAAAATAGTGACAAAGGGGTTAGTTTTCAAGAGGCTTGAGGAAGTCAGGAAAAATGAGCTCCTTGTTCCTAGAGGGTAATCACCCGGATGAGTTTGCTTACAAAATAATAACAACTGTGGAGCTAAAGAATGGAATGAAACAGGCCAATACCTGTCTGAGTATTATGGGCCGGAATCATTGTTTGAAGGAGGTGCTGAAGAGCTAACATGGAGGAACAATCACCTTCCTTGAGGCCTACACAAGAGAGTCGTACAGACTCATTGTGGGGAAGTGAATCTCATGAATTGGAAACAACTCTGTGTCTGTTCCCCAAAACAGAGTTCCCATTCATACTCTGCCAAAACAATATTTGAGGTTTCTTCCCAGGCCGGAGCTTACATGGGTCATCTTCTCTGCTGATCAGAAGGAAAAAGACCAATTTTGCCATCATAAGTGGGAGAATAATAAGTTTAGAGGTTTTGGCTGCATTGGTTCAGGGAGTTTGTTGGACCAAAAGAACCAATGAGCCAAGATCAGAAAACCTCTAAGTCCACATGGTATCACAACAACTGCTGAAGCCTCATCAGTAGTTTGACATGCTGAAGACTTCAACAGCTGAAGATCAAGTGCTGAGACCTCAACAGCTGAAGAACCAAAGTGCTGAAGTACAACAGCTGAAGAACGCAAGTGCTGAAGCTAAAAGACCAAAGTACTGAAGTACAACAGCTGAAGAGTTTACAAGTGCTGAAGATCAACAACTGATGTACAAGGTCTGAAGACAAAGACTGAAGACATCAGCTGATGATATCTACTGAAGTCATCAGCTGATGAAACACCTGAAGGTCAAAGTCTGAAGATCAAGTACTGAAGCCTCAGTAGTTTGTCAAAACTGCTGAAGAGTACTTCTTCAGTAGTTGTGATATCAGTAGTTTTATATTTTTATGTTTCAGTAGTTTTGTAAAACGACTGAAGAGCTTGTTCTTCAGTCGTTGTAGTTTCAGTAGTTTTATATTTTTATGTTTCAGTAGTTTTGTAAAACGACTGAAGAGCTTGTTCTTCAGTCGTTGTAGTTTCAGTAGTTTTATATTTTGTACTTAACATGCTGATATGTTCTCAGTAGTTGTGAATATTTCAGTAGTTTGTTAAGAATTAGTTATTTTTGTATTAGATCTGCCAGTTGTCACTTTCCGTGATAACAGCAGTGATTGTTGCACTCTATATAAGGAGTGACAACTTATTGTAACCATGGATGAATGAATGGAATGAATGAATGATTTGATTAGAAATATTCTACCTCTATAAACATTCCTTCAAATCAGAAATATATATTCTCTCCCTATAACCGTATGCGCTGTTAATGCTTACAAGTATCGATTGCTTGCTACAATTTGTCTAATTCTAGTTTGTATTCCGCTGCTTTGTATTCTAATACATCAAACTTGTGATCACTGATCCTGTCATTTTGTTTCTTAGTGTCCTCTAGAGAGTTAAGATAGGTCCTAATGTCATTAGCTTGGTTAAAGGCTACTACTTCTGTTTCCCTAAGCTGTTTGTTCAAAAGGTCTATCTTTTCTTTGTAACTATGCTCATTCTGTTTTAGAACTTTGTTAGCTTTAGTGCACAGTTGCAAGTCCTTTACTAAGTTGTCATTATGATCTAATAATCCAGCAAACTTTAAATTAATGCTTTCCCTAAATTTATTACAGTCAGAACAAACATGGTTATTAAAAATTTGGTCAGTTATGAAACTCATCACTACCCCCTAAGGGCGTTGACACCATAGCATGTTACATGAAAGAATCGAATCGTGCGACTAAATTGATGCGTATGGCTCAGTCGGGCGAATGAACTAATGCAGTTGAGCAATGCGAATAGACTTCTCAGTCGTACGAATAGGAGTACGAAAGAGTCGAATCATGCATATGGAGGATGCGTATGACCTCGGTCGTGTGCGACTGAACCAGCTGGATTTCGAAAATCCGTAGGTTAAGGTGTTTGGAAGCAAAAACACGAATTTCTTGCTAACCTAATTGTCGTGTGCCGGAAAAACTAATCTTTTCGATAAGGGGACGTCTAAAACCCGATTTGACACAAAAGATTGCGTTTTTAGTGTAAAAACACAACTTTTATATCAAAATGATTGAATCACACGTAAATCTAGAGCCAAAGCTCTCATACCACTTGTTAGGATCGCGTACTGAACAAATCCTCACAGATTTATGAGTAGACCGAATCAAATAGTGCGGAATCCTATTTGACTGGCGATCCAATCAGTGAGAACGCACGTAGGATCAATTAGTGATTGAATCTAAACGTTAAGAATAATTAGCAATCGATCTACTACGATCTATGAAGTTGGAACAGGTTGCTAGAGGTCTCTAAACGGCTAGGGTACGTGTAGGTATCCGAATATTCAAAGTGTCACCTCTTTCCACGATTTAAGTGGTATTTATAGGTTAGGGTTTCTCAATCGTGCGACTAGACAATTTGGCATGGTTTAGTTGTGCGATTGAGTCATGCGGTTGATCCATTCGCACGACTGAGTGTTCAGTCGTGCGACTGAGTTAATCTCATGTTTTAATCATGCGACTCATCCAGTCTCCTGGTTCATTCGTATGACTGGTTCATTAGCATGAAGTTGTTCATGCGTATGGTCCATTAGCATGGGCCAATCGCATCAGAACATCATATGATTAAGTTTGAATATGTTTCACAATCATTAATTGACTTAGATTTATTCAAACAACCACAACCTATATAGTTAGTTTAATAAGCATTATTACATACCAAGCAATGAAATATTCAACATTATAAGCACAACCACACATTGTATTTCATTAAGTACCCGTACAATTACATATGTGTAAGACAATAAAGACATATACATTAAGTTCAGAAACTAGGGACACATGTATCTACAGGTTTCGATGTAGTTCTTGGATGGATTGGTTAGCGGATTACAAGGCGAACATTATGTGTCACAAGAAGATGATTCGTTTGACAGTACAATGGCGGTGGCGGGAAAGTGCATAAGACGTGGATGTAGTGCCTACTTGGCTTACGTAGAGGAAGTGGATACACCAACACCGCAACTGTCTGAAGTACCAATGGTGTCTGACTTTCCAGACGTATTCCCAGAATACCTACCACGAGTGCCACCTGACTTTGAGGTCGAGTTCAGATTGATTTGGTATCAAGTGCCCAGCCTGTTGCTAAGGCACCATATCATTTGGCTCCAACTGAGATGAAAGAGTTGATGGAGCAATTGCAAGAGCTGCTTTATAAGGAGTTTATTAGACTGAGTATCTCACCTTGGGGTCCTCCAGTCTTATTCATGAAGAAGAAAGACGGTAGTATGAGGTTGTGTATTCACTACCGTAAGCTGAATAAGTTGATGATAAAAAATCGATAACCCTTTCCGAGAATTGATGATTTGTTTGATCAGCTTCAAGGTGCCAGATGGTTCTCAGGGATAGATCTTCGATCGGGCTACCATCAGCTAAAGATGAAAGAGCAGGATGTTCCTAAAACAGCTATTCGCACGCGTTATGGTCACTACGAGTTCTCGTTATGTCATTTGGTATGACCAATGCGCCGGCTGCTTTTATGGACTTGATAAATCGAGTGTGTCGGCCGGTGTGGGATATATTAGTGATTGTGTTTATCGATGATATCCTGATTTATTCCAAGAGTGAAGAGGAGCACGCCGGTCACATTCGAGAGGTGTTGGAGATGTTGAGGCGGGAGAAGTTATATGCAAAATTTTCCAAGTACGCGTTCTGGTTGTGTAACACCCGAATATTTACTATTTGAAGCCGGTGGCGAAAGAAAAGAAAATAGAGTCCAAAAGTCGAGGGACCAAACTCGCCAACGAAGAAAAGTTGGGAAAATGTGGTGACTTATGTAGGGAGAGGGCAGCCCACTCTCCCCACACTCACATTTCAGCTTACAAAGAGAAGAAGGGAGAAAGAAGAGAAAAAGAGGAAAAAGTGTTGGTTCGGGTCGGTTCGGGTCGCCAAAATTGTCGTGAAGCAAGCCGAATCGAAGCTCTTGTCGTTGTGCTCGTTTAGGTGAGTTCTAGGACCCCTCTTTTACATGTTTTTGAATGATTTCGGGGCTGGAACACATCTGAAAACCCTTTTTTCGCGTTTTTGGGTGAAAAACGTATGTATGCATGTATGTATGTCTAGGACCCGTTTGGGGCTTGATTTGTTGCGTGGGTGTGCTTGTATAACGTTATGGTATGCATCCCTAAGGTTTAGGATGGTCGATTTAGGCTTAAAATGGGTTTAGATGAGTTTGGAGGCCGAAAACCCTCGGCTGCAGTCGGGATGAACTACATTCTGCATCAGTTAGGGCTAGGCGACCGACTGGAGGCCGAATGGAGGCCATACGGCCGATTAGTGTGCGATTGGGGTTCATTCGCACGATTGGAGGGCCAGTCGCATGGGGTCATGCGACTGAAGGACCATTCGCACGACTGAAGGTCCAGTCGCATAGGTGCTCATCCGCATTGTTCATTCGCACGACTGGATGTTCATTCGCATAGGTGTTCATCCATATTAGTTCATTCGCATGATGTTCAGTCACATGGAGGCAATGAGACTGAAGGGTGTCCATACGCCCGAATAGGGCTGTTGTACCCGAGTAAGGTGTAGATTGACTTCTGACTTTCGGGGGAAAGTGCACATGTAAGTTTGACGTAAAGGTTCCCATAAGAGTTTTTAAGATGACGATCGAGGTCTTAGAAAGCATGTTGGGCATGATGAGGGTGATGATGTTGTATGTTATGTATGTATGATGTTGCCTTGTATGATGTGATGTTGATGCATGTTAATGTTCCTTAGTGTGATGTATAATATCTTTCTGTGGCTTTACTGTTATGATGAATGAACGAAGTATTATGTAACGTAAAGTGAAAGATAAAGAAAGAGGAACATGATGTATGAATGCATGCATTAATGAACGAATGAAACGTCTTGCACACATCGGATAACGGGTCCTTCTTGGTGATTGACCCTGAATGTAGAACCTCTACCGCTCACCCCTAGTATTGTGGCATACGTTTAGCTGTTCATTTGTTGACTTCGGCCCAGTAGCTAAGACTGATGGTTACTCCTAGTACCGTGGCATACGTTTAGCTGTTCATTTGTTGACTTCGGCCCGGTATCTACGACTAACCGAGGTGTAGCGCATGGTATTGGTATGGATGATGTCCGATGCGCAAGTAAAGTAAGGAAAGAACGAATGAACGAATGATGAAGATAATAATGATATTATCTATGTGTACGTATGATGTGTGATCATGTAAAAGTAACGAACGGTTTTATATGAAAGTAAAGTATGTTTTATTTATAAAACTAGAAGTCACCCAACAACGCTGACTTTGATGTGTTTCCAGTTGGCAGGTCATGGTTGCTGAGGATGGCACAGGCTCAGCACTTTTGGGGATGGCATTCTTTGATTAATGTTTTTGCATTGTAATGCGAACAAACTATTTTTGTAATGAATGTTGTATTAGTTTGCAAAAGCATTTACATGGAAATGAAAGTTTGTTTTAGTTTTCCGCTGCGATTTATTAAATATAAATGTAATTATATGTTTTATGTGCGATGAGAACCAGCTGTAAGCGTCCCGGGAACGGGGCCTTACAAGTTGGTATCAGAGCCAAAGTTTAAGTGAAATGGGTAAATTTTCAAAATAAACCTAATCTTAAACTGAGAATGGGACGGAAAGGGAATGGGATGCCAACTGAGTAGCTGCGTGCCATCAGGTGTTTTCGTAAAGTTAACCAGTTTTATGTGCGCATGGTATGTGTTATGTGTTGTATGTAGATTTATATACTCATGTAGTCAGGACAGGTAATACTTGGGGTATGAAGAGTAAAGTAAGTGGCTAATCACAACTGGCCACTGTAATTAGGGACTTACTATACTTGACATAAACTGAGTTGTTTCCTTGAATGACCGTGTTGGTGTTTGAATCTTTCAGTGTGCGTATGATGGCCGGAGGTAGATCTTCGAAAGCTTGTAGGGGTGGAGGTCACGGTGTTGAACCGCGACCCAAGAGAGGGAGGCCCAGAGTTGAGAGGGTGGTTCATGAAGAACCAGAGACCCCCCATCCGGAGGGTGGCGACGAAAGCACCAATCTGAGAGCCTCAGTAAAGGAGGCTGTTGTAGAAGAAGTCCATCAGGTCATGCAGACAATCTTACCGTCTTTGGTGACTGAAGTTATTAAGGGTGTACGAGAAGGGGAAAGAAAAGAAAGAAACAGATCCTCTGGAGGACGGGAACAACTAGAGACGGAAACGGTTCTGTCTGATGATGAAGAGGAAGAAGAAGAGCCTGTGCCAGAGGCAGTGCGAGGATGTAACTACGGGGCATTTATGAGATGCAAGCCCCCTACTTTTGATGGAAACAGCACCGCTGCAGCTGCTCACCGGTGGGTGAGGGAAATGGAACCTGTTCTCGATATCAGCGAGTGTCGAGAGGACCAAAAGGTGAAGTTTGCTACCCACTCTTTCGTGGATTCAGCTCTGTGCTGGTGGGACAACATTGTCCAAGCTGAGGGTAGTAGGGCCATTAGGAAAATGAAATGGCCTGAGCTGAGGAGGTTGGTGATTGAGGAATTTGTCCTCATCGGGAAATGGATAAGTTGGAAAGGGAGTTTTTACAGTTGGAGGCTGGAACCATGACACACCAGCAGTATACCAACAAGTTTAATGAAATGGCACGGCTTGTGCCTGATCAGGTGACGCCTCTGTCTCGGAAAATCAAGAGGTACATTCAGGGTTTACCGGTGGATGTTCGCCGGCATATGATCGCCGCCCGGCCAAGCACGTTTAGGTCGGCGGTCGATTTGGCCGGAAGACTTTATGATGAGAGGGAGGTGGTGGTGGTCGAAGCGAGCAAAAAGGGAGGTGGTGATCGGAACTGGAACGGGAAACGTTTTGGTCGGGGTGATGCCTCGATGGGTAACAAAAAGGCACGGGTGGATGAACGCCGTGTGGTCACATCAAGTGCGGGGTCGAAAAGGTGTGGCAAGTGTGGAAGGGAGCACGGCGGGGAATGTAGGTTTGGGTCAAACTTGTGCTTCAAGTGTGGGAAGACAGGGCATATGGCGAAGGATTGCCTGTCGGGCAAATGTTTTAACTGTGGGGAAACTGGTCATATGAGCAGAGATTGTAAGAAGTTGAGGACTGAGGGTTGAGGGGTGAAGAAGACGGGAAGTGATGGACCGAGGGCGAGCGCCAGGGCGTTCACCATGACACAGGAGGAGGCTAGGACGGACCCTGACGTTGTGTCCGGTACGTTTCTAGTGAACCAGATTTTAGCTTCTGTGTTATTTGATTCGGGTGCTAGTAGGAGTTTTATTTCTGCTGCTTTCTGTGCTAAGCTTCCTGTTAGTAGTAGACGTGTTGACGCGCCCTTTGATGTAGAAACTGCCATAGGTAAGTCTACCAGGATTTCTGAGATGATAGAGAATTGTGATGTGGAACTTGAGGGTCATAAGTTTCCTGTTAGACCATTTGTGATGACCTTGGGTGGTTTCGATTTGGTTCTTGGGATGGATTGGTTGGCAGACTTCGAGGAGAACATTGTGTGTCGCAAGAAGATGATTCGGTTGACAGCGCCTGACGGAAGTTTGGTAACGGTTTATGGTGATCGGGTTACTACAATCCCGAAGGTGATCTCAATGGCGGTGGCAGGAAAGTGTATGAGGCGTGGATGTAGTGCTTACTTGGCCTATGTAAAAGATGTGGATACACCAACACCACAACTAGCTGATGTACCGGTTGTGTGTGACTTTCCAGACGTGTTCCCAGAAGACTTATCAGGAGTGCCACCTGACAGAGAGATTGAATTTCAGATTGATTTGATACCGGGTGCCCAACCTGTTGCCAAGGCACCATATCGGTTGGCTCCAACCGAGATGATAGAGTTGATGGAGCAGTTGCGAGAGCTGCTTGATAAGGGGTTCATTAGACCGAGTATCTCTCCTTGGGGTGCTCCGGTCCTATTCGTAAAGAAGAAGGATGGTAGTATGAGGATGTGCATTGACTACCGCGAGCTGAACAAGTTGACAGTGAAGAACCACTACCCCTTACCGAGGATAGATGATTTGTTCGACCAGCTTCAGGGTGCTAGTTGGTTCTCGAGGATAGATCTTCGATCTAGTTATCATCAGTTGAAGGTGAAGGAGCAAGATATCCCTAAAACAACTTTCCGTACGCGCTATGGCCATTACGAGTTTCTTGTCATGTCCTTTGGTTTGACCAACGCGCCAGCTGCTTTTATGGATCTGATGAACCGTGTGTGTCGGCCTATGTTGGATAAATTAGTGATTGTGTTTATTGATGATATTCTGATTTATTCGAAGAGCGAGATTGAGCATGCCGGTCACATTCGAGAGGTTCTAGAGACGTTGAGAAGGGAGAAATTGTATGCTAAATTCTCCAAGTGCGCATTCTTGTTGCGTGAAGTTCAGTTTTTGGGTCATGTCGTGAATCCTGACGGGATTATGGTTGACCCGGCGAAGGTGGAGGCGGTTATGCAATGGAAGTCACCAAAGACGCCATCCGAGATCCGTAGTTTCTTGGGTTTGGCGGGCTATTACAGAAGATTCATTCAAGACTTCTCTAAGATCGCTTCTCCACTAACCAAATTGACCGGGAAAGATGTAAAGTTTGCATGAGGTCAAGCTCAAGAGAAGGCATTTCGGCAATTGAAGGCGAGGTTGACTCAAGGTCTTGTTCTGTCATTACCTGATGGAAGTGAAGATCTGATGGTTTATTCTCATGCTTCCTACTCGGGGTTAGGGTTTGTGTTAATGCAGAGTGGAAAGGTTATAGCCTATGCATCCGGACAATTGAAGGTTCATGAGGTCAATTATCCTACTCATGACTTGGAGCTAGCATTCGTGGTCTTTGCGTTAAAGATTAGGAGGCACTAACTTTACGGGACGAAGTGCACTATATTCACTAACCACAAGAGTCTGAAGTACTTCTTTGAGCAGAAGGACCTAAACAAGAGACAGAGACGATGGTTGGAGCTCATAAATGATTATGACTGTGAGATCCATTACCATCCGGGAAAGCCAACGTGGTGGCGGATGCCCTTAGCCGGAAAGAGAGACCCGAACCGATTCAGGTGAAAGCTTACTAGTTGATCATGACCTCCGATGTGATGAAGCAAGTCAAAGATTTCCAAGATGAGGCATTGAAAGAAGATCATCTTAACTCCGAAAGAATAACAGGTCTAGTTGTGGAATTGGGTGAAAACACACCAGTGTTAGAACCCGATTCGGACAGATGTGGATTCCTCGTTTGGGGATCTACACGTGAAGGTTATGGATGAAGCTCCCATGACTCGGTATTCTATTCATCCCGATGCTACAAAGATATACCAAGACATGAAGAAAGATTATTGGTGGCTAGGTATAAAGCGTGATGTGGTGGACTGTGTAAGTAAATGGTTTACTTGTCTACAAGTGAAGGCCGAGCATCGGAAGCCGCACGGGAAAATCCAACCTCTTGACATACCAGAGTGGAAGTGGGAGCACATCACCATGGATTTTATTACGAAGCTACCACGTACCCCGAAAGCGTATAATGCCATATGGGTAATAGTTGACCATTTGACCAAGAGTGCTCACTTCTGACCGATCCGTGAGACATATTCATCCGAGAGGTTGGCGGATCTATTCATCAAGTAAATTCTAACTCGTCATGGTGTGTCGGTGTCTATTGTGTCTGATCGTGACACGCGGTTTACATCTAAATTTTGGAAGAAATTCCACGACGTGATGGGGACGAGGTTACATATTTTCATGGCTTATCATCCCCAAATGGATGGTCAGTTAGAAAGGACCATTCGGACATTGGAGTATATGCTTGGTGCAGGTGTCATCGGGTTTGGAGTTCTCATATAACAATAGTTATCATGCCAGCATTGGCATGCCCTCTTATGATATGCTATACGGTTGGAGATACAAGACACCTGTCTGTTGTGGTGATATTGGTCAGAAAGAGTTAGGAAGCATCGAGGTGATCGAGGCTATGACTGAGAAGTTTGAAAAGATCAAGGCCTTCATGAAGGCAGCCAAAGATAGACATAAGTCGTATGTTGATAAACGATGTAGAACGACTGAGTTCCAGGTGAAGGACAGGGTTATGTTGAAGGTCTCTCCTTGGAAGGGTATCATTCGGTTCAGAAAGCAGGGCAAGTTGAGCCCAAGGTACATATGCCCTTCCGAATCATTGAACGAGTAGGAGAGGTGGCCTATAGACTAGAATTACCAAAGGAGTGAAGTGGAATTCACTCGACATTCCACGTATCTCATCTGAGTAAATGTTTGGCAGACGAAGATATGATTATTCCACTAGAGGATATCGAGGTAGACCAACAGCTCAATTATGTGGAGCAACCGGTGGCGATCATCAACCGTAAAGAGAAAAGATTGAGGAATAAAGTGGTCCCACTTGTGCGAGTATAGTAGAAGCACAGAAAGCTTCGGTTTCATGGGTTTGTTGGTTTGAAGCTCTACTCGATGGGGGTTTTTTGTGTGAGTTCTTGGACCCATGTTTTGCATATTTTCAACAGATTTGGGGCTGGAGCACATAGAAAACCCCATTTTTGAAATGTGTGTTGAACCCGTGTGTATGTGTTTTTGTGTGATTCAAGTGGGGTTTGATTTTGGGCTTGGTTGTGCTTGAATGGTGTTGTGGTGTGTGTTTTTAAGGTTTAGGATGGTTGATTTGAGCTTAGAATAGGTTTGAGAGGGTTTGGAGACCGAAAATTGCACATTAGGTTCGGGATGAACTGCATTCTGCACCCAGCTAAGGCTATGCAACTGGAAGCCAGGCAACCAAAAGGCATGCGACTGGAGGCCATGCGGCCAAAAGGCATGCGACTGAAGTCCATGCGCTTGGAAGCCATGTGACTGAGGTCCGTAAGCACGCGTGTCATGCAACTGAGGTCCATACGCATGAGAGTCATGCGACTGAGGTTCATTCGCATAGGAGTCATGTGACAGAGGTCCATTCACCTAGTTGCTCATTTGCATAGCATTCATACGACCATAATGATCATTCGCATAGGGTTCATTCACCTAAGTGTTTAGTCTCCTGGGAGGCCATGCGAATGAAAGGTGCCCATACGCCCAAAAGGGCTCGTGCGCCCGAAAAAGCATTATTAACTTTCTGAATTTCGGGGAGATGCGTAGAGGTAGGCTTTGAGTTAGGAGATTCCCGAGGGTTCATGTAAGTTGAATTTTGAGGTCATAAACGTTATGATGGGCATGAATGAGGATGGTATGTATGATGAATGTTATGTATGTATGTTGCGTGTTGTATGGTGATGCTGTATGTTTCTGCTCATGTTCCTTGCTTCGTATGATTGTCTTCTCGTGGCTTTACTTTGTATGTTAGTGAACGAAATGAAAAGTATTATGTAACGTAAAGTGGAAGATAATGAAAAGAGGAATGCAATGAAGAATTCATGCATTAATTAATAAAAGAATGAAAGAAAGGCTTGCAAGCAAATGTATGGAGGTTCACACTCAGTGAGGAGTGTTAGCTCAACCGTGTGCGGGTTAGCTAGCCCATGAGGATGCACACTGGGGCTTGATCTGTGTGATTGAGCATATGTATGGAGGTTCACACCCAATTAGGGGTTGTTAGCTCAAGTGTGTGTAGGTTAAATACCCCATGAGGATTCACACAGGGGTTCATTCTTTGTGATTGACCATATCTATGGGGTCCTTGTCGCTTAACCCTACATGAATTGCTTGTTGCTCTAGAAGGGGGTTAAGCACATGACAAGACCTAGATGAAAACAAAAAGATAATAAGTACCAAATGAACGATGATGAAGATAATAATTATTATCTATGTGTACGTACGATGTGTGCTTATGTTCTAAGACTGTTATGATTTGAAGGATATAGTAAAGGATGCTTTGTAAATGAAAGTAAAGTATGTTTTATTATAAAACTAGAACTCACTCAGCAACGCTGACTTTTGTGTGTTTCCAGTTGGCAGGTAATGTTACTGAGGATGATAGGATCCAATGAATAAATCTGTGATGATTTGTAAACACAATTCAATGAAATTCACACAAAGTAATCAAATCAAAACAAGATATCAATAAAATTCAAGTTTTCATTAATATCAAGCTAAGACAATTACAAGTATGAAAGCAGATTCGAATATCTTGTGTATTTGATTCTATCTACCTGCAAATCTAAGCTATTTATACTGAAAACAAAAAGTAAAGGAACTAACAAATTACACAAATAGTCCCTATACTATTACAAACTATCAAAAGACAAATAAAGACAACATGTTAATCTTTCTTAGAGCACTTAACAATACTCCCCCTAAGATTGACATGGTCTTCAGTCTTCAAAATCTTCAAGCTTTGACTACTAACCTTATCTTCAATTCTATCTTCAGCCTTGAGTTCATCATTCAAAGTAATGTGCTGGTTCTTCTTTGACTTTGAACATTGGTTTCTGTTTGTACATATGCAATTCTTTCAAAGCTTTTGATATTGCAGACTTGAATTTACTTGCAAGAATGCCTTGTTCGGGTTTAGCTTCATTTGTTTTAATCTCCATCTTATCCATTCTTTCCAATGTATCTTTTGAAAGACATGAAATATCAATATTAGCATATAACTCAATAGGCTTGTCACTTTCCTTTGAGTACACTTCTAATACCCCTTTTCTTGATATTCTCATGAATACAATATCTTTAAATGCTTTCTTAACAATATTGGCATACGCAAGAGCTTTTCTCAAAGATATTCTTTCCATGACAGCATTCATCACATTGATAATAGCAATAAAATATTTCTTGTCTTGCTCAGCCACTTCAGGAGATACTTTCTCAAAATTTTGAACTGACAAAAATGAAATATAACTTGGATGTAACAATTTTAGTTCAAAAACTCCAAAAAAAGTAATCATGTCCTCATCCCATCTTTCTAGATTTCGGACTAACTTCAGCTCAAATGTCTAAGTGTTATAAAACCATCTAAGAATTGGCTTTGAGTTTTGATTACCTTCAATTACTTTCAGTCCAGGAGTTGTAACTTCTTCAAAATATTTATCACAAAATTCTATCAAAGAATTTTCTTCTTCTGATTGGACTCCCTTAAGCTTCTTGTTTTTCTTCAGAGTAACAAAATACTCTTTGTCCTCTTGATCACATCTTGTGTTAAGAAAATTACTTGATCTATCCAATCCTCTTCTTAATAATTCTACAAACATCTTCCCACGCTTTGAATCAGAAGGATTGATTAGAGGTAATCTATTCAGCTCTTTTAAATCTTGCACAGGAAGTTTTATGATACTGGAGTAAAAATGATACACATCACATACAACATTTACTCTCTTTATCAAAAATGCATCAAACACTTCATCATACTTCCATGCAATGATCTTTACTTGGTTGGTAAAATATGGGGCAATCATAGCATTCAACAGTTCAGCAACTGATTGTCCTTTTTGAAATATGTTTCTTACCAAGTCTCCGGTTGTTCTTGAACTATCAAGAATATGCCTTTGTTCAGTTGATGCTTTATAAGTTTGTCTTTCTGGATCATCAAACATTTCTATCAATTCTTTTCTATGAGCATGAGCATCATCAAATCTTGACATTTGTTTTATCTCCTGAGGCTTCAACATTCTTGTTCTTTTTGTTATTTCAAGATACTGAGGGTTATCTGTATGCAGCACTATCATTGTCTTCATTTATTTCTCAGTTTCTTGAAAGCTTCTGACAAGATTTCTCAGAGATACAGATTGTAATCTCTTCAGCTTCCTCCAATGGTAATTTCTAGCTAGCAACCATGATCTAAGAGTGGGAATACTCATATCATCTGGATCAGGATGGTGCAACTCAGAACGAGACAGTTCTTCTACATTTATTACTTCTTTTGATCTTATCCATTCACCATGCTCTACAACTATCTCATTTGGATCTATTGAAGCAACTGACTCTGCATATATACATTTCTCGTATTAATATACTCGATTGTATTTCATGTTCACAAGATAATTATATTTTTCTTCAAATTTTTGTGGTACTTCATCTTGTACTTGAATATGTTCTTTTGAAGAGAGATATGACACAAATTCAGCTTCATCAATATCTTCATTATCTAGAACTTCATCATACCAATCATCATCGTATATTTCTTCAATATCATCTAAGGCATCAATCTGTTCTTGAACATTTTGCTCTTCAATGGATTCTTCGGTTCTTTGAAGCGTCGAAGAGGATTCAGTTTGACCAATATCTTCTAATTCATTCACTTTCCTTTTGCCTTTTCTTTGCTCAAGATTTTCATCAACCTGCATCTCAGTATTGATCACATTTACTGGTGATATAGATTTCTGAGCTTCTCTTTCCTTTAGCAATTCAGCTTTGAGATTTTCATTTTCTTCAGATATTTTCTTAAATTTCTCCTCAAGACTATCATAATCTTTAATCATTACTTCAAAGTTCTTGATCACGTCTTCTTTAACTTTGGCAAAACTAACAATCTTTTCATCTTTTAATACATTTTCTTCATACAACTTTAAATTTTCATCTTTGAGCTTTTAAATTTCTTTTTCACAAGATCTGATTATCTCTTTTATTCTTTCATTTTCCACTTTCAACTCTTCAATCTCTTTTTCTTTGCTTAAATTTTCTTCTTTCAAATTTTCAATCTCATCAATGTCAACTATTTCCTCTGTTTGTATATTCACATTGTGTGACATACTAACAAGGATTTCTTCTGCTCCTTCATTTGTATCAATTTCAAATACTGGATTGAATAAAGTATCATTTATAAAGTCAGACTCAAATGTTTGATTTTGAGAATTTCTTTCTTGTACATCTTCCTCAACATGTTCTTCAATCATAGGTTGTGTCTCATTTGTAGTATCTTCTAGATTTCTTTCTTCATTTCCTTCTTGATTTGCCTCAGTGGCATCATCATTACCATCATCATCATCATCACTTTCTTCACTTGATGAAATTTTAGACACATCATCATCACTTTCTTCATCAACTTCTACATCTTCAATCAGATCATTTGGATCTATTGGTTCTTCTTCAGTTAGATTGAAGTGTGGCTGAGTAATATCAGCTTCATCCATTGATACATTCCTGATATAATCAAAAACTAGAATGTTTTGAGCACCGGTGATCATTGCCAGTCTTTTGTAAACAATCTCTGACATGTGCTCTAATTGAATCTTTTCACCAATAACTTCTTCAACATATAGATCTGGATTTGCATCATTAATAAGAAGTTGAAGAAATCTTGGGTACATCAAATACTTATGCCTTACTCCTCTTTCCAGATTAAAAATGACTCCATTCATTA
Source organism: Flaveria trinervia (assembly GCA_025506515.1). Lineage (NCBI taxonomy): Eukaryota > Viridiplantae > Streptophyta > Magnoliopsida > Asterales > Asteraceae > Flaveria > Flaveria trinervia. The sequence continues at coordinate 80,114,362 of CM046444.1, read as the reverse complement.
TCCACATAGCCGTATAAATCTTATGTTTGTGGATAAGGCTATAATTGGAGATGCAATGTCTACAGGGAATGAACCCCAACCCGTACTTCTTTTTGACATGCAATATTGAAAGATATAGCATAAAAGCTTCCAATGCCTAAATACACGAGCTCTGAAAAATTGCTTCTTAGGGAAATGATCTGGATGTCCAATCTGTATAAAAACTTATCTACATTCATTAAATGTATATTCTGATAAATCTTCAGGATCATTATCACCCAGTCTTAGAGCTTGTCTAATTGCTTCTTCAGAAACTTCAAGCATTCTTTCTGATGTGATGAAGGCTCTTAAAACTTTGTTTCCTTCATCATCTCTTTCAACTTGAGCAGTTCTCCAGAATTTTTTAATCATTCTTCCATTTATCATGGGCCTTGCACACATGGCATACACATATTTTGTTGTGAGTAAAAATCTGATAATATCTTCATATCCAGTAGCTTCTCTGTTTTCATCATCTAAAAAAGCAGCTACATTATGTTTTGGCTCAAATTTTAATTCTGTCATCTGCAAAACAAGAAAATATTATGAGAACATTGAATATTGATTAATGAAATTTATTTCTACATATGACTTTTGATTTTGACCTTTGAATTTGACCTTTGAATTTGACCTTTTAATTTTTACTTTTGAATTAAGATTTCAAATTGTAGAATATTAATCTTTATTCACTTTGAATTTTTTATTTAACATTTCAATTTTGATTTAATTTTAATTTTTATTTATTTTTGTTCAAAGAATGACTATCTGTTCATCTTCTTCTTCTTCATTGCACAATTTTGGAGTTCGTATGGACTGACAGTCTTGCAACTTAAATTTCTTTAAGAGCTTGTCAACAAACTTTTCTTGATTGATGAAGATTCCATCCGTAGTTTGCTTGACTTGAAGTCCAAGAAAGAAGTTAATCTCTCCCATAGAACTCATTTGGAATCGAGATTTCATGATTTCTTCAAATTCATTGCATAATTTTGGACAGGTAGAACCATATATGATGTCATCAACATACACTTGTACACATAAAAGATCATTATTATCCTTCTTTATATTGGATCAGTTTTCCCTCGTGTGTATCCATGTTGGATTAAGTGTTGTGATAATGTCTGATACCAAATTCTAGGCGCTTGATGAAGTCCATATAAAGCTTTACTCAGTTTATATACTCAATGTGGAAATTGTGCATCCTCAAAGCCTAGAGGTTGCTTCACAAACACATCATCAGAGATTGGACCATATTGAAATGCACCATTTACATCCATTTGATACACCTTGAATTTCATGAATGAAGCATAAGCCAGAAAAACTCGAATTGATTCAAGTCTTGTAACTAGTGCAAACACTTCATCATAATCTATACCTTCTTCCTGTGTGTATCCTTGTGCAACAAGTCTCGCTTTATTCCTTATTACAACACCACGATCATCAGTCTTATTTCTAAATAACCATTTCGTGCCAATTGCATTTTCTCGTTCAGGTAGATCCACCAAATTCCACACTTCTTGTTTGCGGAACTTAAGTAATTCTTCTTGCTTGGCTTCTATCCAACCATTGTCCTTTAATGCTTCGGTAACATTTTTAGGAACAATTTGAGAAAGAAAACAAGAGTATAAGCATACGTTTGCTTGTTCTGATTTACTCCTTGTTGTTCTCTCATTCAATGAACCAATAATCTGAGAAATTGGATGATTCTTGCGAATGCAAGATGTAGTAATCTCATCACTTTGAACATTAACATCCAGATTTGTTTGATTCAAGTTGGAAAACTCATGTATCAAAGTAGAAGAATGTGGACTGAAGTTTGGAATTTGAGTAGGTGAATTGACGAAGTAATCAAAATTACCTGTATCAACTACATCACCTCAAATGGATGATGTTCCAGACTCAGGTATCACAAACTCATTACCATCATTAGGAATATTTTGTGATTCTTCCTGATTAATTGACTCTGAAAGATCTGAAACTGTAGTTTCATGGTTTTGTATTATTGAATCCTTGACAAATGACAAAAACAGGTAGTCTGAGCTTGAATCATCTGTATCAGAATCTGAATCTTCACTCAAAGATCCAAGATCTCCTATTGAGTTCTTCTTATCTATAGAATTAAGACAATTTGGTTGATCAAACAAATTAGATTGAAAAGAGTTTGATAATGAATCAAAGTCAAATAACCATGCATGACCATTTGAAACTGATGGAAAAGAATTTTCCAGAAATTTAACATTGAATGTTTCAAGAATTACATTTGTCCTAGAGTTGTAGACTCGATAGGCTTTTGAAACCGATGAATATCCAACGAAAAATCCATTATCAGATTTTGCTTCAAATTTTTCTAATTGATCACTTGAATTAAGAATCATAACAGGACAACCAAATGATTTTAAAAAGTTTATGTTCGGTTTTCTGCCAAACATTAACTCATATGGAGTTTTCAGTTTATCTTTGACAATTAAGTTTTGATTCTGAATGAAACACGCTGTAGATATTGCTTCATCCCAAAAAGTGATAGGGATTTTTGCATCAACTAACATAAAACGAGCAGCTTCAGTTAGTGTTCTATTCTTCCTTTCAGCAACTCCATTTTGTTGAGGAGTTCTGGGAGCACTGAACTGATGAGCTATCCCTTTCTATGCACAAAACATTTCAATGTTAGCATTTTTGAATCCGTTCCATTATCACTTCTTATTATTTTCACTTTGTTTTCTAATTGATTTTCAACTTTAATGATAAATTCTTTTAGTAATTCAGCTGTTTCAGATTTGGCATAAAAAAAGAAAACCCATAAAAATCTTGTGAAGTCATCAATGATAACTAAACAATATGATTTTCGTCCAATACTCTTGACGTTTGTTGGTCCAAAAAGGTCCATATGTAACATCTAGAGAGGTTTGGATGTTGAGTTTATAGGCTTGGACTTATAAGACGCTCTGTGTTGCTTTCCCTTCAAACATGCTGAGCAGTGATCATTTGTTGCAAACATCTTAGATGGAAGTCCAATTACATGATTTCCTGCTACAAGCTTGTTCATGTTCTTGAAGTTTGAATGACCGAGACGCCTATGCCATAGCTGGCTTTCATCATTTGATGCCTTTGCAATAAGGCATGTTGTTTCAGTTGAAGAATCAACTTGAGACATATCCAATTTGTATACATCTCTATCTCTCTCAACTGTAACAATCACCCAATCTTTGCTTATCTTGAAACCTGGCTTCAAAACATAACAGAATGAATCATCAAACAGAACAGAATAGGATTTGTCACATATTTGAGATACGCTTAAAAGATTAAAGTTCAACTATGAACAAAAGTTGACTTTATCAAAGCTTATTGTCCCATTGGTTATTTTTCCTCCAGCATCACCACCAAAGGCGACGTGAGTTCCATCATTTGACTTAAAGTCTTTTAACAAGGCAGTATTGCCTCTCATGTGCCGACTACACCCACTATCCACATACCATGTATTGATTGGTCTTTTTGGGCGTACCTGCACTACAAGGAAGTTAAGTTGAAATATCTACCCAAGCCGAAATGGTCTTGGGCTTTCCAATTTATCAACAATTGTAAATTGTTTATAATGGAGATTTTCAAATCAGGTTTTTTTTTATGAATTTACCAATTTTATTCTGAAAATTATTTGATTTATTTTTGTGAACATTCATACCATTTGATTGATCATCTTTTGAAATGTATTGATTACTAACAATTTTATTATTCATCCGTATAGGTCTTGGTATGAAGTGTTATTGCATGTTATGTTTTGAGCTCATATAATTTTTCTTAGGAAAAGATCTCAAACCTACATTAGGTTGATTAATGTCTCTTTGAAATCCATTAGTTTGATTTCTCAAATACTGTGGATTAGCAAATCCTTTGCTCATGTTTGGTTTTACAAAGTTTCTAGTGGGAGATCTCTTTCTAAAATATCAATTTGCAGTGTTGTGAGTCTTTTCATCATAATAAGTGCGATATTTGTTATAATAGCAATCTGCTGTTGAATGATTTCTCATGTCACATATGTGACAGTACTTGTTGAAGTAGCACTCAGCAGTATCGTGATTTTTCATATCACAAATTTCACGGTATTTTTGTGGAGTTAAAAACAAATTTTTGTTAACTTTTGACAATGACATAATGTTTGATTTTGGTATCATATAGTTAAACTGTTGTCTTTTATTTTTCAAAGTTTGATTTTGTGTCAGATTATTGTTCATTTGTTTAACATGAACTTCCTTCTTGAATGTATTAAAAACAAATCTTTTTGCAGTGGAAGTCTTTGTATCTGAACTAGATTTCATATCAGAGTTTGATTTGTTCATAATATTTGCTTTATTATTTGGAAGAGAATTCATATTTAACATACCTGCTGACACAAATTTAATTGGTTTTAGTTTTGATGTTTGATTTGTTGCTTTAATCAAATTTTCAGAACTTTTGTTTTGTTCAGATGTTGCTTTTGCAGATTTCTTTCTTCTTCTTTGATTCTATGATTTAGAAGAACTTGGTTTATGTTCAGATTGAACATCATGAGAAGAAGATTCTTTTTCTGATTGTAATTGTTTCATATTGATGGTGTTTGAATCTTTTGATGTTCCTATCTGTTGTTTATCCTTGTTTTGAACTCTGACTTCTTCTATTACATTATGAATTTGATCAGAAGATATATTTTGTTTTGGTTGTTTTGGTTCATATGATTTTATTTTGATTGGATGACCAGTTTTGATTTTTCTTCATCTTTTTCAACAAACACTTGAACATTTTCTTTTTCTTCTTTTGCATTCTTGTTTTTGATCTAGAAGACTTTAAGCTTTGCTTTATTTTCAGGTGAATGATCATGAGTATTGAAGTTCTCTGGTAGTATGTTTGTGATAGATTCAGGCATAGGTTCATAAGTGAAACCTAATCCTGCCTTTTGTTTATCTTTTCTTTCACTGATTAGTTTTTCTATTATCATTTTTGAACTCTTTACTTTTGCCACATCAACTTGAGTAGCAGCATGTGCTATTTTCTCTTGTTCAAGATTCTTAGTCATCTCTTCTAATTGTTTTGTAACAATTTCTAAATCTTTGAGTGTTTTGTTCCATGAATTTTGAAGACAGATAATCTTTTGATCTGCAGTTTTATGATGAGATTTAAGTTGGTTATGCATAGATTCCTCTTGTTTTAGCTTTTCACAGATTTTGAATGAATAGTTTCTGTAGTGTTCAACATGTTCAAAGCATGATTTGGTGCAAAGATTTTCTCTTACTTATGATGGTATTTCAGGAAATTTTGGAACTGTGGTTTCAGATGTTGAATTAGAAGAGGTAACCTTTGGTTGATCAGACTGAACCATTCGAGCTACTTCCTCTGTATCCTCTTTAGGATTAGACTGGTCACTCCAATCATAGTTATCTTCCTCTTCATCACTTTCCACTTTTGGGTCATTGTTTTCAGACCAATCTTCTTCTTGAATTTCTGCAATAAGAGATAAACTTGATGTTAATTCATTTGTAAATTATCTGCATACGAACTCCAATCATATCCATCTTTTATGCTGACTACTAGTGCTTTCTTTGTTTCATGTGATGATTTGGTTTCATCTTTAAGTTCTGGCATAAGAAGAGTTTGATAAGGCTTTTGAAAAGTCTTCTGAGCTTGTTGAAACCCTTGATTAATTGAGCTTCTTTGAGCACTTCCTCCATTATTCCTTGGAGCTTTGCATTCTCTTGAGAAGTGTCCATAACTGTTGCAGTTGAAACATCTAGCTTTTGACTTGTCAAATCCAACAGTCTTGTTTGCACTAGGCTTGTATTTCTTGTTGACATAAGAATGTTTTTGAGTCCTGTAGGCAATCATCACCATCCGCCAGTTCAGATCCATCTCTTCAACATCTTCAGGATCCATCTCAAATAAATCCTGCAAAACAAAATCTAGTTGAGTTAAATGCCTACCTTGATATGCTTGAAAGCTGGCCATAAAAGCAGTAAATGCAGTTTTGGACTCTTTATCCTCTAATAGGATGTTAATCATATCTTTAACTTTGCTAGATTTAGCAGAGTTAGATGATGAAGAAGTCTCTGTCTGAATATTTGATGATTGGGATTGTGGTTTAAGAGGATATTGAGAATGAGACTGAGTTGTATATGCAGGTGCACTGGTAAATGATGAGTCAGTGAAAATTCCTGCTCCAACAAACAAATCTCCTACTTCTTCAGGGCTTTTCTCATTCTTTGCCATGAATGCATTTTCTATGGTGGTTGTAGGAGAAACAACAAACTGATATTGAGACAATGATGGTGCTCTATCATTGTTCCTTGAGCTTTCATCAATCTCCACTGATTCTATTTTTGCAATAAGAAGATCTAGATCCAATGGAAACTTCTCAGTATGCTTTAATAGAGTTACAGTTTGTTTCCATGATGATGGTAAACCATTGAGTAGTCTGAGATTTAAATCTTCAAGATCAGGTTTGATACCAGCTGTTGACATCTCAGTTATGAGTTGAACGAATCTATTCATCATCTAATTTATTGTCTCTCCAGACAAATGTTGAAACAATTCTAATTGTCTTTTCAGCTTTTGTTTCTTTAGATTTTGAATCTCCTTACCTCCTTCACAAATGATATTCCATGCTTTATATAGTGTATATCCTGTTTGATATGCATCAAGCCTTGTAAGAACTTCCAAAGGTAGTCCTTTACACATCATTGAATAGGCTTTAATATCATTATTAACTCTTTTCAGATCATCTCCTTCAAGATCATCTTCTGGATAAGGATCTGGAGAATCTTTAGTATACACAAATCCTCTGTCTGGTCCATTAGTTGTTATAGGAACGTATGGTCCTTTTTCTATAGATTTTTAGAGATCAGTGTCAATGGAATAAAGTGTTGTTTTAGTCTAAGAGACCAATTTTTGAAATTAGCTCTATATTTAAGTTTTGGAACTCTGTTTTCAGAATCTTCTGATTTTACCATTCTTATATTTTTGTTGTTTTCTTATATTTTGAATTTTTTTATTAAAAATTGAAAAAGTTTTCAAAGAATTTTCTTAAAAAAAATTCTAAGTATCAAGGTTAAAACGTCTAAACAGTATTCAAACGCCTTAGCAGTTGATGCGTCTAAGTTGAGAAATGTCTAAGGGAATGCCTTAGAAAATTTTCCAAAACGTCTAAATATTAATGTGTCTGGAAGGTTTAAAAGCGTCTAAACAGTTGTCAAACGCCTGAATAGTTGTCAAACGCCTAAACAGTTGTCAAGTGTCTAAACAGTTATCAAGCTCCTAACAATTATCAACTCACCAAAGGTGATACGTCTGAGATTCTTCTCTTCAACAGTACTCAAACGACTGACTAAGAATGTCTACACTGTGTTAATGCGTCTAACCCTTAGACAAATTCAGTCAATCTCAACTCATGCGACAGATTCATCATCTTCAAATGAATGTAACAAACTCAAATATTCTGAATTCTTCAAATGTTGATGAATTTGATTGAAACTTTTCAATTAGACGAGTTTTATGCCGATAACATTCTTCTTAATATCAATTTCTTCAATTTCAACAATAAATTCCTCAATTTTGAGAATTTCAGTTCGAAACTTCAAACCCTTTTCGAACAACAAATTCAACAAATTGGCTTGAATTTGATGAATAGATCTGCTAATTGTGATTTAAATCATGTTTCTGATGATGAAACACAACTAAAATTCACAAATTTTCAATTGAATTGTATCTCAATCACACATTCAGTGAGATTTTTAGGTTTTCAAGTTCGATGAACTTAAAAATAAAATCAATCAGTAACAACTTACCAACAGCTCTGATACCATTTGATAGGATCAAATGAATAAATCTGTGATGATTTGTAAACACAATTCAATGAAATTCACACAAAGTAATCAAATCAAAACAAGATATCAATAAAATTCAAGTTTTCATTAATATCAAGCTAAGACAATTACAAGTATGAAAGCAGATTCGAATATCTTGTGTATTTGATTCTATCTATCTACAAATCTAAGCTATTTATACTAAAAACAAAAAGTAAAGGAACTAACAAATTACACAAATAGTCCCTATACTATTACAAACTATCAAAAGACAACATGTTAATCTTCTTAGAGCACTTAACAGAGGATGGCATGGGGCGACTACTTAGCTCTTTTGGATGGAATCTATTTTTATAATGCCTTTCTAAAAGTAATGCAACATATATTTTGTAATTTGATAATGATGTATTGTTTTGAAAAAGTTTTTATAATGAAATGAGATGTTTGCTTTAATGATTCCGCTGCAATGTTTATTTCAAGTTAATGTAATTACGTGTTTTATGTGCAATGAATGACCAGCTGTAAGCATCCCGAGAACTGGGCCTTACATCATTCCTTTCCTTTTCAACTCTCCAGCCATAAGTGCTTCATAGCTTTGAACAAACATTTCAAAAAGAGCCATTGCTTCTGATGGAACTGAAGTTTCAACATTTGCCTTAGAATTAGCCTGATCTCTTCCAACACTAACATTTCCTCCTAAAAGATTACTTGTATTTACTCGTCCTTATTTTATAGTCTGTATTTGAGAGCTTGCAGTGCATGATAGTAAAGCAACATTTTGAGTAAAACCAGATGCAGGCATCATGGTCTGGCTAAATTCATGTCTCTTCATGTCAAACTCAAAAGATTTAAGCTTATTGATAATATCCATCAACTTTTAATATGTGAACCCTCTTTCTTGCTTTAGCATTCTCACCTGAAGGCTCCACTGAGGTGGGAGAGAGTCTAGTAACCTGTTAACTTGTTCACTGTTAGAATGTCTTTCATCGTATTTCTTTAAGGTGCTTGAAACATTCAAGAAGCGATTTGTGAGATCTGTCAAACTCTCGTTCTCGTATCCAACAAAGGAATTGAATTCCTTTTCTGCTTGAATGCTCTTATCCTTTACCAGTTCATCGTTACCATCATAGAACTCACATAGGGCATCGTAAAGGGACTTAGCATTTTTATGCTCTGCAAATCAATTGTAGATGTCTGCTGCCAGGCATAGAGGTAATGCACCAAAATGTTTCTAGTCACGATCGATCAGCTTTTGATCCTATTTAGTGAAAGTAGACAGGTCCTTATTTTGAGAGACAACATCACCAACAATGACAGTTGGTATGTGAGGACCAGATATAATTAATTCCCATTTGTTGTGATCAGTGTAGAAGAAAAAAGCTTCAAGACATCTCTTCCAATCTTTGAAATTATCCCGGTTAATGAGTCTCGGTGGCCTATTGGGAGCAAAACTTTCAAGATCGACAAAAGTGAGTGAGGTTAACTTTGACATGATAGTTTCACTGGGATTGATGTAATTTCGGCAAGAGAAGAAGCAATTTCACTAAAAACACAGTACTTTCGCTGAAGAAAGGTAAATTCGCAGACAATTTCGCTGAGAAAGCTAATTTCGCTGAGTTGTTGTAATTTCCCTGACAATTTCGGCAGTAGTTTCGCTAGTCGAATGTCAAAAATAGCTTAGTTTCGCCATAAATTTGCACAAAACAAGCTTGAACTTTTGTTCAAAATTACTTTCAGTACAATTTCACTTGTTAAACCCTTGAAAGCAGCGATGAACTTTAGTTCAAAGAGACTAGTTTCACAGAACTTCAAGAAACAATTTCAAAAGTGATAACACCAGTAGTTTCGTAGAAAGAACTTAGCAGTTTCGCTGAAAGAACACTAGTTTCGTTGGACGAACCTTGAACCCTTTTTCAACATGAAA